>CM014736.1:22762368-23048605 GCA_004329165.1 Spatholobus suberectus
TGTGAGAGAGAGTATATAAATTTAGGAACACAACATTTTTCTTTCCAACACATATCCTTTTTGATTGAAATTCATGTGAGTTTTACTAGTTTTGGAACGAGATCCACTAAATGAAAATGGGGCTCACATATTTAGTGAGACTATATGAATTTCACTCCAAAGGAGAGAGTGTGTTGGAAAGGAGAAATTATTACATGGTCGGGAACCACTAAGCGACCATGGTCGTGTTCAATATCACATAACCGAGTTTTTCAGTTTACAAGAAAGAGTTAATAAAACTTGACTATGTATAACAGAGAGATAATTTTTCATCAGAAAGAGAACCAACATTTCTCAATTGTAAATGTTACCTTGTTTCATGTCACGGGAATCTAATTTATGTTGTCCTATAGTTCTCTTCTTGGAAACCGACTAACTGGTCCAATCCCAAAAGAGCTGGCAAACCTCACCAATCTTACACGCTTGTGAGTTTCTGCTTTTCCTCGTTGATTAAGATTCTATGTATGTCATTTCAATGTAACGTAATTTCAAATGCACAGGATCCTTGAGTTCAATCAATTCTCTGGAAATCTTCCTCCAGAACTTGGGAATCTTGCCCACCTTGAAAAACTGTAAGCCCTGCATTTTAATTGTAATTGTCATTAAGAGACATTATACTGTTTCATTTGATTCAGTTTTGCTGTTGTTTGATATAAAAAAAAAATTAAAAAAAAATAAAAATTGCTTCAACTAAGTTTTGTACTATAAAAATTGTTGAATTCATGTAACATAACATGAGTGCTGATAATATCTTGTTACCATAGGCATCTAAGCTCCAATAACTTCACTGGTCAATTGCCAGCAACTCTTGCGGGGCTTACTACAATGAAGCAATTGTATGGTTCTTTTTTTAATTTTCTCTAGTTACTTTGAATTATATTATTAACTTTGGTTCTGAATTAGTGGTAACTTTTCATGATTATTCTATCATGAGGCAGCCGAATTAGTGACAACCAGTTCTCTGGCAACATACCTGATTTTATTCAAAATTGGAAAAGTCTTGATCAACTGTACGAACCTTTTTCTTTTTCTCTTGTTATTAGTGAGGTTTGATTTTATTTCCATTGTTGATCCTTAAATATGATGGAAATGTATTCCTATTTTGAAGAAATATGCAAGGGAGTGGTTTAAGTGGACCAATTCCTTCAGGAATTTCACTTCTAAACTTAACCGACTTGTAAGTGTGATCTTTTATACTATAACCATAGCCTCAACATTAATTTTCTTTCTAACTGTATTCTTCCTTCCTTGAAATATGAATACAGGAGGATTAGTGACTTGAATGGAGCTGATTCAACTTTTCCACAACTTGATAATATGAATGGACTGAAAGTATTGTGAGTGAATTGCTTTAATTGTCGATATTTTTATTCTAATTTTTCTCTTCGGGAGTCATTGCCTCGCTATAGGTACTGATTTGAGAAGTACAAAATCCTAATGATGATAGATTGATAATTTTTTATTGGAGAATTAACATATTTGATTGTTTAACAGGATATTAAGGAGTTGCAATATCAATGACACATTTCCCTACATCTTTCAAACCTGACGTGTTTGCAAATTTTGTGAGTGCTAATTCACTCCTTTTCCAATAATATACTATGTTGCTGCTAATTGTAAAATTTTCTTGTATTAATTTTATCTTATTTTAAGATCATTTAAGGTCCTTACAATTTGAAAAGTCTAGACCAACCAATTAGAACATTGAAAGGCTGTAGCTCTGTAAAAATACTTGACTAAATAAGTGGGTTTCATGGAAAACACACATCCACCAAATGCTTTTGTTTCGAGTTTTCTGCATGTTATGCTGTGTCAGATTGATCAACATGGCTCCGTCCATTTTATACTCATTTTTCTGATGTATATAACATGAGTATGCTTGTTGCGGTTATCCCATGTAGAAAATAAATATTTTGATGTTTCTTCTCTTTAGCACTTTTTGACTTATTCTGGATAAAATTTCTCTTTCAGAGACCTCAGCTATAACAAATTATATGGACAAGTGCCGAGAGACCTTCAGGATTTAAAAGTAGCAACCTACATGTAAGAACTTTTTAACATATTCCATGTTAATTTTACTCCAAAACAGGAATTGATTTTCTTTTGGTTATTGAATAGTGTTAGTTGATATCCAAAACTCTGGCTGCTTACTCTGCAGAAGCCACTTTCTATGTATAAATAATCAAATAATTATTAGGTTTCCGATATTATACCTCATTCTGCTTGTTTATAATATCTTTATATAAAAATTCGGGTTGTCTTTGGTATTAGTTGTTTATGTCCAATTGAATGTTTGATGACATCTTCACAGTGTAGCTTAAGTAGACTACTATTTGGATAAACTTCTCCATTAGTATTTATAGGAGAAAAAAATAAGAAAGAAAAATGAAATTAGCTTCTCTATAAGCTAAAAATTAGCTTTTGGAGAAACTAATATAAGAGAGCTTTTACAAATTAGGTATGTATAAGCTAATTTTAACTTTCGGAGAAACTTATTATATTTTTCCTTTTTATTTTATTCTCCTATAAGTATTTATGAAGAAATTTATCCAAACAAGCCTAAGGAAAGTCTATGATGAAATGGGACAATTTTATGAATCAGGGATACACCATTTTTGAAAGTGTACATGGATAAGACTATCTGGCAGGGCTTTATCATATTGTATTTAAAAGGATCAGGATCCTTCAAGGTGCACCTTGCACTATGGAAAGTAAGGTGCAAAAACTGGTAGCTGTTGATGAAAAAATTAGCAGTGAAAACAAGCAAGAAGATAACAAATAATGGGCAAATGAGAATCCATTCCCTCGATTTTCGTTCATTCACTTTATTTTCTAAAGTGCATCATTCATTTTAAAGATCCAAAATCCACACATTGAAAAATTATTCAAGCTCATCATTTTTTTTATTTGAATAACCTTTTTTACACGAAAAATCTTTTATGAAAATTAGTTTCTAAGATTTATGCGGTAGTGGCTTAGTGTGCAGTAATTGGATTAATTCCTAAGCAAGAATTGAAGTAACAGAAAAGCGACAAAAAATTATGTGCATAAATAAAACCTTACATGTTTTGTTCATGTGAAATGCACGAACACATCACATATTGCAACTTATTTTTTAAAGCTCTGACCTATTCATATGAACTTTGTAGATCTATCTGGATGGTGTCACTACAAGGACAATAATAAGTTTTAGATCCTAGTTAGTTTCTGCTGTTAATTAATGTCATGAATCTTTGCAGCTAACATCTCTAGTTAAATCAAGATATTTTTGCTATGCAGTTATGCTAAACAACTTTTTAGGTTAATATAATGATCACTGGAACAATTCAAATAAATTGAATTCTTTTTAGGAAAGAAAAAAGAAAGCATGCTGGGAATCATTACAGATGACCAGCTTATTTATCATTTTGATAGCTTCATCAGTAACTGATGTGTTCTATGCTTTGGTTCTTTTACATTATTTTACTTTAGATATTTAACAGGAAACTTCCTCAGCGGACCAGTGCCTCAGTGGACAAAGGGCAATAATAAAAACTTGTGAGTTTTATTTTGAACGTTACTTATATAACTCCTTGTGTAATTCAGATATTTGTGGTTGTAGAACTACTGGATTCATATATTTTCTTTTTCTCCTTACCTAGTGACAACAGTTCATTTTTTATTTTTTTTAATTTGGGAACCGTAAATTTACTTTTCCATATTTTGTATCTTATATCTCAGGCATTTTGTCCTTAATCGCCTCAAAGTTTCATGGATTGATTTCTATTGAATGCATCATATTTGATTGACGATGAATGAAAAATCATGTATTATATGTGTATAATTTTTGCTGCAATGAATAAGATGTAGCAGAGTATTATGATAAGTTAAATAAATTAATATCCTATATGGTCAAACAATCATGAAAATAAATAAGGATAATAAAATAAGTTATGATGAGTAATTTAGCTTCGCAACCGCCTCTTTTACTGTCCTGAGTTTCCATGACCTCAACAACATCTATCTCCTATCAAAGATTTGTTTAACCAATATTTCAAAATAGCATTCTTTTCATAGTTTATCATTTCTCATTTCATCAGAAAATGTTTGTGGAATGATTTATGTAACACTATCCCATTCTAAAAAATAATTAGTATCGTTTGATTTTATAGTTAGCAAAAAACTTACCTAAGTATCACTCTTAGAAACCATTTTAGGACTTTGCTGGTCAAGCATTAAAGCTGTAAATTTTCCTTTGGAAAGCAAAGTGAAGAAGCATTTCTACTTCAAAATTAATTTTCTTGGCCTAAAGTAATTGTTTCATCTACTAAGTTTAAGTTTCTGAATTACCTTGTTCACATTATGCAGAGATCTTTCATATAACAACTTCAGTGTTGAAAACCCAGAACCAGAGGCATGTTACAAGCAAAATGAGTACGAATACTTACATTCATATGTTTTGTTGGTTTATGGAAATTTCATGAAGCTGTCTTAGTGTTAACCATCTCTTTCTATGCCATAGGAACTTGTTTGCAAGCTTTTCAAGGAATAACTTGTAAGTTTTATATTTCATGCACTAACTAACTTTTATAAATTGAACATATAGACTCTTTCCATTTTTCATTGTGCCATTTATGTTGTTTATGTTTTGATTTCTGTCCACTTCTTGCTCCCTCAGAGGACCAGTTTCTTGTGAGAGCTACACTAGAAGCTGTGCTAAAAGTAAGTTAATGAAGTATGTAATTTCTGTAAACTCAACTTTGTTACTCATATTGCCAGGTTAATATTTTAAGACTCTTTTGCCAACATATGCAACTGTTAAAAACAGAACATAAAAAAAGTTGTAGGACAGAACACAAAAATCACACAAACTAGAGGAGAAAGGAGCAAATATTGTTTTGATATATTTTTGTTTTGCACACATTTGAAGTGTTATAGCTAGTGTTTAAATAGAAAAACTAATAAGCCCCTAATTGGATAGAGCAAATAGCAAATTATGACTAAGCTAAAAGTAGGCATCCTTAGCCCACAACTACAGCTAACTTTTTCTGAACATAAGCAACCTTTAGGCAAGTTTACAAGCAAAACAGAAAATTGCAAAGATATTAAAATGTTTTGTTATGACAATTGGAAAATTCTCATTTTTCAACACTCCTCCTTGAAATTTTTCTTCAATACTCAAAGCTTTGATCTCAATTATCCTTCCCACATCTTTAATGGATGACCTTTAAGTAAATGAGCATTTGCTGAGATAATATCCCATAGCTTAACACTAATTATTTCACCTAGAACAAGAATGCTTGCATTCACCTCAATCCATTTTCTATCTTGAAGGACCTTAGCCATGAGAGCTGCAACAACATTATCAATATTGTCATCCTCTAAGAAATTTATTGTTGAATTGATAAGAAGGAGTGTGATGATCCCAACAAGATCTTGCCAATCAGATTTACCTCCTCCTTGGCCAAAGCAATGACCATGATTGATACAACTTTCATGAACCATAAAAAAGGATTCCACATAAATCTCAAAAACGTCAAAAACTTGTTCTCTTTCTCCTCAAATTTGTTGTGGCCAAAAATGGCCAACCTTTCTTCAATAGCTTTTGTTGTGAGCCTATTTGAATCACACCTTAGAGTCTGAAATACCTCCTCTAGTGGAACATTTTCGACATCCTCATCTTCCTTTTAAAACAACATGCATGGCTTTTTGCTTCTACTCTGAAGAAGCAAGAAGAAGATTACTCTTGCCCCAAGGAAAATTAATATAGTTTTGATGATTTAGCCTCTTGATGAGTGCAAAGTTGTAATATATGTTTATACATGTATGTGTGTGTGTGGTCTTGCATAATTTATCTCTATCCTTAATGGTTTGATGGTAATGAGCTCTAGATTTAAGAATTAAAGGTTAACAAAGTGGAAATATATTTTCTATAAGTCTAAAATTGAATTTGAAGAGAAACAATTTGATAAAACTTATTTTTAAATTGATAGGAAGTAAGAACTATACACTAAAGCTTTAGAACTACTCAATCTTATATTAAAGAACCATTTAATCGGTTAAGTTAGCTTTTTAATTTATTAAAATCATTTAATTTCATGTAAACAGTGAAAATGTGCACTGTTTTAACTAGTTAAATAATATGTAATCACTTACATGTTTTCTGTTTTAACTAGTTACAATATTATGTAATCAGTTATTTCAGCAATAACTAATTACATAATTCTGTAACTAGTTACATAATATAAAACTATTTTGTCCTATATGAAAATAACTAATTACAAAGTTATGTAACTAGTTATTCCAGTAAAGGCAAATTCGAATGGCCTCTGTTTTAACTAGTTATAAATGGAAATAACTAATTAAACTCATTCAAAGTTCATTTTCCAGATTTCAAATAACAAAATAACTTATTACAAGTTTAAATAACTAGTTATTCTAGTGAGCTCTCTATATAAAGTGAACCTTAATAAGTCTTTCCATATCACTTCTTACAACTTCAATACAACTTCACTTTTCTAAATTTGAGAGAGAGCTTTTCTAGAGAAAATTCATATCATTCTTCTTCATCACTACAAGTATTGGATCAAAGTCAAAGAGCTCATCATGGATAAATCTTGAGGATAAAGAAAAGTCTTTTCTTGGGTAAAGTTTGATTGGTTCTTCATTGTTTTCCATCTATCACAAACCAAGGTGATATCTAACCTTCTTTTAATTTGATTTTCGTTCTTGAAAGAGTGTCTCTCATATCTTCCTTGTGGTAGGGTTCCACAAGAAAGGTTTCAAGTTTTTCTTGATAGGGTTCAAGAAACTTGATTGTGTGGTTTGTTTGATTGTAATTCTTGTGTTTGTGCATAGTGTTTGTAAACATTTGAATTACTTAGTGATAACACCAATCGGTTTGATTGGAAACTGGATGTAGATCACAGTGGTGGTGATCAAACCAGTATAAATCTTGTTTTCTCTTTTTCTTTCCTCTATCCTCTTGCTAGCATATTGAATCTCGATTTCTTGCATTTAAAATCATAACACTCTTTGCATCAAAAAGTTCAAGATAAATTGATCCAATCCTATTTCATTTGTATAACCAAATCAATTAGATTCAAAGTTTTTGAAAAATCTAGTTATTCATTATTGAAAAAAATTTGGGGATTCTTGAAATTTTTGAAAGATCCAATTCACCCCTCCTCCCCCCTCTTGGATCCAGCCCTTTTGTTTAACATATTCTACTGGAAAACTTTTATCTGTCATTTTAAAAGTAATAAGCTCACATCCGAAAGGGTTAAAAATAGTGCATTTCATATCTTCAAAACATAAGGAATAATTTTTTTCTAGCATTTGTCCCACACTCAAAAGGCTTTGATTTATTTCAAGAACAAATAAAACATCTAAATATATTTGATACCTAAAGGAGTTTCAATAGCAACAACTCATTTGCCTTTAACATCAACACATTCTCCATTGCCTATGGTGACTTTGGAGTAGCAAGACCAATCAAGTTCCTTAAAAATGCTAGCATTGTGAGTCATGTGATTTGTGCACCCACTGTTAATTAGCCATGCTTCTTTGCTACTGCTTACAGAATAACAAGTAGCAACAAATAAATGCTCCTCATTTTGTTCTTCATGCTCAGCAACTTAAGCTTGTTGTCCCTATTGGATTGCTTTATTTTCGCAAACCTTCTCCACATCACCACATTGATTGCAAGCCCAACATTTAACTCCTAGCCTAAACCAACAAAAATTTTCAGTATGATTTTTCTTCTTACAATGAGGACAAGGTGGAAACTTATTTTTCCAACCTTCTCCTTCATTGCCTTCTTCCTCTTCTTTTCCTTTCTTCCCACCAAATGGTTTTTCCCATAACTACTATAGCTTTGGGCTTTGCCTTCGGTATTGGCCACAAGAGCACCTTCATTATTTTCCTCCATTCTCAAAGATCTTCTTTATTTAGTAGCTTGCAAAGCATTCACAAGCTCTACAATTGATATTTGGGAAAAAAAATATTTTCTTCAAGAAAGGAGATTCTAGATTCAAAACTCTCTGCAAGACATACCAAAATTTTATCCACAACCCTTTGATCACTCAGCTCTTTACCAAGCAATCTAATTTGTATGACCACCTTTGAAAGTCTATCTAAAAAATCTTTGACAGTTTCACTTTCTTTCATTTTTACTGTTTCAAACTATCTCTTCAAGTTCAGCATTTGCATTCTTTTTGTTCTTTCACTCCCTTTGGAACTCCTCCTTCAACTTATCCTAAGCCTCTTTTGCTGTCTCAAGAGTCAAGATCTTGATAAATACATCATCATGTAATGCTGCACGAATGGCAAGTGCTCTGCCTTCTTTTGCCACTTCATTGTTATGTTTCCTTATCTAAGCTACTATTGGATTGTGTTGGTAAATAAGGTGGATTGCTGCCATTTTCCACCACATCCCACAAACTTTGAGCTTTGAGATAAGTTCTCATTTTTGTAACCCATAAATGGTAGTTTTCACTTGCAAATATAGGAGGTGGGGGTAAAGAACTACTACTGGAAGTCATTTTTGTGTTTGAAGGTTTTTTTGTGTGGGTTTTCTCTCACACTCAGACTCAAACTTATTTTTTATTTTTTTGGTGTTCTCTCCTCACAAATTCTAGTTTCTCTTCCTCACAAAACCTTAAAGATCAATAAAGCTCTTGACACCATGTTGAAAATAAAACATAAAAAGAGTTATAGGACAAAACACAAAAACCACACAAACTAGAAGAGAAATGAGCAAATACTATTATGATATATTTATGTCTTGTACACAGCTTTGCACACATTTGAAGTGTTACAACTAGTATTTAAATAGAAAAACTAATAAGTCCTTGATTGGGTAGAGCAAACAACAAATTATAACTAAGCTAATAGTAGGCATCATTAGCCACAACTACAGCTAGCTTTTTCTAAACATAACCAACCTTTAGGCAAGTCTACAAGTAAAATAGAAAACTGTAGAGAATTAAAATATTTTATTATGACAGTTGAAAAAATCTCATTTTTCAACAACAACAACATAACCTACTTTCACCGTCAACAGTAAAAAAGAAAAGGGCACCCCTAATGCTATAAAGCTCACGAGAGAATGGAACAATATAATTTAAATAAATTTCTTTTTTTTATTACTAGTTCTTGTTGTGCTTGACTTTTGTAATGGTTCGTGAATTCTGACCCTGTACTTATTGTTCCAGATGTTAAATCTCTACATATAAATTGTGGTGGAAAACAAATTGTTATTGGAGGTATAACATATGATGAAGATATAGATCCAGCTGGACCAGCAGTGTATAAACAGAGTAGAAACAACTGGGCATTTAGCAACACAGGTCACTTCATGGACAATGATACTCTATCTAGACAAGGACAACTTCTACCTTATACCACAAAAAATGAAACTAGGCTTTATATGACTGATGTTGAATTATATAAGAATGCACGTATTTCCCCTATGTCTTTGACTTATTATGGATTTTGCCTGGAAAATGGAGACTACACAGTAAAGCTCTACTTTGCTGAGATAATGATCACTGATGATAACACATATAAAAGCTTAGGGAGGCGCCTATTTGATGTATACATTCAGGTAAATGTTTTCATTCCTTTTCTACAATCAACTAAATATCCAATAAAAGACAAGATTTTAACCAATTGGTCACTAGTTTCCTTTAGGATCATCATCAATCAATGTTTAGATCCCTTTTAAAAACTTTTTTCAATATATAAATCCTATGATGCACAAAAACAATAAGTGTATCAGATATGGTACATATTTGATACGATGATATAGTTATTCCAACAATATATAGGATACATATTTAGATATGTATAAAAATTCATATAAAACATAATAAATATATAATTGCAATTTTACAAATCCAAATTAAGGACATATTTTTTGGACATCATAAAACAAAGGAAAAATTATAAATTGTTGTCATCATAAATTACTTCCTATTGTTACAAATAGGAATAGTACTATCTATCTCATTTCTTTATTGAAATCATCTATAAAGAGGACAATTTCCATTTTTCGTTTATTAAGGGACAATGCTTCTATGTTTCTACTTTATACATGCTTCTACGTCTCATGTAGTAGTATTGGATTTTTCACAATTTTTTTTAAAGATTTGGATACTTCACTAATACTTATGGGTGAAGTATACAAGAGTATCAGTGGTGAAGTATGCAAGAGTATCTACTTGAAGCAAATTAAAGTATCGGTGCTTCATAGTATAAATCCATGCTTGCAATATATTAAAATATAGAAACATGGCATTAGATAAATAGAATTTACTATAACTAGTTCATTGACTTCATCAGTAAAATCAGTTGCTACAATGTTTTGAACATAATTCATTAACAAAACCCATTAAGCTTGTATTTGAAATATTGCAGGGAAAGCGAGTACTGAAGGATTTCAACATTGCAAATGAAGCACAAGGAGTTGGCAAGGAACTCATAAAACAATTTACTGCTCATGTGAATAGTAATGACTTAGAGATCCGCTTTTATTGGGCTAGCAAAGGGACAACATATATCCCATATAAATCAGTAAATGGTCCTCTCATATCTGCCATTTCTGTTAATTATGGTGGGCTGTTGTCTTCTAAGTTTTATTTCTTTGATTGCTACCTCTATAGTATTATCTGATTCATATGGCTCTTATGCAATTATTAAGCAGACTCTACAGGAGGGATGTCTGCTGGAGCTATTGTTGCAATTGTAGTTGCATTAGTGATTGTTGTCATCTTGATTGTTGTTGGTATACTTTGGTGGAGGGATTTCCTAGGAAAGAAACATTTATCAATGAAAGGTAATTACAAAGCAACTACATTTGCTATCACAATTGTTGTTTGCTGATCATTCACCTGAAACATTTGAGAATTATAAAGCACAAAATTGGCTTTTTGTTCATGATATTTGACCATTGATTCTAGGTATCTATCTTGTTGTTGGAAAGCCGCTCTAATTGTGGTCACCCCTTGCCTGCCTTAGTTACGACCTCTTTGGGGCCTAACTTAATTGCAGTCTCAAGGGTGGTGGTTTAGTCTTACATCAACAAGAAACATGGCTAAAATATAGCTTATAAAGCTTGGGCACTCCTCACCTTTTAAGCCGATTTGTGGTGTTGAGTTAGGCCCCAAACCCAAATTTTAAAATGGTATCAGAGCTTATCCTAGATCCATTGTTCGGCCACCTGCATTTCCCATGCTCTAGGCTAGTATCCCTGGGTGTGAGGGGAAGTGTTGGAAAGCTAGCTTAATGACGGTCCTGCCTTAGTTGCGGCCTCTCTGGCGTTGACTTAATATGGCTAAAATATATCTTATAAAGTTTGGGCAACCCTCACCTTACAAGCTGGTTTGTGGGGTTGAGTTAGACCTCAAACCCAAATTCTAAGACTTGCTAATTCTATATAATAAAAGTAAAGGACAATGGATGGACAATCCAATCAAAACATTAGTATCTAAATGTTTTCCCTTTTTTGAGAAATGATAAGGGAATAATGTCTTTTCTTCCAAAAGCATTAATGACACAAAAATTTCATAGGATAATATATCTCTCATTTTTGTTTGCTTTTATTTGCAGAGCTAAGGGATTTAGATCTGCAAACCAGTTTATTTACCTTACATCAAATCAAAGCTGCAACAAATAATTTTGATATGTCCAACAAGATTGGAGAAGGAGGCTTCGGTTCTGTTTATAAGGTATCGAATTATATAATATCTATTGATTTTTGTGTGATCTATTGTATTTGAGGATATTAGTGACTAAATTTGTGTTTCAAAAATTCCACAAAAATGTACACCATGGTGCAGGGCATTCTGTCAAATAGCACAACAATAGCAGTCAAACAACTTTCATCCAAATCAGAGCAAGGAACCCGTGAGTTTATAAATGAGATAGGCATGATCTCTGCTTTGCAACATGCTAATCTAGTTAAGCTTTATGGTTGTTGTGTTGAGGGAGATCAATTGTTGCTAGTATATGAATATATGGAAAACAATAGCCTTGCACATGCTTTATTTGGTAAGTCATTGCTTTATATACTCGACTTTGGTTGTTTTTTATGTGGCATTTCAATCTTAAAAGCATACATGGCTAAATGAATTATTGTCTAATTTCTATCACCTTCACAAAAGACTCAGAAGATAGCCATTTAAAATTGGATTGGCCAACAAGGCAAAAGATTTGTGTTGGTATTGCGAGAGGTTTAGCATTCCTGCATGAACAATCAAGACTAAAAGTTGTTCACAGGGACTTAAAGACCTCTAATGTGTTGCTTGATGAAGACCTGAACCCAAAGATATCTGATTTTGGCTTGGCCAGGCTTCATGAGGGTGACAATACTCACATAAGCACCAGAATTGCAGGGACATGGTGAGTTACTATATTATATTTTTGAGTAAATTATACTGACACCCCTGAGATTTTTTTCAGATTGCACACGATACCTCTTCTTTTTCTATTCCTGTACTAACCTTCTTAATTATTTGAAAAATATTACACTAACATCTCTTATACATTATACTAAGCCCTTTAATTGTTTAAAAAACATTAAATCGTCAACCCTTATAAGGGATATTGTTATAAACGTTAAAAAGCAGGAAAATTATGTGCAATCTGAAAAAACTTTAGAGATGACAATGTAATTTACTTTATATTTTTTTGTCTAAATATTTTTAAAATGTATTTTTCAAAGGAGACTGGACATTGACTTTAGAAATATTTTAGATATAAAATCTAAAGCATTGTCTAATTTGAAGTTGCTGCAATAATGTATTTCAATTGTGCAGGGGGTATATGGCTCCTGAGTATGCAATGCATGGTTATTTGACTGACAAAGCAGATGTTTATAGTTTTGGAGTTGTTACCATGGAAATTGTAAGTGGAAAGAGAAACACTATTCACCAGTCAAAGGAAGAAGCATTCTATCTTCTTGATTGGGTAACCTCTATTCTCAATGTTCTCCATTGTTCATGTCTTTCTGAATATTCATCATACAATATACTTTGTGTGGTGTGTAAAACTATGATTCAATTTTCATCTTGTGCCACTCCAGAAGAAAATATTGCATGCATTTACCCTTTGCTGTGATTTTTCTAAAAATTACCAACTCTAAGTCATCTAAATGACATCGAATATTTTTTGAAATCCTAGTTTATCTCCAGGAAAAATGGCCAATATCCTGTGCTAAAGAATCTTCATACTTGAAACAGTGCTATATACTTGCCTTCAACTGTAATAGACTCTCAAATCAAACTGATTTTTGTTTTTTCTTTCAACAGGCACATTTGTTGAAAGAGAAAGGTAACATAACGGAGCTAGTTGATCGAAGGTTGGGTTTACATTTCAACGAAGAGGAGGTAATGCTGATGGTCAAAGTGGCTCTCCTATGCACCAATTTCACTTCAAGCCTTAGGCCCTCCATGTCTTCAGTGCTAAGCATGCTTGAGGGCACAACAGAGGTCCCAGAATTTGTTGCACATACAAGTGAGGTAATGGATGAAATGAAGTTGGAGGTAATGAGAGAGTTTTACAGTCAAATGGAAGAAAATAAAATAAGTGAGACACGAAGTATGAGCTTGACAATTGATGTTCCATGGACTGCTTCATCTTCATCAGCTGCAGACCTCAATCTGGCTCACCTGGATGCTTCCTATTGGGAGAAAAAGAAATTAAGAGAATCTGTATGAACTGAATTCATTTGCGTAATTTCCTATGAGACTGTTGGTTATATCATAGTTCGATCACAAATATTATGACCACAAATACATCATAGTTGGATCGCAATAATTTAAGAAGATTAATTTAAGATATTACGGTAAAACCAATGTTACTGGTCATAGGACACTAAATTGGATGCATGATTAAAGAAAAAATACACACTCTTGCTAGACAGAACCTTCATTCCTTTTGAAGCGAAGTTTGATTTATTTCATCACAATTATTGTTGTTGTCCTTCTTCATATTATTATTATTTGGTAATGTGAAAAAGTAATGTATGAATTGAAACAAGTGGCGTAGTATACTTTTTATCATGATTATCAGTTATAAACATCTCATAAATATATAGAGTTCTTTTCTTATCAAACATGATTCCTTTAATATATAGATATATAGAAATAGAAATTATCATATATAGAAGCTAAAGTAACATGATTCCTTTTATATATAGAAATTATTTTAAGTTATAATCAAGATATTATTTGATAATTTTCATATATTGTAGCATTGTGTAAGATATTTTTCATTAAACTGAAGTAAAAAAAAATAAAAAAATCATGTTTGACAGGAAATTTGTAACGCAAAGGGGCCTAGAACCCTAGTAAAAACTACAAACCAGAGTCAATAACCCCAAACATCAGTTTAGGAGGCAAGGCAGGGAATGATGAGAAAAACAAGAAACTACTAGAAACTTTAAAAAATCTTGACATCCCTTATCTCTAAGGTGATAATAAAAAATCAACTACAAAAACCAGAGACAATCCTTTATTCAACTGCCAAACCACCTGTAAATTACATATGCTCTTGATCACATCCTAAAAAGGCCGTTGAAATCCTCCCAAATTGAATAGACAATGAAGGAAAGCTGATTCGCTAACAAAAGGGATACTCACAAATGTACCCAGAAGCGCACACCTTATGCACTTTATCATTATAAAAATATATGCCAATGCCACACCAGCCCAGTAATACATCCCCAATATTCCCTTGAAGTTTATAAGTGGCATGAAATTGCTTACACACCACACTAACTGCAGAACAAGTTCCAGCATCATTCCCACCATTACATGGAATCTGAAGATAAGGGGCAAGTCCTTGTTCTTTACCACCCATACAATAGCCACATAGCAATATAACATAGGGAACCAGTTTGGTAATCGGTTGGCAGCTCCTGGGATATAAAAATCAAATCCTGAAATAACGGAAATTTTTCAATGAAAGGTTCTAGATAAATCCCAGTTCCAGAAAACTGCAATGCTACAAGATAGGGAATACAGGATAAAGTTCTCCACCACCATTCTGGCTTCTCAGCATTTGCTGGGATTCGAAAACCAGACGAATGATATTTAAATGCTTGTCCGCAGATCTTAGAATTGCATCTTTGAGACTTAGGAAGTCTGAGTGAGAGGTGAGCTTCTTTATCAGTAAATAGTGGAGATGAAACAGCAGTGAGTTGGATAGCAGATTTTCCTGATATAAGAAATTTGGGGTTTAAACAGCCAGAAACAATTTGTAAGCTTTGAAAGAGGTATTGCATTTAGATGACATGGTGTATAAATGTCTTCGCATTGAAATAAACAAAATGTTATGAGGAGATTAGCTAAATCAACATACAAGTCTCAAATGTCCTCTCATTTCATTATTCTTATAGCAAATACTTTGACAGAAATCTATTGTTTTATTAAAATCATATTAATGAGCTATTTAAATATTAAAATTAGATAGAAAATCCTTAAAATATGTTGGGGGACAAGATGCAAACTTACCAAGAGAATTGCCTGCAAAAGCTGTGATGGCATGATTCTTTTTCCTGTTGATTATGGTGCATCTTTCTGGAATCAAATATTTATTCCTAGTTTAAAACCAAATACAAAGAAAACGTGAGCTCCAAATGCAAATAGAGGAGAAGCAAGGGAGACCATGATATAGCAACACCAACTCATCAGTTTTGAAGCATGAGACAAACAAATATACATTGACAAACGTCTCTCTAACATGCCACAAACAATTACTACACAAAAGCTTAACAATGTGCCCTGATTTTCAAATTCCTCATTATTATAAGGTCCTTTCTTGTATAAGCTAACTGGGATTAACCTGAAGAGTGCACTCTGAAATTCAAAATTTATTCTATATTAGCACAAAATCTATCAAATCAAATCCTCCTCCCTATAAAACCCAACAGGCAAACAATAAAATCATCCTGCTTCTTTTCAAATTAAAAAGAACAAACAATGACACATGAGATAATGCCTCCATGCTTAGGCTCTACCCAAACTGGCTAAGGGGTCCTCAACAATCACAGGCAGTGAGAAACCTCCACAACTCAAAGATTAATAACCATGATGTCCAAATTTAATGCTACAAATCATAACCCTTAGTATTTTTGCCAATGAAAAGAAGGTTCTATATCAAATAAGAAGAGGATTGATCAATCGCCAAATTCAATTCAATTGTTTGTCTATTACATGAAAAACTCTAATGGTACATCGCTCAATTTACAAAGATAATATATTTCATCAAAGTATCAAACTAATGCCATTTAGGTCATCTTAAACCAGAGAATTACAAACATGGGTTCCCCCACAATACAAATTATACAACACATGGAAAACATGACGAGGAAATGGAAAAGATGATGAGGAAAGGCTCCACTAGTTTGAATTCATTGTGGGTTTAATATATGTATAAGCCAAGAGAAATAACAACAACAACAATAATAATAATAAATATAAATATACAAAACAGCATATATATCAGATGAGAAAAAAACAAAAGTAGTAAATCGTAAGTGGTGGGATACAATACCTTCTGAAACAGAGAGAAGCAGAAGATGGAGGAAGACAGAGAAGAGATGAGTGGGTTAGTGCTAATTGAGGTGCCATCTTCTCTCTTCTCTGTCACTATCACACAAAGAGAACAAAGTTATAGACATATATTGATGTAGGCTTGCAGCATGATAGAAAAACCAAGAGTTTATCAGCTATATTTCTCAATCTAATACGTGTGAACTATATTTTAGACAACAAATACATTTTAGGCACTTGTCCCAATTTAAACCTGAAAGATATAAGCAGTATCTCCAATCACCCACGATATAAGACATAAAGACACCATACCATATCTTCGGCAGCTTATTAGCTTATGTATTATTGCATCTGGAAACACCTATCTAATTATGTTCCTTAGTGCCAGAAGGTTGCAGATGATCCTTGCATAAAAACAAATTTTAGACACCCATATTTGCATTATTTCCTTCTCATCATTGTTTGACCACAGAAAAATGGGCTCCAGATTATACTATAAACTAAATTTGTTTGCAGAGTTCATGGTTATCATATCAAGTATATATCGAAATACACACATAAGTACCGGAACTGGATGAGGACACAGCCAAGATTGAAGGCTCTTGACATAGGAAGCCCCAATAATAGCAGTAGTTAACCATATCCATACGTTAGATACAAGAGAGTATTCCAATTTTAAAACTTTCAAGTAGTGAAGGAGACAAGACTAGTTCTACAAAGACTCCTGCCATAAATTGTATTAATGCTAGACATGTCATCATCAAGAAAATAGAAATTTATTGAGACTACAAGCAGAAATACTTGAGTTTCTACATGCAAATAGACTGCAATTATCTTTCTACGTAAGTAATAAATCAGTCCAGTAAGTTATCTGACAAGTTAAGGCCACAACACAACTATGTTATAGTTTAAAATATTGACTACTTAAAAATTATTACCAAGAAGGCCAGAACAAGCAACATAATAAAATGTATACAACTGGAACTGGTTGACTTTGCATCACAAGGACATCCCAACCACTTGAAACACGGTGAATAATAGAAATATGGAGACCTCGTGCAATGACAATTAGGCATTTGGACATAACCTCCCTTGACCTTTATTGGAGACTTCATACTCTCCTAACAGAGAACCCATAGACCCGCTAATTTAGTAGCTGGCACATCATATACCAAATTAAAAGCTTACTTCAATCAACCCTCCTTCCTCCCTTATAATGCAACAATAAAGTATTTTTACACTGCTCAGGTCACGAACTATATGACCCCAAAATGCAGAATCACAAAAGAAAATAAAAAGAAAAACAGAAATTAAACCAAATAGAAGCAGAGAACAGAAAAGAAACACCTCTCTGATGAAAAACTCAAATAAAATAAAATTAAAAGCTAATCACCACCCAATATTCAGAAAAAGGCACACAGGAAGAGATCACCACAAATTAAATCAACCCCAGAAAAATCAGAATCCTAAAATACCATACAGATTAACTTTGTGAATTCCATAGACAGGAATCACTTATTGGAGGCTGGGCTGGAAGGGTTTTATGGCAAACAACACCACTAAGAAAGAGAATCAATCATGTATGGACAGACTTCACTGCAAATAACCACATCCCCGGCATTGATTTTGCATCAGCTATATGTAAAAGATTGTAAAACTAAACCCCTAAAAATCTGCTTGCCCCTACCCCCAAATTTAGGAGACACAAGCAAAACAGAGACAGTTAAAATCTCCCCGCTATCATATTTTTCTATTCCAGAAATTAAGTGAACAGAGAAGTCATAGCCCGCATATGATAACTAATTTGGTTTCTTTTCAACTAACATTCTGCGCAATAATTTAGACTGCGCCTTGCAATCACAACTTACCACCACAACATAAAACCAACAATCAAATTGAAATTTAAAAAAGATTTAATTGTCAGTTAGAAAAACTGTTTATTTTAGTCTTTTCTACCTATATTATTTTTAATTTTTTTAATTTTTATACACAATATTTTAATTTCTTTTAATCCTTCCAGCACAGACTAAAACAATTAAAAATAATAAGTATAAAAATTAAAAAAGACATTTTTAAATATAGAAACTAAAAAAAAAAAGGTTTTTGAATCAAATGAATAATTAATACTTTAAAAAATAGTAAATGACATAAATTGCAGAGCCAGAGGTAACAATTTACATTCAACTTTTCTCAGCACCCAATTCAAAAAACTCTGCCACGTGGAAATTTTATACATGCATAGTTATACACTGAACCTTTGTGGCCTGTTTGGTTAAATAGAAAAAAAATATGAAGAAATAAAAAAAAATTGAATTGAAAGAATGTGAAAAGAAAAAAAAGTTTATATTTTTGTTTCTAAAAGTCAATTTTTTTTTATTTTCTCTCCAATCAAACAAAAAATATTTTATTATCTGTATTTTGTTTTTTTCTATTTTTTTTCCTTCCAACTATACATACAATTAGTTTTTAACATTTTTGAAGCTTGGTTTTCAACCGAGCCAGATGTCACGATCACAAATATCGATATACGAGAAGCAAACACTAGATAGTGAAATTTCAAGCACCCTAAGAACGTAACAGAAAATTTTCCAACACCGACTTACACGAAAATCCTTCTACATGCACAAAGATAACCACTCTCTAAAGAAACCAACACCACCAAATAAATTAAATTGAAAAAAAAAAAACATAATTTCTGAAAAGACAGAATCGGAGAGAAAATTACCAACGAGAGCGAGAGAGCGCCTTGTGGCATTCACTTTTGCCTTCTATGCTTATAGCTAGTGCGTTATTTCTTATGCTAATCGCTAATATATATTGTTACTTTCCATACATATTCTTTCTCTTTTTAATTTTATTTGGAGCTAAATTTTCTTAGAGTTTAATTGCTATGATTGTAAAAACTTTTACACTGTCAATCAATTAAAAATCAGTTTTAGTGTGACTTTTAGGATAGTTATTATCAAAGTTAATAAACTTAGCATATATGGTAAGTTGTGATTGGATAATAGTGTAAAACTGTTTTACACTATCATATATTTTTGGTATAATATAATTTTAAAGTAATTGTTATAAAAATTAAGAATCTTATCATATATTACAATTTATGATTAGATAATGATATAAAATATTTTTATGGTATTCTAATTAAATTCTTCTTTAATTTCTATTTTCTTAATTTATTCTTTGTATTATATTTATTTTCTATTATTATTCTTATATTTTAAATATCTAATCAATAGTTATACTAGTAATAATAAATATAAAAAGTAATAATAAATATTAACTTTCAAATGAAAAATTTACTAAATTAATAATTACCAAACTTATAGTAATATATGTATAATTTTTTACTGATAAATATTTTACAAAAATATAATTATTGAAGGAAAATTTCTATCATGTTTTAATGTATGAAAGACAAATGAGATTGAATTAAAATTACATGTATCATATTATATTTTTAATAGTAAATTATATTGACACACCCTCCTCCTCCTGAGCTTTTGTCAAATTTCACTTAATATTCTTCTTTTTTTATTTTTGCACTAACCGTTTGATTGTTTGATAAACATTATAATGACACTCCTTATACATTACATTAACTCTCTTGATTGTTTGAAAAACATTACATTATATATTCTTATAAGGGAGATTATTGCAAATGTTAGAAAAGCAGGAGTTATGTACAATCTCAAAAAATTTCAGAGAATGTCAATTTTATTTACTCTATTAATATAAGGTTTAAATATAAGTAAATTAAATGAATATTATTATTTTACTCTGAACAATTATTTTAATTATTTTTAAATTCAATTTCTTTTTATATTTATAATTTAACATTTGTAAAGAATGACCATAGGATATATATGTTCAATTTGATTAATATTTATGTATTTTAAATGAAATCAAGGCAGGCGCCTGTCTAGGCCAGAGAGGCAACGGCCCAAAATTGAGAGTTCAAAAATTAAAATAAAATAATATATATATATATATATATATATATATATATATATATATATATACATATACATACATACATACATACATACATACATATGTATGTATGTATATATATATATACATACATGTATGTATATATATATATAATTTTGAGGTAAAAAAAATTTTACATCATTTTATGTTATTTTTATGAATAGATTAAAATCATTATCTACTATAATATCTCACTTTCTATATCTAAATTAAAATGTGACATGTGAATATAAAGTATTGTTATAAAATGTGACATGTAACATGTGATTATGCACTTTAATATAAGTTTCACAATTACTTGCTTTTATTTAAAATTTAAAAACTTATTTAAACACTCTGGAATCAAATTAAAATAGAATTTGTAACAAAAGTAGTTATAGAGAGGATATTTCATTACAAATTTCCTCGCCATATATATTTCAAAACTTTGTGATAGAAATAGTTAGAGAGAGAATATTTTGTTACAAATTACCTCGCTAAATAAATTTTACAAATTGTGATAAAAATAATTAAAGAGAGAATATTTCACTAACATGCTATTGGTTCGAGTAAAACTAGTTTGGAATCCTTTAAGCAAATTGTGGTATTTATCATGTTATTAGTGAGAGAATATTTCCATCATTAATTCACTCACTAAATTTTTTGAGTTTATTTAGTGATAAAATTTGTGACAAAATTATTAGAAAAGGGAAATTTCATCTCCAACTTTATTACAAATATATGACCCTATTTTCTATCATTAAATTCATCACTAATAATGAAAGATATGGTTTTGTGACTAAATTTCCTCTCTAAATTAGTGGTTCTTGTCTTGTCTTTCCTCTCCCCCTCTCTCTCCCTCCCCCTGCCTCTCTCTTTCTCTCTCTCTCTCTCATTCTCTTTAGTCCTATCTATCTAGGGGTGTTCACAGGTTGGATTGGTTTGTGTTTAAGGTAAAATTAACTCTGAACTAATTATATTTAATTAGATTGGTTTAGTTTGGGTTTTGAAAAAATATTTTGGCCAATTTGAACTGAATCAAACCGAATAAAATTAGATTAGTTTGGTTTGAGTCATCTGGTTATGATAAAAAAAATTATTATATATTTAAGTTTTTATTTTCATTTATTATCTGTTTTACATAAATATTTAGTTTTATATTAATACAAGGTAAAACTATTCCTTGTTTTTTAATAACTAATTATTTATTTTATTTAAAATATTCAATTTTCTATAATTATCAATTTACATATATCATTAATTTCTTTACCTAAATTATAATAAAAAATTTACATAATAAACATGACAAAATTAAGACATTTGATAATCATTATAAATAAATTTGAGAATTCATTCACAGGTTCAGATTACACGTGGCAAATCAAGAGTAACTTTCAAGGTTCAAATGACACGTGTCATTTATAGAGAGGTTCGGATAACACGTGTCGTTATATGATACTTCGTAAATATTTGGTTCGGTTACAGACCATAATTATAATCATTATAATTATTGAATTAATGAGTTTTAAATAGCTATATTTGACTTTTGAATTTGAAAATTCTATTAAATACTTACCTTTTAAATAACTACCTTAATTATAATTAAAAATTCTATTGGTCATTTGACTTAATTATTTGTTAATAACTATGAGTATTTTTTATTTTAAAAAATTATATATATAATCAATAATTTTTAACTTACATTCACCCTAATTTTGTCCTAAATAGAAATCACATAATTTTTAAGTATATTGATTAACATTTCTAAGTATCTGATATTTGCATAAAATTTTTAAATATAAATTTTACCTTAATTTGTAATTATAATTATTATAAAATTAATTTAAGATATTAATTATTTTAAAATTATTGTTCTAAATAAAGGTCCACTAAACTGCTATTAAATAATTGTCCTAAATAAAATCCAATTTGAATTTTATTATGATTATTTGTATTTTTTCTAATTAAATTATAATCATATTAATTAACTTTTGTAAATAATTTATTTAGGGAAATAATTAATGTTAAAAATGAATTTTATTTATAACAATAATTTCATGTAAGTTTCAAGGACCAAAGTAATTATTATTATATATTTTAAGTATAATGTGAGAAGATATTTGTGTATAATTTTTAGATTAATTTGTAAGTATAATTATTATAAATTTATTTAAGATATTAATTTTTTAAAAATTAATCATAATCATATAACTGGTAGGTAGTGTAAATGTGATAATTTAAGAAAGAAATCTCATATTATTTAGTTTCCTTTTTGCAAGACCATTATTTGTAGATAGTGTAAATATTATAATTTAAGAAAGAAATATTATATTATTGATAATGATTCCAAATTTCCATAAATATATAAAGGTCCATAAAATTGCAATTAAATTATTGTTATAAATACTATCCAAATTCAATTATATTATGATTATCAATACGTTTTCCAATAAAATTATATTAATCATGAACAATATATAAAATATTTAAGTTTCAAGGACCAAATTAATTATTATTATATATTTTAAGTATAATGTGAGAAGATATTTGTTTATAATTTTTAGATTAATTTGTAAGTATAATTATTATAACTTAATTTGAGATATTAATTTTTAAAATTAATCGTAATCATATAACTAGTAGGTAGGGTAAATGTGATAATTTAAGAAAGAACCATTATTTGCAGATAGTATAAATGTTATAATTTGAGAAAGAAATCTTATATTATTTATAATGATTCCAAATTTTCGTAAATATATAAAGGTCCATAAAACGCTTCTCTTCTATTTTCATGCTGTATCTTTTTTTTCTCTTTCAAAAATAGCCATGAATATTGTGTGACACATGATACACGGCTCGTTTTCATTATTTGTATAAGGCGGTGCATTTTTGTGATTGCATTTCAGGTAGTGTTTTCATCTTTATCCTTTGTATCAAGCATTGTTTCTATAAATTTGTGTTTCGATCATTTTGGTCGGTATTCCGAAATTACTTTTCGGAATAGACAATTCCCTATTCCGGAAAGTAATTTTCGGAATTATGAAACATAGTTCCAAAAAGCACTTTTCGAAACTATGAAACATAGTTTGGAAATTACTTTTTGGAATAGGAATTGTTTATTCTAGAAAGTAATTTTTGAAAGTGTTTTATTATTTTTTTTTACTCTTCTTTTTCTTTTATTTTTTTTTTTTCATTATTATTTATTTAATTTTATTTTTATTTGTATATAGACATGGATTATCATGTTAGTAAGATGTTGGAGACGATAAATATACCAACTGATGGAACAAAAAATAAGAATGTTGATTGTAGTGATGCATTCAACACTACAAAGGTAATTGAAGGATACATTAATTTTGTTATGTTATCACCATGTGACCATGAAAAACTAAATTTTTATATATTTTTAAAAAAATTTCCTTCCCGAGAAGCTATGTTGAATTGGGCTCGACAAGTTGCAAGAGAGATCAGACACAGATAAGGGACGTAGTAAAAGGAAGACATTCGTAATTCTGAGTTGTGAAAGAAGTGGAAGAAAGGGTGAGCGGCAAAGAAAGGGAGTGAGGCGTGAATGGGAGAAGCTAGAGTGACAGCGTAAGAAATTCTAAAAAGAAAATATCATAAATAAGAAGGGAGTGGTGAGCGAGAAGGGGTGCATTGTAGGATAGGAATGGTGCACGTAAGGTTCCGGAAAGAATTTTCTAATTTGAAATTGGGAATGGATTAAAAGGGTAATTAGGGAAAAAAATTTAAAAAAGGGAAAGGGGAGGTGTATATATCACTTTGGGGAGGTACAATTATCAAAAGCTTATTTTTAATAAAGGTCAGACTCAGGCCAACCAAAGACAAGCCTGACTTGGTCTATTTCCACCCCTAGAGATGGGGAAGGTTATATGGAAGATGATTTAACTTTAGTTATAAAAAAAAAAAAAAAAGTTGATGATGATTTAACTTTGACCCTTGTTAAAATTGTACAATTTTAGGTATCTCGCACTTGTCTTTACGCATATTCTAAAACGATTCATGTATATAAATTATTTGCTTAAAAATAAACAATAGAGTATATGAGACAAAATCAATTAAAAAATTTGACCAAACCCAAACAATAGGAGAAGTCTACTTATATTTTTAAATTTTTAAAAATTAACATGATAGAAAATAAAATTGAATTTCAAAATAGTACTTATATATTTAATTAATTATTTTTTTACCTTACATTATATCATTTTATAAATTTATTGCAAAAATTGAATACAATGTAAAGTAACTAACGTGATATAATACCATCTCATATTTTAATTTGGATAATAATATTTTAGATTTAAGTCTATTAGATTTTTTTGGTAAAGTCCACATGTTTCTTCTAGGGAAACAATCTTATTCGAACCAGATAGAATCACTATTGGGCAAAAAAACTTTCTCTTTAAGTATTTAACATAGCTATATACTTAGAACTCGAATTTGAGACTATTGGTTAAGTTGGGATAACCTTGTGCCATGATCTAAGCGCTTGGTGGTTTAAGTCAATTAAATTTTATTAAGTACATTCTCTTTTTAATTTTTAATTTTTTTAAATTAATTCAAAATATTTAAAATTATATCTACAAATTAAAAATCATAAAATCAAATAAAGTAATACATTGAAAATTAAAAAAATAAAGTTAAATAAATTATTTATAAAATCTATGAATGTATAACCAAATGTATTTCCTATATATATGTGCAGCAGCAGCCTTAAAAGCCAGAAGAATTAATATTATAAATTAAATATATTATGTTTAATAGCAAAAGGAGTAAAAAATAAAAAGTAAAACAACCGTGTTGTAAATTGAAATGTGGGAGCTTTCTATGTTGAATAAATATTAAAATGTGAAAGCAAGTTAATCAATGTGACAACACTGTATATTTAGTGCAGCAGCAACTATAAAAGCCAGAAGAATTAAATATTATAAATTAAATTTATTATTTATAATAACAAAAGGAAAAAAAAAAGAGTAGTAAACCAACCGTATTTGTGTGTATGGAATGGAAATGAGCGGGAAAAAAAACCAAGGAGAACATGACATGTGTCCAGCTAGGGTCTTCTTTTCTTTTATATAAATAGAATAGATAGATAAATAGATTATTTATAATAATGGAAGGAATAGAAAAAAAAAAAAAGTAGTAAAACAATCGTGTTTGTGTGTATGAAATGGAAATGAGAGGTAACAAAATTAAGGAGAACATGACATGTGTCCAGCTAGGGTATTCTTTTCTTATGTATAAATATAAATAGAAGGGAGAAAAGGGAGATTGATTGTGTCAATTTTCCATTGACTCATTCTTTTAGTGAAATGATATGATGTGTTTTTAAAAAGACAATAAAGACATGTATTGCAGTGTTAATTAAAGTTGAGTTGAGTTGGATGATTTTGTGATGCATGAAAGGAACCAAGTTGTTGGATAACTTGTAACCACTATGATCCAATTATTTTAATTCAATTAAGGATGGTGACTTGATAATTTCAACATAGAGAAATACTAGCAACATACTCTCAAACACACTTTTTTGAACACATATTATTGGTTGAAATTTATTAAAAATTACAAAATCATGAGTGGAGCTCATTACATAAGATGTGGGACCCACCAAATTTTTTTCTTTAATTTCAACCAATAATAAAGAGTGTGTTTGAGAATGTATTGCTGGCATTCCTCTTTCAACGTATGGTGTGCACTTATGAATTAGTGTTGAATCTTCAAGTCATTACATGAGCCAAGTGGGAGAATATTAGAGTATTTTAATCTAATATTGGCCATGGAATTATAGAATGACTTTAATAAGAAGATGCCTAATGTGATGGTTGTTAGGCTTAAAATGTTTTATAGTCATTGGAGATAATTTAAGTTGTTAAAATAAACCTCTCTCTTCTCACTTTATTAAAGGTAATTTTGGCATTAAAGAAAAAGGATTCGAAAAAGAGGTTATAGAGGTTGTCAAAAAAGGAGTTAGTTTTTACTAAAAGATAACTCTTCTCTCTTTTATTCACATTCTCTCATAACCCTTCCACTTTCACGTAAGAAATATTTGGATAACCAAAAAAGGCCAAAATTGATTAAGGGGTTTCTACTCCACCATAAAGACCAAGAAAAGGAAGTTAGAGAAGAGAGAAACACCAAGTACAAATTTTGAACTGTATTATGAATCCGGATAAGTTTTTTAAACTCTCTTATGGAAATTATAGAATATAATAAATATGAAAAATATGTTATTTAAGATTCTTAAAGTGTAATTTTCCTAAAAAATTACATGTGACGGTAAAAATTAATTGCTAACACACCATAAACCACCAAACTCACTTACTCACCAGCCATCGTCACCTAAAAGCATATTCAAAGTTGACCCTTTCTATTTCCATTTGAGGTCTTCCCTGACCCTCTTACCTTCCCGTATCCTTCCATTAACTTTTTTGTCTCCTTACTCAACTTGTTCTTTTCACCCCGACTAGTCAGAAGTAATTAATTGCCTTCTTCAGTTGATTTCCATTTAAGGGGATTCTTGTTCTCCACTTTCCACCTCTAAGTCATTGGTTCCTTTAAGTTCTCTGAAGCTCTTTTGCCTGCATGAAGATGACCACTTGCTCTCAATTTCTCCTCCTTGCATTTTGCTTCACTTCTCTTGCATTTGGAGCCACTAATCTGCCAGATAGTGAAGGTACGGTATGCATAACTTCTAAATTAATGAAAAGATTTTACAACTAATAATTAATCACTTTGTTGATGGCCCTTAATTTTTTATTTTTAGTGCAAGCTCTGAAAGATATAGCTACCTCTCTTGGAAAGAACAATTGGGACTTCAATATAAATCCATGCACGGGACATCATAACTGGGTTACGCCGAATGCCAAACCAGGAGAAGATAATAATGTCACTTGCTATTGCTCCTTCGCCAATGACAACTTCTGCCACGTTGTTAGCATGTATGTCCCTTTTTTTTTTTTGGATAAAGTAGCATGTACGTCTCTTCTGTCTTGAATTAGTGTCGGTAAAGTATAATATTCTCAAAATTCTAAAATATTTTTTACGTAATTAAGTTTGCTTTTTTTTTTTTTAATTACAAAATTATTACCTTACTTTTATTTAAAAAATTGTATAAGAAACATTTAAAATAAAAGATGAAAATAGAAAATAAGAAAAAGATACTTTTATTATTTTTTATACAAACTTTTAAAACATAAAATAAAATGAATATGGTATTACATTTTTAAAATTAAAAATAGAATATATTTTCTCAAGTTAAACGGCTAAAATAATAAAAATTATTATTTTTATTCTTTAACAAGTTTAATCTATACCCATAACTTTCTAATTATTTTCAATTTACAGAGTTCTAAAATCACAGAATCTTCAGGGGAAGCTCCCTTCGGAACTGATCAAATTGCCTTACATCCAAGAAATGTACGTAATACTACTTCTCTTTGATTCCGAAGAATGAACTCTTATCGTTTCTTCAATTAACTAGTTTGTATTTATTTATTTTTTGGTGAAGTGTTACTATAATTTTTTTTTGGGTGGGTGAAGAGTAACTATAATTTATTCCATTCATTTTCTCACTTTTGGACAGTGATCTCGCCCTCAATTATCTCAGTGGTGCAATTCCTAAGATTGGGGCTCTTTGATTCATCTTGTTAGCATGTGAGTTTTCTCTCTCCTCCATTATTTTCTTTCGCGGACAACTTTGTCTTTATTAGAGGTTTATACTCTATAGTATGTGATTATATATATCCACGGTATTATTTTACAAAGTAACTATTATAAGTATTATATTTGGTAGATTATATGAATTTTTTATTTAAATTAAATTTTAAAATATAACCATAAGAGTAAAATATTTAAGAAAATTAATTATAATACATATATATATATATATGTATATAATTTAAATTAATAAAAATATAAGCACTTCAGATTTAAGATGAAAAGAGTAAATTATTAAAAAATAAAAAATAAGAAAATAAGTAATTGAAATTTTAGATAAAAAATTAACTTAATGAAAGAAAAATTAAAATGTAATCATTTTGAAAAGGATGAGATTTGAAGAAAAATTATTTTTAAATAAAAAAGAAAATAACTAATAATATCAGAATATGAAAATATGAAAAGTACTACATAACGGTGAAATCGTGTGTATTAAAATAATAGAAAACAATATTTTATTATATGTGGGTGTATTAGCATGTACTTTTTTACGTGTACTTTTATTATTTTTTTACATGTTATTACTTTTTATTTCTATTAATGAGAAAATCATGTGATAATAAATAATATTTGTCAAATTATCAACAAATTAATGTAAAACTCGCTCTTTTATGCTGTTCGTGTATCAAACTTAAATTCCTTGTTTAATGTGGTATAAATTTTCTTTCTGCTTTAGTTGCCAATTTTTTTCTGTCCATTTTTTTTTTTCAAATTTTAGTTGTTATTTTTCATTGGTTTCGTAAAACATAAATCTAAAATTTGTTTTCCATCCTCGTGATAGTGCTTTTTATGGAAATCGACTAAGTGGTTCAATCCCAGCAGAGCTTGCAAATATAAAAACTCTCAAAAAATTGTGAGTGCCTGGTTATCCACAAGAATTAATAAAATTTCTTTACTTCAATTTGATGAATCTATTCATTGTAACTAATTAATAATTTAAAATGAATAGGGACCTCATGTTCAATCAATTTTCGGGAAATCTTCCCGCAGATCTTGGGAACCTTGCCCAGCTCGAAACTCTGTAAGCCTTTTATTTAATTTCCTCAATATTAGTTGACTCCATATGGTTTCTTGCACCCTTTTATTAACGACTTCTCAATTTTTTGAGCTTTGTTGTTGAAAGTTTACCCTCTTTTCGGTGCCGTGGAAATAGGTAGGAAATAGGAAGAAGGGATGAAAATGGGTAAGTAGATAATACATTAGGTTGTTTGGTAGAGTGAAAATAAAGAGATGAGAAATTAAAAAATGGTGGGTTTCACCAAAATATATTTCTGCGCAAAACAAAGAAGAAACAGGCAAAAAAAAGTACTGACTGTAGCATAACCAGTCAACTGTTTAATTTCAATAGTCGACTATTCAACTTTGTTTGTATCGAATATGTATATGTGATAGTCGACTATTAGATTGTAATAGTCGACTTTCAGATTTTTTTAATCAATTATTTAATTTAAAAATTTAATTCATTTTAAAAATTGAATTAAATTTTTATTTTATTTTTTATTTTTTTCTTTCTTATTTTTCATCTATTTTTCTTAAACCAAATGTTTTTATTTTTACTTTATTTCTTACATATTTCTATTTACCTGTTTCTTTCTTCTTTATTTTCATCTACTCTATTTTCTTCTTACCAAACACACCCTTAAGATGATGATTGTTTGACTAAGAGTCTATTTAGCAAAATTAAGGCAAATGTAGGAGATAAATTAGTCGGTAGTTGAAAAGTTAGTAGAAACTTAGAAGCTAAAATGTTGATGGAAAATCTTTGATAAAATTAATTGTTGAACTAGTTGATAAATAAAAATGATATAAAAGAATAATTACTTTATTATAATTTTTTTAATTTTATTCTTAATTTTAAATATTTTTATTAGATAAAATGAGATAATATGAATAAATTTATATCATAATTTTAATGATTTTATACTATAAAAAATGATAACACAGTGAAAGATAAAAATGAAAAAAATAAGTTGAAAATTTATACGCTCAAATGCTACGTAAAGTAGTATTTCAGAAAAATACAAGATAGTGAAATAATTTACTTTTCCTAAATACACTTTTAGCTGAAAGATGGTAATTAAGAATGTGAACATATTGAAATAAATTAGTTTCTTTGAGTCTAATCAGTGTCTTGAGTTTGCGTCTTAAGTGTGCAACTGCCTTAAATACTTAAAATGAGACTTTTTCATCCTATAATGATCCTATCCAATTTGAGAAAGATTGTTTTCAGTTCTGTGGATTTAGGGATTTATTTATTTATTTTAAGGAAGGATTTACATGTTGCTACCTGGCAGAAAATGAAAAATATTTTTCAACTCAATTTTACGTTATAGATGTAATTGAAGGTGTGTTTGGTATGGGGATTCTTTTAAGTTTTTCAGGAATCTTAGGTTGAGAATGTTAAATTCTTGTGTTTGGTATAAGAATTTTAAAAATCATTCTCAAGAATTTTTATTTTTTTTAATTTAGGCTTTCACTAAAACTTTCTTATAAGAGAGGGTGCGAATCCAAGATTCCCATGAAAAAAAATAATTGTTTATAATTAAGTCTCTTGTTTCCAAGAATATTTTAGACCTACTACACATATTTGTAACATTCTTAAGAAACATAATTCCCAAGAAATATAAATTTTAGGAAACATGATTCCCAGGAGTAAAAAAGATTTCGTATACCAAAAGCCAATGAAGAATGTAATTAAACAAGTCGCAGACCATTTTTTCATCTCTCCATCTCTTAAGTTTTAATTTACAAAACTAGCATAAATTTAAATGATAAATCGATGCTGGTAGATCCACTGGGTGCCTTATATATGTAGTCTCTTGCTACACTAGGTATCTTTCCTCCAACAACTTTACCGGAGAGTTGCCCGCAACATTTTCCAAGCTTACTGCATTGAAGGATTTGTAAGCTTCCTCTGTTTTGTTCATAATTTTATTTTCCTCTAATGATTACATTGTACTATATTATTATTTGTTAACGTACCATGAACAATGTTGTCATCTTTGGGTTCTGAATTTATAATAACTTTGCATTGTTTGTCATATGAGACAGCCGACTTAGTGACAATCAATTCTCTGGAAACATACCCGATTTCATTCAAAGATGGACAAGTCTTGAATCACTGTGCGAACTTCTTTTTTGGTGCAATAATTTTTGTATTTTCACTGTTCAATATGAGTTATTTTTATTTGAATATCTTTAGCAGAGGTACATTATTTTGACAGGGTTATTCAAGGAAGTGGTTTGAGTGGACCAATTCCTTCTGGAATTTCATTTCTACAAAACTTAACCTTGTTGTAAGTATGGCTCTTCATTTTATAGCCAAGATATCAAAACTAAATTGCTTTCTTATTGTGGTCTTTTAACTATATATCCTTAAAATATGTGAGATGCAGGATGATTAGTGACTTGAATGGACCTGATTCTACTTTTCCTCGACTTGATAATATGACAAGATTACATACATTGTGAGTTAGTTGCTTTGATGGATGTTACTTTATTTTTATTTATTTTTTTTAACTCTTTTATTGGGAATCATGCCTCAAGACGACATTGATTTAAGGAGGACAAAATGTAAATGAAGAGATATTGATAACTTTCAGCTGCATCAAAAATTCACACATTAATATTTGATTGTTTCACAGGATATTAAGGAGCTGCAATATTAATGACACACTTCCTCCACTTCTTGTAAACCTGACGAAGTGTCGAATCATGTAAGTGCTGATTTACTCCTTTCCAAGATAAACATATAGTTGCTGCAAATTGTAAACTTCTTTTGTATTGAATTTGTCTAATTTGAGATTAGAATAGTTGTAATTTGAAAATAAAAAATAAAAAAATCTACATTCTAAACCACCACATTAGAATAGTTTTGTTTTAATTATTTGTCATTAGCAAGTCAAGTTTTCAGAGGAAAAACATAGTTTGAACCTTAGAATAGGCATTTGTTGGCAGAGCCTTCTAATTATTAACCATTTCCAGTCTTGTGGGATATGTGTGTCCCAACACTATGCATAGGATACCAGCAAAAGACTTTTTTGGTAGTGCCCAGCAAAAGACTTTAAAACACAAACATAAACATCATACGTATTGAAAACGCGCAGAAAAATACAAGAAGGAAAGTTGAATAGTATTTTTAAATTTTTTTGAGATAAACTTTTTGAATAACTCATGTGTTGAGATGGCTAATTTAAAACTGACCAAGTAGTTATTTGTCTTAAGATTAATCAGTTGTTTGATAAAGTCAGACAATTCAGGATCAACATTTAAATAGTTCATAAAATCTTTGTTTGAAACAGTTAGAAAAATCACAAGCTATTCCTATTAGATGATGTTAGATAAATAATAAATAATGGGATAAGGGACGTTAAGATTACACAAAGGATTCATTATAGTTCACCCATATCTAGTTCTTAGGATACAACCAAGAATTTTCACTATTATCAAGTATACTATTTTCAATCACTTATATCTCACACCATGTAATTTTTTATAAGTCTCCCCAAGCTCAACTACAAAAAATATTCATATACAAACTTCTTCAAACTTTCCACACTAGGGAGACAAAGAGAATAAAGTAAATATAATTAAATTATCACTCAAATCACACAAGGATTTGTGAATATAAGTATAAGAGGATAACATAAGATCCCTTAGCAATCTGTACAAGAGGAGCAAGAAATGAATGATGAAGAACTACGGAGTGTAAATGCTTGAGCTTTAATGATCATTTAATTAGTTATTTAAGTCTTCAAATCTTCTATTTATAAGCTCTCTGGGAGATATTAGAGACAAATTTTCTATAATGCTCGACTCTTGAAGAGATATTTTCTTTGTCAATGAAATATGCATTTTTTTTTCTCATTTGAATAATCTATGGCCATTAGAAACATAGATTCATTCTCTGTGATAAAATTAATAATTCTTCTTTGTGGGTCACTCCACCTATCACTAACAATGCCTATAACCTTTTGAGTTGATACATTTTATTGACTCTAATAACTTCTCTATATGTTTTCTTATTGGTGTACAAGTGTGAGTAATGTGAATAAGAAGTTCTTCATTGGATAGAGATGGCTATGTTAAGAAACATATAAGTTACAAAGACTTACAAACCTGATGCCTTAAGGTTTTGAGTTGAATGTGGTGTCAAGCTTAATTATGTGATTGGCTTGTGAACCATTAATGGAGTTCTTTCCAGTGTTTTACCCCCTCTTATTTCCAAACACTTCTCTCATAGAGAAACAAGCTTTTCTTATTATAACTTGGAGGTTGATATACCATAATATAATTGTTAGTAGCAAAAGGAAATGCACCTTCCAAGAGTTATTGCTAATGAATAACAGCTTTGATGAGTAGAACATTTTAGAAATTTCATAATCGCATGTCTTTCTTACTTGCATATTAAATCTAGTTTCTACAAATCCTTAAGTCTTTCTCTTTTTTAAATCCACATTAACCATATTTTTATTCATTGGTGAAGAATTTTGGTGTTGATTAGAAACTGAAGGTAAAGAAATAGATTTTCCTTTCAACTTTTCTACCCTCAATGTAGTCTCATTTTCTATAGAGTGTCCTTATTATTGTATGACCCATTAAAAATCACACCATCTGCATAATAACTTCCAAAAACAAAAATGAAAGTGCCATAAGATAATAAGAATACATGGTGCTCCTTTTAAGCCAAAAAGATCGAATCCATATGAAAAGTCACAAGAATAGGAGAGGAGGAGATGAACAAAGGAAGGAATGACATTCCTAAACATAGTGTGCTGGAAACATCTTTTGCATTTCTTAACTATTTATTATTTTTAGTTATATTCTAAGTTTAAACTTTTGAAAGTTATTTAAAAAAATTTTTGGAAATTGTTTTATAAGAGCCACGTCCTTCAAGTGTTAAGCCATATATATGTTTGAGTAGCAGCTCAGTGTCCAAGCCAGCTATGCCCCAGCATTCATATGACTTATTTGTTAAATGTTTCTAGCTTAAGCTTTCATACGTTAGTTCATAGCGTGTTGTGTGTATGAACATACATAAGACAGGGTACATATACACACATACATACATAGATAAATACATATACAGTACTTTCTTTAGTATTTATTTCAATATATATGTGTGTAAGTTTATTTTCTAATATTACTAAATGCATTTTTCAATTAAAATGTAAAGTTAAAGGAAAAAAATTGAATATAGAAATGAGTTTGTCTCATTGAGCTTGAACAACTAGTGTTTCAAGAGTGAGTAAAAATTGAGTCATGAAAACAGATTTACATTCTTAACCTGTTGAATTTGAACAAACTTATTCTTGTTAAGCTCAGACTGAGTTAGGCTGAGTTTCTCACTTCTACTTCTACCTGCTCTCATATGTTTGATGGATATAACATGAACATACTTATTTTCATCACATGCATGGAAAAAATATATAAAAGTTTTTAATGTTACCAATCTTTTTTTTATCATTGTTAACTTATTCTGGACATATTATTTCCTTTTCAGAGACCTCAGCTACAACAAATTAAGAGGAAACATTTCAACAAACTTTGAAGAGCTAACAAGATCAGCATCATACATGTAAGAGAGTTTTTACAGTTTTTATGTAATTGCTTCAAAAGTGAAGAAAAAGATTTTCATAGCGAGATAGCGTTATCTATTTTCTTTTGGAACTGTGTCTGCTAACCCTGTTCTGTACAAGAGTAATTATAAACAATCCAATAAATATAAGCTATAAAAACAGACATATTTAGAATAGTTTGTAGCTTAAGTAAACGAAACCAAGTCCGTGACTACTTTACAATGAGACAGGATTTTTATAAATGAGGGATGAAAACATTTTGAAGAAACACAGGGAAAAAGATTGTTTCCGAAACAATTTTACTTCATATTGCTTTAAAAAATTATTCAAGCATATCTGTTTTTTCATATATTTACGTAAATTCTAGTATGATGATTTCATATATTTGCTTAAATTCTAGTATGATGATTTTATAGATTTCTTTTATGTAGGACCCAGTATGCATTTGTAGCCTTGTATAGAGAAATTTGATAAATTTCTACGAAAAAAATATAAATAAATACGAGAGAGACATATTGAAAATATAAATTGTATAAAATGGAAGCCTTACACGTTCTCTAGTCATAAGTCATGAAATATTGAAATATTTGTTATGAAAATTCTGAACTATTCTTCAATTAAACTGTTTTGCTAATAAGTACACTACAGAAGTAAAAAGGAATAATTAAATGAATAGTAAAAAAATTTGATGTAGTAAATTCTTTATTTTTTTATTTAATATTTGTATACTTTTGAATCATTATAGGCTTAAGACACTTCTTAATAAAAATTATTTAAGTTGAGATAGTAATGTTTTTAAATAGTGTCAAGACACTCCTTAATAAAAATTATTTAAGTTGAGATAGCGATGTTTTTAATTCACAAATTTTTAGGAGGAGGGAATGGTGATTTCGAGGTCAGGGTATGACTTATGTTGGTAATTACGTATTTTACCACCAGTAAAAATCAAACTTACGATCTTTTAGTCGACACAAAACAATTTGATAATACCAGATAAGTCAATTCTCATTGAGATATTCTAATTAGTTAAATATTCTATCAATTTACTTAAGGTGTTGAAATTGTAATAGCATGACCCACTGCAAACAAATCAAATTATATGAATCCCAGAAAAAGCGAAACGATTATGTGATTGAGAATGACTAGATTGTTGATCATTTGATGTGTTGATCTTTAGTAATTGACGATATCATATACTGTTTTCTTCAGATATTTCACTCAAAACCATTTCACTGGACCAATGCCCAGGTGGATAGAGAAAGCTAAATCCATGTGAGTTTTATTTCAATTTTCAAACACTACTTATATACTTTCTTTAATTCAATAATTCATATATTCTCTCTGGTTCATAAGTGTTTGAAATAGCTAAAGTATATTTGAGGTGAGTGGGAGAAAGAGTGTGAGAGAACAGAGGATATGGATGTAAAGTGTTGGGTGATATGCCTTTTCATGATCGAGGGTCAAGCTTAGATCGATGAGATCTGTGTTGTTCCAGTGTGGATGCAAAACATAGGGAATCGAGTTGAAATTTATGAGTGAGTCATGTTCCAAAGCTTATATCCTTCAGGTCTCATGAGAAATTATTAAATGGTCTAGAATCATTATGGTCTCGATCAATCTCAACATGACATGTAATTAGTGTTATTAATTCTTTTTTGTGAATTAAAAGTTTTGACTATATGTCACATGAAATTTGGTTGGTACCCTGGTCACATGCTGGTCTTGAACCATATAATAATTTCTCCACGTCTTAGGCGAGAGGTCTTCTCTTGGATTGTCAATGGGCTGTGACGCCAATACCATGTTGAAATTTGTGAGTGAGTCATGTCCAAGTTTTGCAATGTGAGAAAGTGAGCTGGTGGATCTACAGTGTGGGCTTCTATATGTCTTTACTTCTTTTAAAGAGTGACTTATTCGCCTCCAAGCGTATATACCGTTGCATTTCTTTTTTACCCACTGATATAGGATTTTGTTTTTCAAACTTAGTGCACAAGCCAATTCACCTGGATTCTTGAAACAGTCTCCCTTATGTCTTATAATTTTTAAAGAAGTTAATTCTAATCTTAAAAACTTTTCAAAATAATTTTAGATATTTCTTTAATATTTTTAGTAAATTAAGGTAATTATAGGAAACTTAATTAACATTATTACCGAAAAAACTTAAGTAACATTAAATTTTCAAACGTTTAACATTTATTAATTTTTATAAATAAAATTATATTTATTTACTTAAGGTTATATTTTAGTTTCTAACTAAAAACTTTATTACCATTAAGTTAATAAATTAGTTTAGGATTAAATATGTTTTTGGTCCTCCAAAAATTGACTTTTTTTTGTTTTAGTCCTCAGAAAAAAAAAATCATTGAAATTGATCCCCAAACTTTTCAAATTATCCCTTTTAAGTCCTTCTATTAAGTTTCTTAATAGATGCTGTTAAAAGTGGACCACATTAGTATCCCAATCAGCTTTGTTGGTCTGATGTGGCCATCCATTTCACTTTTTTTTTACCAAGTCAAATTGTAATTAAAAATTGAAAAAATAAAAAAGACAAAAATGAAGCTCGATTAAAAACTCGCTGGGTGGCTTTTTTGGAAAAAACCAGCTCCGAGCTCGTGCCGGGCGACCCTCAGTACCCGCTGGGCGGGGTAGTCATGGGCGTGACCCGTTGAGTGGCCTATACGAGCCGCCAGGTGGGTGCGACCTTGGTAGGTTTGAAACACATTCCTGGGTCTCTTTTCTGAATTTCATCTAATTGTGGTATGACAAATTCAAAAAGTTCATCAGAATATTGAAGCAAACTTAACACCAATATACTCAACTCAAATACACCCAAAAAATAGCACTCTGTATTGTTGCATGATTGGTTTGATATTCAGTTTAATTTGTATAGTCTGTTAGATACAGTCTGTGGCAGTGAGCTGCATAGTCTGTTTTGTATAGTCTATTAGATACAGTCTGAGCATGATTGATCTGATATTCAGTTTGAGCATGCAACAAACACAGCCAAAAAATAGCACTTTGTATTGTTGCATGATTGGTTTGATATTTAGTCTGTTAGATACAGTCTGTTGCATTGAGCTACATAGTCTGTTTTGTATAGTCTATTAGATATAGTCTAAGCATGATTGGTTTGATATTTAGTCTGCTCAGACTAAATATCAGACCAATCATGCAACAATACAGAATGCTATTTTTTAGCTGTGTTTGTTGCATGCTCAGACTGAATATCAGACCAATCATGCTCAGACTGTATCTAACAGACTATACAAAATGGAATATGTAACTCACTGCAACAAACTGTATCTAACAGACTATACAAATCAGACTAAATATCAGACCAATCATGCAACAATACACAGTGCTATTTTTTAGCTGTGTTTGAGTTGAGTATATTGGTGTTAAGTTTGCTTCAATATTCTGATAAACTATTTGAATTTGTCATACCACAATTAGATGAAATTCAGAAAAGAGACCCAAGAATGTGTTTTAGACCTGCCAAGGTCACACCTGCCTAGCGGCTCGTATAGGCCGCCCAGCGGGTCACGCCCATGACTACCCCACCCGGCGAGTATTGAGGACCGCCCGCCGCGAGCTCGAAGCTGGTTTTTTGGGAAAAAGCTGCCCAGCTGGTTTTTAACCGAGCTTCGTTTTTGTATTTTTTATTTTTTCAATTTTTAATTACAATTTGACTTGGTAAAAAAGAAATTGAAATGGATGGCCACATCAGACCAACAAAGCTGATTGGGATGTTGATGTGACCCACTTTTAACAGTATCTATTAAGAAACTTATCAGAAGGACTTAAAAGGGATAATTTGAAAAGTTTGGGGATCAATTTCAATGAATTTTCTTTTTTGGGACTAAAACCAGAAAGGGTCAATTTTTGGAGGATTAAAAACATATTTAACCCATTAGTTTATTTAAATTTAAAATATATTTTTATAAAGTAAAAGGCTGTTGCAATATATGTACATCACCAAGGTTTTAAATTGTAGTTGTGGTCATGATTTCATCGCATTTCTTGATATTATGAGAAATTGCTAATAAATGCGGCCACAATTATAGTCACAACAACCAAAAAACTTTGATGTTGCAATTGAAATTGCAGTCACGGACCTTTCTTAAAACCTTGTACATCACTAATTCTCTGCTCCAATAGTCATAAGCTAACTGTCAGATATGGAACATGGTTTATGGAATAATGGGATACATGGTACTAGGAGTAAAAGTCATATAAAAACAATTTCTGAGAACGCAATGCAATACAAGTTATCACATTAAACACCAAATTGTAAATTAATTCATTATTATTTTTTATTTGACAATACTATTATCTTTTTGGTGAATTACCGAGGAAGTGACTGCTATTTTCTGAATTACTTTTTACATATTATGTGTAGAGATCTTTCATATAACAACTTCAGCGATGAAAACAGAGAGCAACAGTCATGTCAAGATAGCAATGCGTAAGAATTCTTGCATTCGTGAGCCCTTGTTCTTACTTGGTAATTTGATGAAGCTATTTGTTTGTTAACTATCCCTTCACGTGCCATAGGAACTTATTTGCAAGCTTTGCAAGGAATAACACGTAAGTTTTATATGTCTTGCATTAAAACTTCTCCATTTCTTTCTTTTACCTCTTTCCATTTCCTTTCTCTTGTGCAATTTTTGTTGTATATATGTTGTCATCGGGCTAACTTTATGTCCCCTTACATTATTCTGTCAGAGGACCTATTTCTTGTGTTCGAAGAACTGGCTGTACCCAAAGTAAGTTAAATTATTCTGTAATTTCTTTAAATTCAACCATTAAGATTTCACAGTTGCTTTTTTACATTTGAATTTGTTTGTATTTTAACGCGGAGCAATGAGCAAATAAGGAATTGTTCTCCTCCTAGGAAAGTGTGATAAACTGTTCGTGTTTTGTGTAGCCATGTAGAACCTCAGGACATAGAAACTAAAACTAAACATAGAATTCATTTTCTGTTGTGTTTTATTTTAACATATATATTTACCAAACACTCTCTAAGGGTTATTTTACAAGTAAATTTAGAGTCATAGTACAATTTTTGTTCAACTTAAAGAAATTATTTCTTCTTTTAATTAGCTTCCAAAGAGACTTTGTGAAAAAAAGAGATTATTTTCATAAAAGAAGTTCTCAAATAGGCACTTGGAGCCATGGACTAGAGCCTAAGGGCTTCAAGTTTTTTGAAGGTTGGTTTCTGGGGGAAAACAAGCATAGGAGACAGATGTCACTTTTTGGCTGGTCCATGTTGGATTGCAAGCAATACATGAGTGTGACGAAATATTGTAGGATAATGTTTTAAAAACTCTATAAAGTGAAACAGGAAACTTCAAGGTTGTGTGAGCTCATTACAAAAAGGTTAGAAGAAAACATATTAGTCTCAACAATCCCATATGATATGGCTAATAAATTTGTGTCTAACTTACCCATTGTGTGTTTGGATTCTCGTTTGTGACTTGCTTTCCTAGCTAAAATTCACGTCAAAGTAACAAAAAACGTAGAAGCTACTCGTAGTAGCTTCACTTCTAACGTGCGTCATTTACATTGCAACATGGAGCCAAACATGTGTTACAATGCAAATCTTTTAATTCTTTTTTGCCAACAGATGTAACATGATATGCAATTTTATTTCTAGCTTAAGCTTCTATATATAATTCATCTAGACTCTCCCTTTTGCACTGACAAAAACAAAGTTAAATAAAGCATCTAAGAGAATTAATAACATAATTTTAATGAATTTCATTTATTTTATTGTTTTATTTTCATGCATGACTCCTAACGAATTTTGATCCTTTGTTTTTTTGTTTCCTTTGATAGCTGTTAATTCTCTTCATATAAATTGTGGCGGACATGAATTAACTGTTGGAGGAAAAACATACGAAGCTGATTCAGACAATGTTAGATCAGCAATGTATAAAGAAGGTGGAAGCAACTGGGCATTTAGTAACACTGGCCATTTCATTGATAGTTCATCTGCAGCGTTAAACTATACCACAAAAAATGCAACGAGACTTAACATGACTAACACTGAACTATACAAGGATGCACGCATTTCCCCTATTTCTCTTACATACTATGGATTTTGCTTGGAGAATGGAAAGTACAAAGTAAAGCTCCACTTTGCAGAGATAATGTTCACTGATGACAACACATTTAGCAGCCTAGGGAGGCGAGTATTTGACGTTTACATTCAGGTACATGGCTTTTATTTTGTCAACCAAATGTTGGACATGCAAGGCTTATAGCCAAATGGACATGATTCATCATTAGACAATATTTAGATTGTTGTCATGAACTATAGATATTACATTAATTAATTTCTATTTTTTTGCCTTACGAATCACACTACATATGCAGAATTGCCACTACTCAAAATTTTAATTTCACTTACAGAATCAGTCACTGCACTATTTCAATAGAAACTACATTACATATTTTAATAATCTTTATTGTGAATATTGTAGGGAAATCGAGTATTGAAGGATTTCAATATTGCAAATGAAGCAGGAGGAGTTGGTAAGGAAATTATAAAAGAATTCATTGTGTATGTGAATAGTAGTGACTTAGAGATCCGCTTTTATTGGGCTGGCAAAGGTACAATGTATATCCCATATAAATCAATATATGGTCCTCTTATATCAGCAATATCTGTTCATAAAGGTGTGTTGTCTTCTCTTTCAACTTTAATTGTTTTGTTGTTTCGATCATGGCACTACTACACATGTGGCTCTTATTGAATAATCAAGCAGATACAAGTAGCATATCTGTATGGACTGTGGTTGCAATTGTGGCCGCAACAATTATTATTGTCATCTTGATTGTCGGTACACTTTGGTGGAGAGTTTGTCAAAAGAAAAAAAATTCATTGGCAAAAGGTAATTGCAAAGCAATTTTAATATTTTACCTTACCATTTAGCTGAAACATTCAAGACTTATCATGTGCTTAGTGGCTCTTTATTGTTTATATTTGACCAAGATTCTAGTTAATTATCTGGCTAATTCTTTAAGGTAAATTAGTAGGCAATGGATGGTGAATTTAAGTAAACCTTTGGTAACCATATATAAGTCTTTTGGGCAATGATGAATAAACAATGTCTGTTGTTACAAAAGCATTAAAATTTTGAATTATATCATGATAATAGAGCTCTCATTTTGGTATGCTTCTATTGGCAGAGCTTAAGGGTTTAGATTTGCAAACTGGTTTATTTACCTTGCGTCAAATTAAAGCAGCAACAAATAGCTTTGATATTTCCAATAAGATTGGAGAAGGAGGGTTTGGCCCTGTTTATAAGGTATCCTAACATCATTTGATACTTTTTTTTTATTGATAAATTGTAATTAGGGATACTAATTAGATTTTTATTTTGAATTGAAAAACCAAAAAATAATTATCATTCGCTAAATGCAGGGCACTCTGTCAGATGGCACAATAATAGCTGTTAAACAACTTTCATCTAAATCAAAGCAGGGAAACCGTGAGTTCGTAAATGAGATAGGCTTGATCTCGGCTTTGCAACACCCCTGTCTTGTTAAACTTTATGGTTGTTGTGTTGAAGGAGATCAGTTGTTGTTGGTATATGAATATTTGGAAAACAATAGCCTTGCACGTGCTTTATTTGGTAAATCCTTATCCTGTAAGCTCAACCTAGTTTGCTTTTTATGTGACATTCTAACCTTGTTTTGACTAAATGTTGTCTGTTTTTCATCAAATTCACAAAGGCCACAAAGAATCCTGTTTAAAATTGGATTGGCCAACAAGGCAGAAGATATGTGTTGGTATCGCTAGAGGTTTGGCTTTCCTACATGAAGAATCAAGACTGAAAATTGTTCATAGGGACATCAAGGCCACTAATGTGTTGCTTGACAAAGACCTAAACCCAAAAATATCTGATTTTGGTTTAGCCAAGCTTGATGAGGAAGACAACACTCATATAAGTACCAAAATAGCAGGGACCTAGTGAGTTTGCTCATTTTTTTTTCTTTGAATATATTTGACAAGCCTTATCAAAAACATTTGAGAGAATTTAGATATAAAAGTCTGAGCATATGTCATTTGACTTTGTTTCAATGATATCATTCAATAATGCAGTGGATATATGGCTCCTGAATATGCAATGCATGGTCATTTGACTGACAAAGCAGATGTCTATAGTTTTGGAATTGTTGCCTTGGAAATTGTTAGTGGAAGGAGCAATACCATTCACCAGTCAAAGGATGAAGCGTTGTACCTTCTTAATTGGGTAAACGAATGTTATCTTCCATGATAGAGTTTGCATGCTTAGTGTGTTATGTTAAACAAATATTGACATTCTATTTCTTTATCATTCCATTCTTGAGGAGTCACATTGCAAACATTTCATGGTTGCCATGATTTTCTAAAATACTCAGAGGCATCTAATGACATCATTGTGTCATTAGTTATGTTCTAAATTAAGTTCTAGTTTCCTTTCATCTAAATAAGGGCAATGTCTTACTTTGAAAAAAAAATTAGACTAATGAAATCGTATAGGTTGAATGTTTCAATTGTAAATGACTAAAAAATCACAGACTTATTGTATTTTTTTTCTGCAGGCACATCTATTGAAAGAGAAAGGCAACCTAATGGAGCTAGTTGATCCAAAGTTAGGTTTGAATTTCAATGAAGAAGAGGTAATGGTAATGATCAAAGTGGCTCTCCTATGTACCTATGTCACTTCAACCCTTAGACCCGCCATGTCTTCTGTACTAAGCATGCTTGAAGGCAGAATTAAAGTTCCTGAATTTGTTTCAAATCCAAATGAGGTAATGGATCTTGAGACAAAGTTGAAGGCAATGCGACAACATTACTATCAAATAGAAGAAAATGAAATGAATGAGACACAAAGTCCAAGTATGTCAACTGATGGACCATGGATTACTTCACCTTCATCTACAATAGACCTCTATCCTAACCACCTTGATTCTTCCTACTGGGAGAAAAGAAACTTAACAGTCTAAGAATGTATATAAATTGGAACTATTTGTATAATATCCTGTCACGGTTTCTGATATCTTCTAAACAAGTATTTGAATTTTCTTGTACTTATTAAGTGTTAACTATATTTTTTTTTAAATTTAGGACTAGTATTTTGATGATCTTTCATATTATAAAAGTCAATAATTTTCAATAACAATCTACAATTAGATGACAGTATATGTCAAAGCCGTTTATGTTATCAGTTTATTTCAATTAAATTCTATTATTTTTTAGAATTTTTTGTATGAAGTTAATTTTTTAACTTTTGAAGAAAAAACTAAAATTACGTTTTTGACATGACTGGTGGATAGGATCTAAAAAGTTGTCCTCAAGTTTTAATAAATTGTTCAGTCTTGCAGAATGAAGAAGCCAAAAATGCTGATTTAGAAGAACAACATAATATGGTTTGAAAGTGAAAATTTAATTGGAGACGACCTTTTTAATTCGGGAAGAACCTTTGTGATGTTGGAACATGATCTTGAGGATGCTTGGATATGGCATTTAGACACTTCTCGCTTTGATATGTACCTGCAGTTCAACTTATCATTTTCTGTCAAATTGGAGAATTAATGGACAGAATTCAGCTTTAGTAAGGGATGATATTTTGTTTGTAATTTTGGAATGATCTTGTCCGTATGAAAGTTTTAACATTACCTTAGCCGGTGATCTTGTTTAAACCATATCCATTATCTCATCTCTACTTACAACAGAGCATAATTTAGCAAGAAAGAATGTGTCTCTAGATTTTTAACAACAATTGTATATGTATTTTGCTATGACCGTATTTCGTTTGTTACGTCAGAAACAAAAATGTTGTGTTGCATATCTCTATTACACTTCCATTACAAAATTTGGAGTCAATAGCCTAATTTTATCAATTGAAAAATTATGAAGATTGCATTTGGACAATAAAAAAAATATATGAAAATCAAACTTACAAATAAAATAGAAGCTAAAAATATGATTAAACGTAAGATGTAAACTTGATTAATTTATTTTAGAAAAATAATGGCAACGAAATGTGCATGTCATCCTTTACTTTTGAGAATAAAAAAAAAATGCATTGTTTGACTAGTTTGTCTTTGTATATTTTTTGTTATATTAATTTTTTTCATTCTGTTGAGTTGATGTCACACTTGAACCTATACTCTGATGGTTTGAGAAGATATTTGCAATCTACAAAGCCATGAGAGGAATTTACATTTTTGGTTTATTAATGGGCATGCATGTGTAGTCAAAACTTGTTCAATTTAATTATTTTAGAAAAATAATCGCAACGAAACGTGTACGTAATATTTTACTTTTCACAAAATACAAATTGACTGGTTTGTCTCTACGTATTTTTGATACATTCATAACATGCATGTGTGGTTTGCCCACAATTAATAGACAGGAAGTCTTGCTTCACAATAAATTTTTTCAATACTTTTTTTATATTTTATTTTCTTATTATCATATCATTAATCTTATTTTACATATTTCTCTCCTTTCTTCTAAATTATTTCGCTCTTATTTGTAAAAAAAAAATTATATAAAATTCATGTACAAATATAATTTCTTTGTTCTTAATTATAATGAAATGACTTTTCTTTAAAATAAATATATTAAAAAAGTTAAATTGTAGTTATGAATTCATTTAAGTATTTACGTGAGATACTAATAAATAAAGATATTATTAAAAAATATTTAGTGTTTTGTCAATTTTCTAAAATGGCAAATAAATTAAAACACTATGAAACAAAGTAAACATAACACTATTAAAGATGTAAAACAATAATGTGTAACAGAGTCACACGGTGAGTTGAACCTATACTGCATAATAAAGAATGAAACTAATTTAAAAATGAGTGTCACATACTAAAGAATAAAACTATATTTTAACCTAATTAATTAAAAAAAGCTTTACCTTGGATAAAAAATAAGTAAATTAATTAAATTATTAGTTTAGAATAATTTATATACTGAAATCTGATTTTAATTTTGATTATGAAGATCAATAAGGGTTGAAGATTAACTTTCTTGGGTGAACTCAATTAGAACTTACTTCTTTGAAAGTGATTTATTTTATCACTTTGAAAATTCTTTGGAAAATGAAAAGCTTTGCCGACATGCTCTGAAAGGACATGCCTAATCGCATTAATTAGTTCAACTGATAGAACTTACTTGAGTCAATGTCAATGCACGGACCGCAGGGTCTCGGTTTCATATACTAGTCCGTCATTAATACTTTATACGATTCATGACTTTTTGTAACAATAATTCTACATATTCTTTTTTGTTGTTCTTATAAATCTTCCTAATTACTGCTTCGTTGTTTCTATCCTTTTTATATTAACAAATAACTAATTCATTAAAATTAATAAAAATAGTTAAGTTAGGTAATTTTAATTAATTAATAATATCATAAATTTAAGTTTTATTCTAAAAACACTCATAAAATTAAATAATTTAAGTGACAATTATATTAATGACACTACTCATAATTCAAAAATAATTTTCTCTATCAATTAGTATAATTTATATTGTTAATATGCCAGTAAATATATCTACTTACATGGAGAATGAGTAAATATGTTATTAATAGACTTTACAATAAATTAAGATATAAAAAAAGATAACAATTAATATATCTTATGTTAGTTATATAAAGAACTTGATGTAGTATTAAATAGAATAAATATTAAAATAAAAATAATTTTAATTTAAGTACCTCTGTATGCTCTCCTTAAGCTCATAAGTTTTCTTTGTCTTGGATTGGGGTGTCATTTCTCTCCTTAAATTTTCTTTATAAAAAAAAAGAATAAATATTGATTTTTTTATATTTTCAAAAGATTAAGTGTATTTAATTTTCTGTTTAATATTTTTTAATTAGTATGTAACAAAATGAATTTAATATTTTCTATTTAATATTCTGTTAATTAATTTTTTTCTGTTGTTAAATAAAGTTTGTTAGGATTCCTTATTCTCAAATCAACAAAAACATTTCGAAAAGAAAGAGTAAAAGTAATAAAAATAAATTTAATTCATTAAATTCAAATTAAAATAACAACAATTCTTTCAAATATAAATTTAATTTATGTACCAAAAAAAAAAAGAATATAATGTACCAAAAAAATTAATTTAAACGCAAATTTATAATCAAGTATATTTATATCAAACATAAGTTCTGAACAGGTAATAAATTGATAAATCCTAAATGACAACAATGGGATCACTTTAAAATAACTCGAGTCACATATATAATATACAATTCTAAATAGCCACCTTGGTATTATTTTACTACACTCATATTCTTACGTAATGAACAAAGTAAAATTATTTTTTCAACAGCAAGAGGTTAAAATTGTACCTCAATTTCTCGAATTTATGCCACATCTTACAACTCATAAAATAAGCTAATTCAATGCACATATCATTGACAAGCATTGGGTTTATTTCAAACTGAACACGAGTCACATATATACAATATACAATTTTAAACAGTCACTTTGGTATTTTACCAAACTCAAATACTTACATAAAAACACACTGGGATGAGCAAGGTAACACCATCTTTTCTGCACCAAGAGGTTAAAGTTGTACCACAATTTGTAGAACTTATGTCACTTCTTATAACTCATAAAATGACAATAACAAGACATCAAACTAATTGAATGCACAAATAATTGACATTGTGTTTATTTCAAAAGAACTCGAGTCACATATATAATATACAATTCCAAACAGCCATATTAGTATTACCAAACTCAAATTCTTACATAAAAAAAAACACACTAGGATGAGCAAAGTAACATCATCTTTTTCACACCAAGAAGTTAATTTTTTCTTATGAATAGTGCTATTCAGCACGACACGACACTTGGTGGACGGATATCATTTTTTAGGTAATTATTAATTAACAATTAAAAAATATTCAAAATGTTTATTTTTTACGGATTACACGTTTGTGCTAATTTGACGAAAAACGCTTTCGTACATATTAGCATTTCTGTTTTTTAATAAGCCAAAAATAACCAAGAATTTAAAGTTGTACCGCAATTTAAAAAACTTATGTCACATCTTATAACTCATAAAACAACAATAACAAGACATCAAGCAAATTCAATGTACAAATATTTGACAAACATTGTGTTTATTTCAGAAGAACCCAAGTCATACATACAGTATACAATTTCAAACAGTCACCTTGGTATTTTACTAAACTAAAATATTCTTACATAAGAACATTTAACATCATATGTGTGCTTTAGACTAGCTACAAATCAACTTGTAAATACAATGAAAATCCCCCCTTCAAGGCCTTCAAGATTTTCAAATTATTTTCCTGATTAAATATAGATGATAATTGACCCCCATAATTCTGCATAAGGAAAGTAATTTGATTCTCTAGAGTTCAAACTTTCGCTACTTCTTACGTCAGAGTTTCAACTTTTGCATTACTTACCTGCAATTCAAGACAAAAAAAACACAGTTTTCATCATTAAGAAGCTCGAGCCTTTTTTTCTTTTGTAGACCAGCCTTCTTAGTCTTTGAGGCCTTGGGGCCCCTGATCCTCTTGGTATTTACTAGTCAGTTTCTTCAACAGTGCCTCATCAGTTGGCAGAAGGCACTGCACCTATCGAGCAGGACTTCCATTGTTACCCTTCGACCATTAAATGCCAACCATAACATTAATTCCACTCAGGGTTTCTTCAAAAGGGATTGTTTATTGACTACAACGCCTTTTTTGTTTCTTACCCACGACTTTCCTAGTAGTAGTACGTAGTAGCAACATCAACCTCAACCTTAATTATATTTCGGCAGCCTATGTTGACCCACCAAATTTTGTTAATTAAGGTCACGTTAAGGGTGGTTGCGAGTTTTTGATTTTTGGTTTTTAAATGTAATTTTTGAAACAAAACACGTTTGACAAAAATAGATCTGAAATAGTTTTTAACTCAATTTCAAAATATTTTTACATTTATTTTCAAAACTAAACAAAAGAATTTGTGAATTTGGTTTTTGGTTTTCAAAAATAAATACACATCATTATATTTGACAATAGCTTTTTTTGCCACCACCACCACCAAAACCACCACCATTGTCACCACCACTATCACCGCACCACTATTGCTACCGCCATCTCCGCAACCACAACCACCGCTACTACCACCACCACGACCACCGACACCACCACCACCATCATCGCTGCCACAACTACCACGACCACTAGTATTGCCACCACCATCACCGTTGCCACAACTACCACAACCACCAGCATCGCCTCCACCACCACAAGCTTCATCACCACTACTATCGTCACTGCCACCACCACGACCACGATCACGACCATCAGCGCTGCTGCCACCACCACAGACAATGTCACCACCACTATTGACTTTGCCACCACCATCACCAGTGGCACCGCCATGATCACCACTAGTACCACCACAACCACTACCGTCGGCACTGCCACAACCATCATTGTCGGCATTACCACCACCACCACCATCATTGTTGTCGTCACCACTACCACTGTCGTCACTATACAAACATATTCTTAAACTAATTTTAACCGAATAAGGAATTTCAAAGTGAGTTTATTTTGAAACCAAAAATTAGAAAAAAAAACTAAAACTAATTTTTAAAAACTAAAAACTGGTTGTAGTTTTTAAAATTTTCAAAACTCACAACTAAAAACCACCCCAAACGGGCCCTAAGATGGCTAAAGCAAAGTGAAGAAAAGCAAAAGAGCTAGTAGAAGGAAGGTGTAAATGATAAAGTTAGATAATTGGACATTCTTACTTAGTGTATTTATGCTCTTTGTAAATGCATAATTTTTCAGGTGAACATATTTAAGCTTGAAATTAAGATGAATCATAATGAGGTAAAATATGTTTTTTATTCGCTATAAATATAATTTCATATAATTTAGTTTTTTAAAATTTTAATTTATCATTAATTTTAATTATTGTAATTTTTAAAAATTTTAAAAACAGTTCAATTAATTGGTAACATGACACACAAATATTTGTATTAGGTGTTATAACTGTGCACAATATATTACCAGTTAATAGGGGGTTAATTAGGTTTGGTTGAAGGTGTTAATTTTCTACAATGTGGCAAGCCAATGTTTGAATTTTCGTTGAAAGAGATGTTTACATTTAGTACTTAATAATATCTTGAATAAGATTATCTTCAAAAAATGATACATTTACATCACCACTTAATAATGACAAAAATATCTCAGTATTTAAAGTTTACTGTATTAATAGAAAATCTTTTAAAAATAAAAAATCAATGGAATTGTAATATTTATAAGAATTAAAATTATAATTAAATCGTTAATTTATAAGAGTCGCTGAGAAATTTATAACGAGTTTATTTTGTGTAATTATTTCTTATTGATAAGTTCGACTTTATTACATTTGAAATGATTAATGATTTTTTTTGTTCTTGAAGAATTTGCAAATTTAATTTGATTTTTGTCTCTCACTTTAAAAACATTGACTTTAGTCCTTATATTTTTTGAAATATCTAAACTTGATCTTTGTACAAACTGTGATCCTTGTAAAAATAAAAAAGTGTCTGCTTGAAGAACTAAAATTTGGGTAATTTAAAAACATTATACAGACGAAAAGTATTAATTTTAAAAGTCAAAGACAAAAATTAAAATTAAAAATTTTTAGATACTAAAAATATCATTAACCTCATTTAAAAATATCATTAGACTTTTTTATAGTTGAAAATTTTCAGTAGACTAGATTAGTTTGTCTTTTCGTACTTGAATGCACTCATTCGAAAATATCATTAGACCTTTTTATATTGGAAAAATGATGACAAATTTTAGGGTGGATCTCTAACGAAAGTGGTCTAGATTGGTCCATTAAGTGTTGACCATTACATATATTATAGAATATTCAAAAGCGGTGATCTTTCACCTGTTATAGACAGTTTTTATTTATGATTATTTTTTTAAAATTTAAATGTAATTTACATCCTTTTGTAGTTTACATGAATACCCCTTTTAGTTAATAGCAATTTCAGTTACGCTAAGTTTGGTAAGGAGGAGAGAAACAAGAGGAGAGAAAGTAAGTAGAAAAGAAGAAGAGAGAAGATAAGTAGGTAAGAAATAGAGTGAAAATATAGATTGTTTGGTTTGAGAGAAATAGAGAATAAATAGGGTGAAAGTTTACTTTTTGACTTTTGGGAATTTGAAAAGAAAGAATAAAATTACTTTTATACCCTTGTTTTTTTTACTAGATTATTTGTAAAAAAAAAGTTGAAATTCGATTATGTTATGTATATTCAATTATTTAATTATCATATTCGAATATATGTCAAGCCATATATTCCATATATTCAAATATAGGATTACCATATTCGAATATATGGGCTAGCATAATAGCAAACTGAACATAAAAAAGTAGGGGCATTTAATAGAAAAATGCAAACTTCTTTACATTTCTTCACAAAATTGAGGGGGCCAAATTTTGGGTGGGGTCCACACGAATTTTAAAAACATCCCACCAAGTTCCGCACAACCAAACATAAAGAAGTGTATTACTTCTATTTATTTCATCGCTCTTCTACTCATTTATTCGACACTTTTGAGCAACCAAACACAGCGTTAAAGTTAAGCGCTGATGTAGGGTTCCCTTGGTGACGTCAACTCAATGAGTTCTCCAATGGTGGCGTGTCTCGATGAGGGCTCCGATGGTTGAGTTGTCTCAATGATGGCTACGGTGGTTGCGTCGTCTCGATTAAGGCTCCACTAGTTGCTTCGTCTAGATAAGTGCTCCGTCGATGGCGTCGTCTCGATTAGGGTACGTTTTGGATTGTGGTGACTTATAATTCCAACTTGATTAAGCACGTTTTGGGTTGTAGTGGCACGCCTTAGCATCCACAAACCACTTCTAGTGTTTATATATATGATATTTTTAATGAAGATTTGTTTGGAGATGCAATCTGGGGAAATTTGTTATCAGCTAAATAATGTTAAGAATCATGCTTCTTATGCTTTTGATAGCTATGATCTTGTGACTTCAAATGAGTTGCTATGATCACAACTAGTGAACCCATTAAGTGTTAGCTGAAATCTCTGGTCTTTTTTGATCAATTTAGAGTTTTTGTATTGGTTGTGGTTCAATTCACTTATACTAGAAGGCAACTAACATATTATAACAGAGGACTAAATTTTTGTGTGAAACTATTCTTGTGTCTGAACTCGAAATTTGGAGAAGTGTTAATCCAGAAGTTTTAAGATTCATATGTCTAATTATTTGAACTAAGGTGAAGGATTTGGAAAGATGGGTGAAAGAGGGGTTTGGTGATGTTGGTTTAGCGACTAAATGAAATATTGTATGTATTTAGTTGTTTAATTGATACAATTGGGTAAGTGCTTGAATAAAATTTACTTAAAGTTTTTAGAATATAAATTTTTTGTCAAGTTGTTCTTGCCATGGTTCCCCCGTGTATTGTGAGTTGGAGCAATACTTTTGGTTCATCCTGTGACAATGGAATAAACAACATGAGGGCCTGTTTGTCACTCAATTGAAAACAGGCTCTCTCCGTTGCCACATCCATAGTGTTTTGTCATGTGAAAGAAAAAAGGTTATTTGGTTGAATTGCCATTATTTGTTGTGATTGATACTGTTTTGATGTGTTTTTATCCTTCTATGTTGATATTTTTATCAATTAATTATATTGTTTGCTGTTGCAGGAAGGTGGTGTGAATGTCAAGAGGGTACATTGAACTGAAGGTGCAAAAATTTTACCATGTCGTCCTGCAATTGTAACATTGATGGTTAATGTTGTTCATGATAATGTGTGTCTATTTGGTGATTCGTTGGCCCATTAGTTATTATGGTGTGAACCGTTTTGTTGGTAAGCTAAAGTTGTCTCACTGACATGGATGAAATGAGTGTGTAGTGAAGGAAAAAAAAATGTGAACAGCTAAATGGGTCCAAAAGTCTATGGATGCAATTAAGTGCAATGCAATTGGTGGCAATGTCGTACACCTACAATGTACGCAGCTTTCACTGTCATGTTGTCTATGAATTCTTCGTAGGCAAGTTTCTTTTTTCTTTAATTTAACATAAAATTTAGCATTAAACAAGTATATAGAATGGAAAAGGTTGTGTGACATATGTAGGAGCAACGCATGGAAAAGGTTTGAATAAATGTTTTGCAACAGTTTTTGACTGGCGCTCTGCGGCTTGGAGACAGTCATTCAGAATAATTAAAAGAGACATACATGATAACAACATGGCAGAAGTTGTCATCGGTGATAGAGCAATTGCAGGAGACATTATTTTTTATAACTCCGTTGGCAGGCGTAGTTCAGTTAGGAAGTCCACCACATGGATCTATATTGAAGTCCCAATCCTTTTTACCAAGTGTTTTAGCTATCTCTTCCAGAGCTTTCACTACACACAAATTTAAGGGCCATTAGATTAATTTTAACACCATGAAATTAACCGTAATACTCAGTGAAAAAAACAAATATTTATCTTCGTTGAAAGGGGGTATACAATATATCATACCTTCATCTGGGTGAGTAGTGGCTCCAACAAGTGTTGAGAAGCAAGAGGCACGTAGTGAATGGAGGAGAAATTCAGAGAAAATGGCTACGTTCATGCTGATTATTGGAATGGAAACGTACGTGCTTTGGATCACATGGAAATGAGGGAAAGATAAAAGGATAACTTTTAGTTAGTGGAAAAGAAAGAAAGGCAAACTGAGAACAACTGAAAATAACGGATGGAATTAAGGAAATGTTGATAGGGACTTGGGTATTATGAGATGTCTAAGTCTCACATCGAGTAGTGTAGGATATTCAATGGAGTATTTAACTGGCTTAGTTCTCCTCCCTTAATAATTAGTTTTTAAGGGTGAATTTCCCAGGTGTTCAGATGCTTATCAAGTTGGTATCCAGAGCTCGCGGTGGTCCTGGCGCACAGAAAGAATATGGGAATGACGACCACAAGGAATCAAGCAGGTCGTATAGCGGAAGGGAATGCAAACACAGAGGGAACATTGACGGAGATCATGAAAGCACTTGGACAGCTTACAGCCCAGGTCAATTTTCTCATGCAAAAGCTCAAAGCGACCAGAATGCGGTAGTTGGAGGGGTAAACAGAAATGGGCCTGCAACGTTGTTTGGGGCAGAGAACTTGGGAACAAAGCCGAGGTCCTATTCTAATCCAGTAGTGGGTGGAGACATATACCATCGCAAAGTCGAATTGCCTAATTTCTCGGGGGATAACCTTGAAGGGTGGATCTTCCAGGCAGAAAGGTATTTTACTCTCTATGGCACGACAGAGGAAGAGAACAATCTGGGTTATTGGATATATTGGAGATTTGTTGGACTCTCGAAGCACCAATAGCACGGTAGAATCCCTTCGGGTTCTATCAACTGTCAAGGAAGGAAAATTATTGTATAGTCTAAAATCATCATGATCTTATTTAATCCCTATATGACATTAGTGGTGTTTTTCAATTTATTAAAAAGTGTTAATAAAACGTGATTATATACTTGTTAATATCACCATTTTTCAAGAAAATCAAAAAATGGTCTTTCGAAGACATTTCGAGAAAATCAAAAAGAATGGTCATTTTGAGAAAACATTTCGATTAAGTGCTAGAAATTAGTATTTCGGCATACTATTTTGACTAAGTGTCAAAATATAACTTTTCTACTAATCTCATTTTGACAAGATGGTGACAAAAAAATTAAAGATCCGGAAAGCATCAAAACTAGAAAAGTCATCAATGGTGAAGATTGAAGACAAAAGTCATCAATGGTGAAGATTGAAGACAAAAGCCATCAACGGTGAAGATTTAGTAGAAGTTTGTAGCGGTTATTAGTAGTTAGGAATCATTTGTCTATAAATATTAGTTTGTACCATGTACTAAGGGTTGGACATTGTAAACACCCTATATATCCTAAGTCCTCGACATTCACGGATCGACAGGTTACTACAATGTTTCCAACCACCATTTTAATTCTAGCAATTTACATTTATGCAAATCTACTTCTCATCTCAATTTCTTCTACCGATGACCCTTTCTTCTATCGATATCTCCTTTTTTGTATTTTAATTTCAATCTATCTATGACTTTTTCTTCTGTTTATAACCATTTCTAATGATATCTATGTAATGTAATGTATGTTTCAATTTAGATGTTTTATCAAAATTAATAAAAGTTTAACCATAGACCCAAGGTAAAGGGTCTACAAAGGAGGTTAAAAGGTCTCCAAAGGGAGTACATGTCCCCTTCCTCAAAATCTAGAATGAGATTATATTTGTTGACAAAAAAGTGCAAAATTTCACTATCAACAAAATGGCGCGCCAGGTAGGAGGGCCTAAAAATGGGTATTATGTGTTAAATTTTTAGTTATGGCCATCGATTATTGGTCAACATTGTTACGGTGCCAGATCTCCTCTATCAATATTTTTAATGGTCAATATAGTTTGAATTAATTGGCACCGAAGTTAGATCTGTTTATACTTTACGATACTGCAATGCATCACAATATTGGTGCCACTGGAAAGTGAATATTTCGATTATCAATCAAAATTGATTATGGCCTTTGAAAACAAAATCGTTGGAAAGTTAATTTCGATTGATAGTTAAAAAAAGAAATGTTTCTCGAAAAATAATTCTCGAAGACTGGCTTTTTTGTATCCAACTGAAAACATTTTGAAGCCAAGGTTAAAAAAAAATGATGATTTAAATGTTTCGATTTAAGGCTTTTGGAGGTGAATTGAAATCGAAAGTTAGTTTTGATTATAATATTATGGCTTTAAAAAAAAATAAGCTTAGGCCTAAGCGAATCATAGGCCCTTGATCTTGAATCCGTTCGAAAGTAAAAGTTTGATTCAAAATTGATTATGATATTTGAAAAGGTTAAGAGGCTTAAATGTTTCAAAGGTAATTGTGTTGAATGTGAAACCATGAAATAATAATTTCGATTATTACTATGGCATATAAAAATAATAATGATTTTGAAATTAAAAAAAAAGAAAATGTCATTTTTTTTAAACCTCACATGGACGTTGAATGATGAGTCAGTGGTTCTCGAAATCTTATTTCAACACCACCTTTAATTGAAAAAAAAAAACAATATGTATTATTCTCGAGTGATAATTCTCAAAGGATGGTGAGGTGATTCTTGAAGGATGATGATGTAATTTTTGAAAATGACTAAATTGAAGTCGACAGCAGAAATTGTCCAAGTCGAAAAACTTGTTGGCATAAAATTTGGCAAAAATCGAAAATGTTTTTTCGAGATAATAAGTCGAGAAGTTTGGTAAAAAAAAAATTAAAAAGAATTTATTGATGACCAATAGTCGAAATCAAAGATCCATCTATTGCTCACTTGTTATCTTTCAATTCAAGAAAAAAAAATCATCAAGAAAGATTTTGAAGATACAAGAGATTAATTGTTTGATAGCATTCGAAATTCATGGTGACTAGTCGAAGTCAAAACAAGTCTATAAAAAAAAATGGTCCAACATTAAGTTGGCAAATTCGAACATTAAAGAGGCTAATTTCTTAATAAATTGAAAAGTGGGATAACTTACTATATTTCCATCAATTTGATTGTTAGCCACATGTAAATTGAAAATCCAATATTGATGTTGGATTAATTTTAGTTGAACGTGGTTGGTCCCGTGTTAATAAAAAATCTAATATTGATGTTGGATTAATTTTAGTCGAACAATGGTTGGCTTTGTGTTAATCGAAAATCCAATACTGAAGTTGGATTAATTCTAATCGAATACTGGTAGGCATTGTGTTAATCGAAAATTCAATACGGAAGTTGGATTAATTTTATTCAAACAATAGCTGGCTTTGCATTAATTGAAAATTCAATACTGATGTTGGATTAATTTTAGTCGAAAGATGATTGGCCCTATATTAATTGAAAATCCAATACTAATGTTGGATTAATGCTAGTCGAAAAGATCTTAGTATTTATCTTTTTCCTATTTAGTCAAAAGACAAACACTGGGGGCCTCTTTAATATCACCATTTTTCAAGAAAATTGAAAAATGGTCTTTCGAGGAAATTTCGAGAAAATCGAAAAGAATGGTCATTTCGAGAAAACATTTCGATTAAGTGCTAGAAATTTGTATTTCAGCTTACTATTTTGACTAAGTGTCAAAATATAACTTTTCTATTAATCTCATTTTGACAAGATGGTGACAGAAAAATTAAAGATCCAGAAAGCATCAAAACTAGAAAAGTCATCAACGGTAAAGATTGAAGACAAAAGCCATTAACGGTGAAGATTTAATAGAAGTTTGTAGCGGCTATCAGTAGTTAGGAATCATTTGTCTATAAATACTAGTTTGTACCATGTAATAAGGGTTGGACATTGTAAATACCTGACATATCCTAAGTCTTCGACATTCACGAATCAACAGGTTACTACAATGTTTCCAACCACCATTTTAATTCCACCAATTTACATTTATGCAAATCTACTTCTCATCTCAATTTCTTCTACCGATAACCCTTTCTTCTATTGATGTCTCTTTCTTCGTATTTTAATTTCAATCTATCTATGACTTTTTCTTCTGTTTATAACCATTTCTAACAATATTTATGTAATGTAATGTATGTTTCAATTTAGATGTTTTATCAAAATTAATAAAAGTTTAACCATAAACTTAGGGTAAAGGACTTACAAAGAAGTTAAAAGATCTCCAAAAAAAATACATATTCCCTTCCTCAAAATCTAAAATGAGATTAATGTTGTTTAAAAAACAAGTGCAAAATTTCAATGTTAACAGTATTACATAAAATTTGACTAGAACATAAACATATGTGATCCCGGACAATAAATAATTTCTCTCAAAGAAGGCCACAGCAAGGAAATCAACCCTTTCATAAATGACCATTGCAGGAGAGACAGCGCATGCATGGACTTTAATGCAATCAAGTACGTAAAGTGATGGATGCAGCTGAGTACAACTAACGGATATGGTCTACCATGGACCACGACTTTTAACATCTGATAGCCGTTGTTTTCGGCTTTTTTCCACGTCAGCAATTTTTTTTAAAAAATTAGAATGACTGAATTATCCTCTTTGTATTCACCTAAATACCCTTATGACAATGACTTTTATACCCTGAGTCTAAGTATACGAAGAAGACGTGGTTGCTTTTTGTCTTGTTCTGAAATCAAAATCCTAATCCCGATTTGTCGATTCGAAAATTTCGAAAGATTTTCGTCAGACCTTTGCAAATTTGGGTGGCTTAGTTTGAAGAACGTAGTTTCGAAAGATTTTGGGTGGTGTAGTTCGAAAACCTAATCCCGATTTGTCGAAGGCGCGCCGTGGATAATCGAAATCTTCAAAAGATTTTGGGTGGCGTAGTTTCGCATCATCTTCGTGAAGAACGTAGAATGACCCAAGTTTGTCTCTAAGTATCGATATCCTTCGTTGGGCATTTTTTGAGCATGTTTGAAACAAATTAAATTCTAGTTATAAGTTTCTCTCCAAGAACTAATAGTCTCTGTCATGCATTTTTTAGCGTATTTGAGACAATTTGTGGTCTATGAGTTTCTATCTAGGTTTCAACTCCCCTCCATCGTGCATTATTTTTGCGTGTTTCAGACTGATTCCGACGTTGAGCTTGTCTTTGAGTTCCAATATCTGAGTTTCGCATTTTCTGTGGTTAGGCGATCATCGTTCTATTGGTGTTGTTCAGAGGTTAAGTAATTTTTCACTCTTCTGTTTGGTTTGCTGGTGTTGTGCTTATCTTTTATGACCTGGGTGGTTGAAATTTTGCAGAGTTGTTTGCGTGGTGGTGAAGTTGTTGTTATCTGACTCAATTTGATTTATATGCGTATCGTTTGTTGTCTTATGCGTATTTTTCACTGTGAATTGTTTCGTTTCAAGCTTGAGTTTGTTTGAAAATCAATTGAAAGTGAGTTTGACTACTGCTGCAGATATTTTTTTTAATCGTGTGGGCTGTGTTTGGTTTGAGGAGAGAGGAGAAAGAGGAGAGGTGAAGAAATTATTAAAATTTGTGCAATTTTTTTTATTTGTTATAAAAAAAATAAGTGAAAAATTATGTATTATAAAAATGGGTCCCATTACTTATTTTTAATTTATTTTTTATTTATTTTATTTACCTCTTTATTTTTTTTTATTTCTTATTATTTTTTTCTACCAAACAATTTAAATTAAATTATTTTTATTTATTTCTTACATTTTAACTTATTTCTCACCTATTTTTTTTTATCTATTTCTCTTTTCTCTATCAAACAAAAGCTAATGTATGCCTCATGAGTAGCTGATGTATATATGTTGTTCCCAATCTGAAAACTACGGTGACAGGAGTAAGGTATGAAGATGTTTAGTGGTGGAGCAGACTGTGCATATCAGTCTGTTCATAGCAGACTACGCAAATCACTGATGACAAGTTAATTTTTTGTTAAGAACATATCTTGGTTATATTTGAATATATATGCATAATGAATTGATATGCATGCCCGAAATGAGGTTTTCACTGTGACAGGTTTCCTAATATGAATTGGTGTTTCTAATGTGACCGTGTTTACTTTGTTGTATAAGTCGAGCTGTAATGATAGATCAAATGACCATTGGCACTGGTAGTACATGTGGGAGATCTGCTACCGAAGCTTGGTTTTATGATGGCAATAGGAACCCAACAACTGGAACAGGCTCTACTACCTTAACTGAAAATGTTCATACAATTGCTGTTACTAAAATAGGAAGCGGTAGAGCAGTTCAATTGGGTGCATGCTTATTGTTAGTATTGTCTATTGTGGGTAATTTTCTGGATCGTGCATCTACCTTATCAGTCTATCTTGTGATGAATAGCCACCGAGCAGAAGTACATTTATTATGAGACAATTTAGATTGAAAACCATTTGTATAATATATCCTGCCTTTTCCCTTTTATAACTTTAGACGAATCAGCAAAGCATATGATGCTTGTGCATTTACGTGGTACGTGGATCATCCAATATAATTAACGTGATATTTATATGCATACGCAGGGATCTAAATAAAGGCAAATTAAATATGTATTATAGATGCTTGGTATCCAAGAATTACTGTATATTATATTTATGGGGAAAATAATTACATTGTTTAAATGTTAATTTATATTACCTCTACTTTTTTAAAAAAAAAATTGCGCTCTTTCTTTTGAGAAATTATGTGTATTATATTTTAATTCCTTTTGTTTAAATGTTTTAAGGTTACTGTTTGCTGTATGAATCTCAATGTTACTTTTTGGTAATTTTGAATTTCAATTATTAATTTTGAAATGTTAGAAGATGAGATGGAGATTTTAATTAATAAAATCTCAAAGTTGATAGGTTGTGGTAATTTAAAATTACATTTTATTTTAAATTTTTTAAAACTAATAAAGTGTATTTACAATTAGCTACTGATAATACTAGCAGTCATACATTAGCAAAACTTCCCTAACCATGATGATCCCCTGATCATTACTGCGTTCATGACCAATTTCGAGGTACAAAGGTTTCTCGTTGAGTTGGGCAGTATTGCTAATGTGATGTCCAAGGATTTATTCCAATGACATCAAATACATAAGACTAAATCCCGTACAACAAGGAACTCATTGGATTCACTAGAACATGATCTAGCTAAAAGGGCTTGTTTAGCTGCTAGTAACTTTTTGTGAAGCTCTACAAACGAAGACGATCAAAGTGTGATTTTTGTGTCTGATTGTCTCACACCCTACAGTACTATGTTAGGTGTAACACTTATTCTTGTTAATCATAGTTCGTATTAGTTTAGTTATTTAATTATTACAAGTAAAATTTTTCTGATTCTTGCAATAGAAAAATTCTAAAATTAAACAAAAATTGGAAATAGTATTAAAAAATGAAAGAGAAAGACTATATATACATATATGTCGTAAAGTATACATCATGGTTTGATAATACATGACAAATATAAAATACAGAGAGACTAAAAATACATTAAAAGATAAACACTACCTAACCTAATATATACATCAAAAAGATCATATACAGAGTAGTATTCATCTACCTTATCATTTACAAAAAGAAAATACTATAAACTAAGTTTATAGATTCTCGTCCGTAGGGTGGCCTCTGACTCGTCCTCAACATCACTAGGCGTTTCTGTCTTCAATAATCGTGATCGAACATACATGGAAGAAAAGTAATGGGGTGAGGTGATTTGTTCTAAAATCACTTTCATATATATGGTAGGAATTCTACCATAAAATACTGATAAAACACAGTTGACAATAGAGAGGAACCTAGAATTTATTTTAAATTGTATTAGACTACCCTTGACTTGGTATCATCACATGGGACAATTCTCATCTTCATTGTGGAAAAAAACAATTAGGATATCCATTTATAGATGTATACTCTCAAATCAATCTTGGAATGCTAAGCAGTTATTGGGGTTATCGAGCTTGGTCAGATGAATATCTCAGCTTGAGGGTACTACCTTGGTCATTGGGACCTTCACCACTCAATGCCTACCCCAAGACCTCCGCAAGTAGGTCCTTACCTTTTATTTCTTAGCGTACCAAACTGTAATTTTCCTAGTAGGGTGCCATGCTACTACATGTCACTTGTTTTACATTACTCACTAAACTATCAATTCCTAACTTCTCAAGCAGAGGTTTCCTTCGTCTTATTTAGTTTGAGCACCAGTATAATTTACATTTCTGTCTTATATTGCATAAATTGCACAATACCAAAATTTTAACAGAGTAACAATTTAGTAATTACGTAAAATTTTAGCAAAATATTAACTTAATAATTACTAAAATTTTAGCAGAACAACAACGTAGTAATTATAATTTAATTACTAGAATTTTGGCAGAATAACAATTAAATGAATACATTTTAATTCTCTAAAATTTGAGTAGAGTAAGCTTAGCAATTATAATTTATTTTTCTAAACTTAAGTAGAGTAACAACTTAATAATTATAATTTAATAATCTAAATTTGAGTAGAGTAACAACTTGGCAATTATTATTTAATAATATAAATTTAAGTAGAGTAACAACTCAACAAAAATTAAAGTTTAACATCAAATAGTATAACAATAATAATAAAAAAACTTATGCCTAAACGAGTTTAAGAAAAAACCCTTTCTACCAACATGCAAAGTGATAATAATTTAGAATCAACCCCACTCCCCCCATTACCTCAAAGATGGTTGATGAAGTAAATGGAATTATTAGTGCAAAGCTCCTAGGAAGATAACTTTACTAGTTGTTAGAAAACTAGTAAAATTTTTAGCATGAAAACAAAATAAAAAAATTTTCTAGAGAGAAAAGCTCTCCAAATTTTTTTCAGCCAGCTTGAGAGAGGAAGAAGTGCTGAAAATGGTCCAAAACTATGATTATTTATAGAGGAAGGAAGAAGCTTAGGTGTCCAACAAATGAAATAAGCTGTCATAATTTCAATTTTTATTTATCTTTAATTCCATTTATAGGACACATATTCAAGTTTAGATAGGTGAGTCACACCCAGGCTGAACATGTGGCAATATGAGTTGTTCCCACTTTATCTGTGTTAATTTTCTTTGCAATTAAATCAACCGATACCGATCAAATCAGCCACACTTAAATAAGTTAACCTTTAAAATCAAAATGATGCACTTTAATGCAAAACTGAATATATACATTATTTTTCATCAAAAATGAGTTTCAAATAATTAATTTTAATTTTATTTATTTATTTCGAATTTATATATACATATATATATATATATATATATGTATATATATATATATATTGTATTTTTAAGCTAAAAAATTCTTAATAAATCTATTTTAATTCAAAAAATATCAAAATTTTTATGAAAATTATAAAATTAAATATTTTACCTATAAATGAATTGGGATTACAATTTTCTCCATTTTTGGATATCAAACCAATATTGGCTAGGCTTATTAGACACTTAGGGGCATTTTGGTCATTTTACACTAGAATTCCAAAAATTCCCAAAAAATTTTAAATTATATTTAATATATATGACATGATTCCAAGCTCAAATTGATATTTTAATGTCAATTAAATATTTTTCTCATGTCAATATTTAATATTGAGAAATAAGGGCAAAATCATTATTTTTTAATTTTTTCGAGATCTGACTCGAAAAAATTATTAAAAATTACGATTAAATAGCTCTTGAAATTTTGAGTGTAATGGTGGAGATCATAATGTTGAAATTTTTTTCCAATTTGTCGAAATTAAATCATCAAATATTAGGAAAACGGTTGAAAAGATTGAAATATGGTTGTTATATTTTTAACTATTTTTTTTCAAACTAAAATTTTTATAATGGAATATACTTAGTATAAATTTTCAAAATATTTTTAGGTCAAAAAGTCCCTGGTTGGTTCTCGTAGTCAACCAGGAGTATTTTTGTCATTTCACAAAAATTATCTCAATAAATTCGCAACAATTTTCTAAAATTATTATTAATAATTCTAATTATATTGATGACTTAAAAATAAATTTTAAACACTTCTATCTATTTTTGTTTATTAATTTTGTTATTTGATTTTTTAGAGATAAATAGTCATTTTACCAATTTTCAAGCTCCGTTCCCTAGAAAAAAAATCTACACTAAATACTACTTACTAATACGAACGTAACCATAGGGATCAAATTTTTGAAATTCTCATCTGATTTTCCAGAAATAAATACAGAATAATTAAGAAAACAATTTAATAGGCAAAAGTAGGGGTGTTACATTAGGTAGGTTGACAATCAATGCCATGGGAGTTGTGGCCTTCACCATGCATTTATTTATGAAGATTTACACCAATGAAGATGAAGGCACCACCATTTGTTGAGATCAAGCCATAATAAGGCATTGCTATCAACTATCCTTCAAGGCACTCAAGATTAGTTGGATACCAACAACTGAGGCTCTTCAAGATAAGGGTATGACTACAACCAAGTCTAAAGTCCTTTTAGCCAACCTTAATGTACGAGATGGCATGATCACAGGAGGACTACAACCCAAGGGTGAGTTTTCCCTTATCCAAATTAGGGAGGACCCTATAAAGATGGTCCATATTGGCATAAACCTTTATCTAGAAATAAAAAACAATTTATCGACTTCTTAAAACATTTTCATAGACGATACCTAACACACCAGGACAAGATCCTTCCTTTTTTGCACGTTGGCTATCCTTAGATCTTATTGCCAAACAAGTCACTTAGAAGCTTGGTCATTTTAGGCAAAAAAAAAATAATCAAGTCGTAAAGGACTAGACAAAGCAAAGTGTAATTGGGCCACACATTTACGTAATGTGGTTTGAGTGTATTTAACTAACCCTACTCCACCACGAGTGAAACACCTTTCTAACTTACATACAATGTAGAAGTTATTATACTGGTTGAGGTTGGAGAATCATCTTAAAGGACATAACACTTTGATCCATCCATTATAACACCCCTATCTCAATTTTTCAACTATTTTTTCTAATATTTAATGATTTAATTTTGAAAAATTGGAAAAGAATTTTAAAGTTCTATTCCCCACCATTGTCATCAGAATTTCAAGATCTATCTAACCATGATTTTTAATAATTTTTCTAAGCCAGAATCTAGAGAAATTAAAAAATAACGATTTTGTCCTTATTTTTCAACATTAAGGACTGACATGAGAAAAATATTAAATTGATATTAAAATATCAATTTGAGCTTGAAATCATGTCATATATATTAAAATATCATTTTGGAAATTTTCTAATAATTTTTTGGAATTTTAGTGCAAAATGACCAAACTATCCCTAGGTGTCTATTAAGCTTAGCTAGTATTAGATTGACATTCAGAAAGGGTAAAAATAATGATCTTAGTTCATTTTTAGGTAAAATATTTAATTTTATAATTTTTGTAAGAAACTTGGTATTTATTTAATTAAAATGGATTTAATATAAATTTTCTAGCTCAAAAATACAAATAAATAAATAAAATATGAAAAAAATTAAAATTAATTATTAGAAATTTATTTTTGATGGAAAATAATATATATGTTCAGTTTGACATTTAAACTCATTATTTTGATATTAAAAGCTAATTTATCTAAGTTTAGGTAATTTTATCGGTATTGGTTAATTTAATTGCAGATAGAATTGACACTAGGGAGCTTAGGGACAGCTCATATACCACGTCTCAAGCCTAGGAGGGATTGGTTCACCACCTATTTCGTATATTTGTCCCCTAAGTTAATTAAAAAGAAATAAAAATAAGTTTTATTACATCATTTGGTGTAGTAAGCAAGTGGACACCTAATCTCATTTTTCCTCTATAAATAACCATGCCTTTGGATGGATTTTCACCATTCTCTCCTCCTCTTGACTGGATGAACTACTCACGAAGAGTTCCCCTTATCATAAAAATTTTCTTACACCAAAATCTTGTTAGTTTTTCATCATTTAGGGAACCCCTCCTCCTAGAAAGCTTGGGACCAACACTACCATCAACTTTTATCCTTTTCATCAACCACCTTTGAGGTAATGGGGAGAGTGGGGTTGATCCTAAATTTTAGTCATTTGCATGTTGGTAGGAAAGGTTTTTTTCCTAAACCTTTCAATACTTAAATTTAACTATGTTTTCTTTATAATGTTATAATGTTTAAAGTTAGATTTTAATTTTTACTAAATTGTTATGCTACTCAAATTTAGATAATTAAATTATAATTATTAAGCTATTATTTTTCCCAAATGTAGATAATTAAATTATAATTATTAAGCTGTTATTCTGCTAAAATTTTAGTAAAAAAATTATGATTATTAAGTTGTTATTTTGCTAAAATCTTAGTAATTAAATTATGATCACCAAGTTGTTATTCTGCCAAAATTTTAGCAATTAAAAGACAAATATTAAATTGTTATTCTATTAAAATTTTGATGATTAAAACATGATTACTAAGTAGTTATGTTGCTAAAATTTTGATTATTACTAATATGATATTTTTGAATTGTTTAAATTAATATTGTGCAATTTCTACAATAGAAGGTAGAAATGTTGATTTTCTGGTACTCAAAATAGACAGAGAAAACCTTTATTTGAGAAGTTAGAATTGATGAGTTAGTGAGTAATATAAAGGAGGGACATGCAGCAGCACGCTACCCTATTTAGGAAGCTACAATTTGGTACGCTGAGGAATGAAAGTTAGGAACCCACTTGCAGAGGTCTTGGGGGTAGGCATCAAGTGGTGAAGGTCTTAATGGCCAGGGTAGCGCCTATGAGTTAGGATATTTGCCTAACCAAGCTTGATAATCTCGACAACTGCTCAACATTTCAACATTGGTGTGAGAGTATACCTTTATAAATTGATATCTTGAACTGTTATTTTGTTCCTCAATGATGATGACGATTGTACCATATGATGTTCTTGAGAGAGGTATATGTACTTCCAATCACTTTCCAGTTTTGTTAAGAACTATTACTCACTAATGGGAAGTATGGATCCATATCGAGTCAAGGATAACATAACTTATAATAAACCCTAAGTTTCCTTCTATTGTCAACTGTGTTTTATCTGTATTTTATGGTAAAATTCCTACCATGCATGTGAAAGTGATTTTAGAACAAATCACCTCACTCTATTGTTTGTCTTTTATGCATATCTGATCTCGATTAATGAAGATGACTATGCTAGTATTATTTAACCTACACACAAAATATTCCAACAAAGGAATATGGGACTATTAGGCAAATGCGAACATTCTGATATACATTGGTCTTATGTCTGTGACTTTCTTATCTCCTATTTTAGGGGCTGTGATGCCCCAATGACTTATATGATACCTATATCTTTTACGACTACTCCATCGCAAGATTTATTTATGCCCCTCCTGCTCCATTCCCACCTGAGGACATTAATGTTCCTTTAGCTGCATCATATGTGAATGACTATCTGCCATTTCTTGAGCTTCCGACTACTGATGACTCTGTACTAGTGCCAGCAGATAACAGATCACTCATGAAGGTGGTACTTGCTGAATCACCCTTAGACTCCCTTGGGATTGAGTATCAAGTGAGGATGGCAATGGGTGGCACACCTCTTCGTCATCCTCTTCTTCTGGACTTAGGGTACCTCATGAAGTACCCAATGGGCAGGCGTATCATGCTGTAGAGGATGAGTTAGAGGAGACTCCCACAGATGAGGATTAGTAGAGCTAGTCTTGTAGTATTTTAGGAGGGATAGGGTAAACTAACACTGCTCTGTATAAGATCTTTTTGATGTATATGTTTGGTTAGATAGTGCCTATCTTTTAATATACTTTTGATCTATGATGTTTTCTTTTATGATCGACATGTATCACAAAATCATGATATATATATATATATATATATCTTTTATCTTTGACTGCCATTTCTAAATTCTATTGAGTGTAAAATTCTTCTGTTACAAAATCGAACAAAATTTTACTCACATTTTCATTAACTTAAAATCAACAACTAATTAATTAAGTGTGAATTGTGTCTAATGTGAACAGGTGTCACATCCATCAATAATCAATTATGGCAAGAAGAGTTGGACCATATTGAAGAAAGACGAGAAATCACCACAATACGAAAAATAGTAAACAAGCATAAAATTGCACGACAGTACAATAGGAAGGTCATACCATGTTCCTTCTATGTGGATGGTCTTGTCCTATGGAAATATCGACATTAGATGATGGAACACAAAAGACGGTAGACTAGCAGAGAATTAGAAAGGGCCATATTTAGTTGTTAGCAAAACTGATATTGATTCCTATACCTTATAGACCTTGCTAGGTAGCAAAATTCCATGAATACGGAACGCAAATAACCTTGGAAAATATTATAGCTAAAAATGTTCTATTTACACTTTTGAAGCCAATAAATTCTGCCTTTAGTATTTCGACTACAACACATTGTTTTTATTATTTTTAAGCTTGCAATTGTTCTCTTTTCAATCTTACTAAGTATTCATCAAACAATTCAAAGTTCAGTTCACTAGCACACCTTAAACTTTCTTATCCACTAAAGTTGAAGGCTCATGTTGACCTTATGCTTGCCTTGTATAATTATTTACCATTGGTATGCCAACGTAGAGTATGGCTACCTAATGAGGTTAGCCACCTAAGAGGAAAAACGTAGGGATTTTCCCCCCAAAAGGTGTATTCTAATGCTAACCAAAGCTTAACAATGACAAAGCACGATGATAAATGATAAAATAAAAGCATAAAATAGTGCAACAAATAGAAGAACAAACAATTAAAGAGAAGCAAGATCATAACATAATCAAAGTTGGAAATAAAAGAAGTGCACATCAAATATATTCGAATTACATCACAAAGGCCAGCATACTAACTTGAAATACTTAAAGAAAGTAAACAAATGCAAATTAAACCAACATTTTGATCCTTTAGTCTTAAGCAGCATAAACACCTTTAACCGTGACCTTGACCTTTGCAATTAGGATCTTAGTTTTAGGGACTCAATCATTACCTTTTTCTTTCTTTTGGTTGAATCCCCCTTTTGGATCAAATTCTTCATCACTAGGCTTTTCTTGTTCAATTGACATCAAAATGATTAGTTGGTTGTCTTGCAGTGATGTATAACATACCAATTCCCTTGACTTGGATATCAACTTCAAGGTTTAGGAAGTGGATTCGTTCCACTGCATCGACAAACTAATCCATAGCTTTTTCTTCAATGGGCTCCTCAACCTTCTTCGCCCTTGCCTCCATAGCAAAAATTGATTATTTTCAAGAGATATTTTTCATCTAAGCCTCTTGAATGCTTAATTGAAGGGCGACCTTACACATCTTCAAGTCTTTTAATTCCTTGCGAAAAGCAGCTTTAGTGGCCTTAACGTAAAAAATTTCTTCTTTAAGGCATCTTGCTTGGCCTTTGACTATAGGAGGGAGAAGTTGTCTACCTTAGCCCTCTTTTTCTTCATGTTAAATGTCACAACCACTTTAGCATTTTCTAATTTTAAATTTTTATTTTTATCCATCTCATCAACTAAGGACTTTGTCAATCCATCAAAATTAATCTTCAATTTCTCCAACTCATCTTCTAATGTGGAGTTTTCTGCCTCCTATTGTAGAATTTGGCTGATGGGGCAAGCATATTTAAAAAAAAAAAAAGAATAGAGGGGTACTACTTTTTACACACCATAGAGCGACATTAAGCACATGTTTTTCCAAATCTAACATCTTTCTCGTTTCAAGCCAAATTTTGTCTTGAGCGAGTAGCATAACCCCTTGGGCTTCATTGAAGGACACATGCTCATTCTACTATGTTTCTAGTGCTGGAGTGCTTGAACTTTTTTCCACCTTCTTTTTGCCTTTATCAACCTCAGAACAAAACCTCTTCTTTCTTTAAGGCTCCACCATCAATTATTTATGAATGGACTAGGTTGATAGGGAATGCTTTTCCTAAGCTAAAGAACTAAAATTTATAGGCTAGATGCATTTGCCTCTTCAATTGCCATGGAAAAAGTGCTTAGCAATGAGATCGCAGTAGTGCTTGAGATGTTGACCTCGTGAGCTCCCACACTAACCTTGTGTGTTCCTACCTTGACCACTTTCACGGTCACTTTCTTGGACTTGGAATGAGTGACCTTTTGATTGGCCATCTTGATAATCCTCCGCTTGTTCATTTGAGATTGCTTGGTTTTCTACCAAAGAAAAACATAATCAAAATAAGTTAGAAAAATATAGAAAATTGAAAATAACAAAATGGAAAAAAGACCTACCTACTATGTTTTCTACTCATCCAACCCAGACCCTTAAGATTGCCGTAGTATTTATCAGCTTGTTTAGCTACACCCACTCCTATAGACGTTGGATTACATTCTTCTCCTTATCAAACATCAATGCCTTGTTAACACAATTTTTTTCCTATTGATTACAAAATGATGTTAACTTTATTAAAGGCGAAAGAGATCCCCCTTTGGCATCATTAGGTGGTGAGTGGTAGCAAGTTTACTCTTTGTAAAGAAATATCAAGGCTTAAACCTTAAACCCCTTCAAAGAATATATATATATATAAGGCTTGAAAAGCTTTTTGTACTCTCCCACCCTAAGGACTAACCATGCTTTATACCCTAAAGCTTTGTACTCTTCCTTGTTTGATTGATCACAATTATTGAAGATAGCGACAATGCCTGATGATGCTGAGGACGAGTCATAGGATACTCCTTCAGATTTGTATTAAATTAATATGAACTATATTTAAAATTAAAGGAGTGCTACATCTCAAGTGATATCTGAGGGTCAAATAACTTTCATTAAGGGCAGGCAAATTCTGGATGGTGTCCTTAGCAAATGAATTAGTAGATGTAGCACAGAAACACAAGAAGTTGTTATTGTTTAAAGTTGATTTCGAAAAAGCATATGACTCAGTTTGCTAGGTGTTTTTAGGTTATATGATAGGGAGGATGGGGTTCCCTCCTTAATGGCGATTATGGATTAGCAAATGTCTATCAACAACCACGATATCGATCTTGGTGAACGGTAGTCCAATAGCTGAATTTGGTGTAGGTAGAAAGGCCACGGCAAGGGGATCTTTTTTCCCCTTTTCTTTTTCTTATTATGGCAGGAGGTTTGAGTGTGATGTTTAGGGAAGCAATAGTGTTTGGGCATGTTCTCAGGTTATAATCTAGATAATGTGGATCAGTGTATAAGTCACTTACGTACAGATTGCGAATGACACTCTCATAATGGTTAAGAAAAGTTATAGGAATGTCTGTACTTTAAAGGCTATTATACAATTATTTGAGGTTGCATCAAGATTGAAAGTGAACTTCCACAAAAGTAATTTGGTAGGCATAAATGTAAATGAAAGGTGTTGGAGGTGGCTGTTGGTTTTCTGAATTGTAAGGTGGGGGGTCTCTTTTTGCCTTCCTTGGGATTCCTATTAGAGCAGATCATAGGAAGTTAACTACCCGGTAGCTTGTGGTGGAAAAGGTGCGTAGAAGGTTATCATGCTAGAATAGTAAACATATCTATATGGGAGGACGTGTTGTTTTGCTTAAGTCAGTTTTGTTGTCATTATCGATCTACTTTTTTTCCTTCTTCAAGGCTCCCAAAGGTATCATTCACTTATTTGAATCTTTATTTAAATAGTTTTTGTGGGGTGGGGCTATGGGGAATCATAAAATATATTGGGTTGCTTAGAAACAAGTGTGTAAGGAAAAGGAGGAAGGAGGATTAGTGGTAAAGAATCTGGGAGCTTTCAATATGGCATTATTAGGTAAGTGGATGTGGCAGTTGAAGGTAGAAACATCATCTTTGTGTTATAAAGTTTTGTATCACAGGTATACGACTAGTGATGGGAGGCTTGGTGATGGTGGAAGTACTAGTTCCAAGTGGTGGAAAGACATGTGTTCCCTAGAGGTGTCATGTGGGGTGTTTAGGGATAACTGGTTTTCTGAGTCCATATTAAGGAGCATAGGGTAGGGGTGGAAACTTTTTTCTAGCTTAATAGGTGGGTGGAGGGGTGGTGTTAAAAGAGAGGTTTAGGAAGTTGTTTCTAGTGGCTGAAAACCAAAAAGCATTGGTGAGTGAGGTGGGTGAGTGGGTGGAAGGGAATGTGGCATTAGAGGTGGCAATAGCAATTGTGACATTCGTTCTTATTAATTATAACTCGTATTAATTTAGTAATTTTATTAGTTATTAAGTTTGAGTTAATGAAAATGCGAGTAATTTTTTATTTATTTTTATAATAGGAAAAAAAACATAAATTTAATAGTATCTAGAAATGATAGTAAAAGATAAAGGAAAAAGTCTATTTATGTATATGTGTGTGTGTGTGCCTCGTAAAACTGTACATAATGATTTCATAATACATGTCAGTGATAAAAGAAAACAATTGGAATACAAGGAGATTAAAAGTACATCAAAATTCCTTAGGCACCCTCGCTTATCGTCTGTGCATTAAGCTTGGGATTTTCAAAGAATAAACCCAACCTACACACCTTCATTCCTAAAGCGTATGCAAACCATGTAAAGTGTCTTAGATCACAATTTGGCTTAAGATCTCTCTTTTGGGTTAACCCTAAGCTAGATTCAATTAGTTGATTTCCATCATACTTATAGATTAAGCAAAGAGAAGTGAAATTAAAGCACAAAGCAAGCAATCTCAACTAAACAATTCATATAGTTTAGAATAGAGATTTAGTCATTACAACAAGATAAAAATGAAAAAAAAATCACATTTATTCCTAAAGCACAACTCCATTGAAGATCTCTAAGAACTCACAACTCTAACTCTCTCTCTCACACACACACTAGGGACACACAAAAATAGAGAAAATATAGAGAATTTGATAAGAGACACATAAGAATTCGTAAAAATCCCTATAACACCAAGCATCCCTAAAAAATGGTTCAAAAATGTGTATTTATATGTTGTAGAAGACTAGTCATCGCCTGTCATTAATGTCATCACTAGGCGTTGCTTCGTTTGCCAAATATTTTTATAACTAAATTATGACAACTGAGTCAGTTTCATATAGTTATTAGCTTTTGCTAGGCATTGGATCTTAAGAAAGCTTTAACCTTCAAGTACATGCATTAATAAATGAATTTAATTAAAACTGTAATGATAATGTAAAATTATTATCCAATCATAAATTATTATATATAGTAAAATTATTGAATTTTATAATAATTATTTTTAAAGTTATATTTAAAATATTTTTAAATAATTAATAATGTAAAAAACTTTACACACTAACATTAAATTAAAATTAAACTATTAATCAATTATTTGTATTGTATTTGGGTGGTTGGTATGTCAATCTCGTAAAGCATGAAAGGAACTTTTCAAAGGCCAAAGACTTTCAAAGAAATGGACCCGTATCCTAGCTCCCCATACAACAATTGGCCACCGACACGTCCAAGAGTGTTTGTTTTTTTTAGAGTAAATTACACTCGTACCCCTTCAATTTTTTAAAAATACACCTGATACCCCTTCGTTTTAACACATTACTTTTAACCCCCTAAGCTAACGGCATTTAATAACGTTTTCAACTTAAGATGAAATGACAAAATTATCCACTATAGGCATCAGCCATGCTCTTAGGCAACACTACAATCGTCGTCGATGGCGGTGAAGTGATCAATGGCCGCAAAGTTGATGCTCTTAGCAAAGAACTGGGCAGACAATTGTGCTCTGATTGACGAGTCCAATGTGGTCCCTGGTTTGGTTTTGCTACTCTGGTGCAACGATCTATGGATGTAGGAACACATAGTGACAACGTTACTGAATTTGTCTCTTTTGGAAGAGAACAAGGCTCTGAAAAATGAATGCTGGTGTGGTGAATTCACTGATTTACGTACTCAAGACAAGGACAAAGACTTTGAAGCATAACGCGGCGTGTGTGCTTTTGATTCTTGCGTTGGTGGAAGAGAACAAGAGCTCTATGGCGCTTGTGGGGTGATATTGCCGCTGGTATCGTTGTTGTTGGGGGGTTCAAATAGAGGGAAGAAGGACATGTTGATGACACTGTATAAGTTGTGTTCGGTGAGGCAGAATAAGGAGAGGGTGGTGAGTGCCAGGGGCAAGGAAGGAGTGGGCAAGGGAAGGAAGGAGGAGGAAGAGTGGGCCAAGAAGGGGTAGTCACAAGGGGAAAGTATTGAAGGAAGTTGGGGGCGATGAGATCATGTAGAACTCAAGAAGGAGAAAGGAGGGGGATTGGTGATGGTGGAGGGAGATGAAGGAAGGGATCCAGGACAAGGGAGATGAAGGAAGGATCACATAAACACCATCCCATAACGTCTTCAACGGTGTCTAACAAACAGGGGTGCACATTGTAACGCTCCACAGAGTTTTAAGGGGTTTATTGTAGGGCATTCAAACGGAAGGGTATCGGGCATATTTTCGAAAAAATTGAAGGGGTACAAGTGTAATTCACTCTTTTTTTTATTACTGCGAACTAGTGTATGTGTGTGTGTGTTTTTATCCACATCTATAGCGTGATCGTGCGATAGAATAATTTTTGTAGGATAAAACATAGATATATTTTATAGATATTTTTAGTATTATTCTTCAATTAAATTTAAAGTTTTACTTCTGTAATTTATGGTGAACTTTAATGACAATCTTTATTATGTAAATTATCGAGGTAAAATTTAATTCTAATTTGGATAATCTTACCAAAAATACTTATGAAACTACGTATAAGTTTTGTCATTTTTTGTATGTATAAAAAAGTATATTAACAATTTTATTAATTTTTTATATTGTTGAAGAAGAATCTAAAGTAAATTAAAAATTTCACAATAAGGAACTTAATTTACTATATTATTATAAAATAAAATAAAAATCAATTAAATATAAACTTATTCATTGATAAAAAAAAATAGAAGATAATTGAGTTTGCTTATTTTTCGATACAGGTATAAAGTACTATTTAATATATATAATCAGTTTTTATAATCAATATTGAGATAATCAATATAATCAATTTTTATTATACAAAAACTTAAATTAATTTTACAATTTTTGAATAAAAAAATTGATTTTACAATTTAATATTTACAAAACATTAACAAAAACCCTAAAATACCCTATTTAAAGCTGCTAAAACCCTAATGTTGTCAATTATTGTTCCTAAAACCCTACAAACCATTTCTTTTATATATATAAAGATTTTATGTGTATTTAATTTTTGGGGTTACAATAATTTTTATATGCTTAATTTTGTGTGTGTTTAATTTTAATAAAAATTATAATTCGCTTGTTATAATAGTATTAAATTTGAATAAAAAATTATATTGTATAATATAAAAAAGTTTATTTATATGAAAAAGGTTATGATATGTCTGATTAATTTTCATATTTATATTTATAAAATTTTAAAATAATAATGAAAATTAATATATAATAATAAGTTTATTTACATATAATAATATTTAGATAAATAATTCATTAATAACTCTAAATTTTAAAACATGGAAATGAATTTAAAAATTAAATATAACAACAAAATTAGTAGGATTCTTGCATTAATATTTTCGTCTTTTATATCAAATAATTATTATTCATAAAGATGTTACGTCTTAATACTTTATAATGTTTAAATAGAAATGTTTACAATCAATTGTTTTCATTAAAATTCAAAAAAAAATATAAAATAAATAATTAATTCGTAGAATCTAACACTTATATGTTGTCTTTTCAACCTAAACTTTTATAAATATATCTATAATTATAAATACATTCGCTTAATTTAAGTCGCTTTCAAAAAAAAATCACTTAAGTTAAATCTATATACATAACTATAACTAAACATCTACACATAGCCAATATAACAATAAACCTATTATTCAGAAAAAAAAATAACAATAAACCTATTTACATAGAGCCTATAGCTAAGAATACAGGCAAGCAAATAATAAGTGAATATAGTATATTAGAAAAGGCTTTTTTATAGCACTTCTTTTTATCATACATTGCTTGTAAGTGTTATATATTTTACCATTTTAATATCTTGATAAACCTACTAAATAGCAAGAAAAGCTCTTTAGTAGATGAACATTTAATTTTATAGTGTTTATTGTATGAAACGTTGCAGTAAATGAATATTTTATGATGCTTCTTCGTAAAAGCGCTATAGTAACATTTGATATGGTAACACTTATTTTAGAAAATGTTGTAGCTAATTTAGTACACTACAATGTTTTTTATACGAAGTATTGTAGTGTACTAAACTTATAACAACACTTTCTGATGTAATTGTTATAGTATAACACTTAATTACAACACTTATTGTAAGAAGAATTGCAAAAAGTGTAATTTTTCAATATTTTTTTGTGTGTTTCAAAATTCCCCTTATTTAAAAATTAGTATTCAACAGTATCATCAATACATACATAATTTGTTTATTGTTCAGCACACTATTCAATTTTTTCAGCATCTAACTTAATGACAACCAAACACACAAACAACTGTAACCCAAAAAAAAAAAAAAAAAAACACCATTTGCATATATTAAATTGTTATAATTTATCAAAATTTTATTCTCTATTTTTTTTCACTTGATACGATTAGAAAACTAACTTCGTAGGATTTTACCTACAAAAACCTATGAGTAAAAATCTTTCTCTCAACAAAACAAATCCTCGAGGCAAGAAAAGAAATTACCAGATGTGATCAAAACACAACTTTAAGTACTTTAATTACCTTTTCTTTAACCTTTCTTGACCAAGGAGAGAACCTAATCTATGAGCACATGAAATCTTTTGCAAAACTTGTGTATTCAGATGTGTATTTCGCACTATATCTTATTATTGAAATGAAAGAAAAATGCTTATATATCAATCGAAGATCGTATCTCAAAAGATAAATAGTTATTATGTTATTTTTAAGCTTTATGTGATTGATGTAATCGATTAATATTTCTCGTAATCAATTATTTTGTTCAACGAATAACCCATCTTTAAAAATACGATCAACGTAATTGATTACTAAACCCTTATAATTGATTACTCCAGAGACAATTCATTTTTAACAAAGCTTTTTAGAAAGCTTGTAATCTATTATACAAAGTCTTGTAACTGATTACCCTATTCTTAATCTAAAAAACAAAATAAGAACAATAAAATGAATCACAATAACTCATAGAATGAACTGTTCATGATGTAATAAATGTGGAACAAAAGAGAGACAAGAAGATCAACTAACTTTCAAGAAAGAGTTAATGTTCTCATTGAATCAAACGAAAATAAAAACTAAGTACAAACAAAATTCCCATATGTGGCCTATGTAATCAAGAAAAAGAACGTTCATGTATTTTTTGTGATTATTTGTGAAAGCAAATGATTTCTTAAGGACAAAGTTTCTTCTTTTCGAACACTATTACTATTCCTACATGAGCCTTTAAACATTACTGTCACGTGCCACCTATAATAAAGATAACAAGGTTAAGGTTTGAAAACATTATAAGAAAGGGAAAGAGCAAGAAAGAGAAAGAATATTACTTTATGAGGCTAAGGTTTGAATGAAAGATGAACAAAAACGTAGAATGAAAATGTAGGACGAAAAAAAAAACAAGAGCTCAGCCTCTGTTATTGAGCACTTCATTGTGTTAAAGGAGAAGATCTTACAAGATCATGGTAGAGCACAATAACTAGTTGATTATTTAGGGAGCCTCCATCATTAGATCACCATTCTTTTATGGAGAAGACTACCCTTACTAGCAAGATAGGATGGAAATGCTCATTAAATTTGTCCACTATAACCTTTGGCGGGTCATAGTGAATGAGATTTTGAACCTCCAATAAGAGTCTGAGGGGTTCCTTCACAGAGTCTACATAGAGTCAAGAAGACTTCAATAGAATGCAGCTCAAAGCTAAAGCAAGATACATGATCACATATGCCTTCTAATATAGTCTTAGGCTACAAATTAGTGAATAAGATGTGGGATACTCTCGCTCTCACACATGAAGGCACAATTGAAAATAACTAAAATCAATCTTCTTGTAAGGTAGTATGAACTGTTCAAGATGACTGATGGAGAAACCATTGATGAAATGTTTGAAAGATCTCAAACAATTCTTAATGGCTTGAGAGCTCTTAGGAAGGAGTATACAATAATAATTAAAAAAAAAATGAAGCTCATTAACAGTATTCTCAAGGAGTGAGAACTTAAGATCTTAAATACTCATGAAGCTCGAGATCTCATCTTCCTAAATATTGATGAGTTACGTAGATCCCTTAAGATTCATGAACTTTGCCTGAATCAAAGGAGTGCTATGAAGAAAAACACCTTCATTGCTCTGAAAATGGGCAACTCTAAGGACAAATCAAGTTAGTCCTAAATAGAAAGATGGTTGATATCCAAAGTCCTTGAGGAAGCCAATGAAGAATTTGAAGCAAGTGACGAAATCAAGATCAGATAAAGAAGAAAGGCAAGCATTAATCACACTTTAAGAAGGATTAGAAGTTTATTGAAGATGATAAATTTGAAATCATATTCTTTGAATGCAAAAAGCAAGGCCACATGAAGGCTAACTGTCCAAGCTTAAAAAAAGAAGTTCTTCAAGAAAAAGAGTCTCATGGCAACATGGAAATATTCAAACATCAGTAGCTCAAACGAAGAAGAAAAGGCTATAAAAGAAGTTAACTTGTGGTTAATGGACAACATAGATAATAAAAAGTTTGAGGTAGAGTATAAACTCCTTGATCTTCAATTGTCTTATGATATTCTTCTTTAGGACTTTTATGTCCTCACCACAAAGTACAATGAGTTAAAAAAATTCTTTCATACAAAAATGACATACTAAAGGATGAGAACATGAATGTCAAGACTAAGAATAGTTTACTAAAAATCAACCGTAGTAAGCCTAAAATCACTCTTAAGACTACACAATTTATGAAGCTCATCAAACTTCAAGAGAAAGTAGATAGCCCCACTAAGGACTTAACTAGTTTTGTTAAAAAGACTGCCAATTTGAATAAAGTTTTGAAAAACAAAAGGAACCCAATTGATAAATCTAGCTTAGGCTATGAGAAGAAGGACAAAAAAAAAAGTATAATTGTCTGACTCCTTTTCTTATTTTTTTTATCTTGCACTTTCTGTGAAAAATTTGGACATGTTGTTGCCAGATGTTTTTATAAGAAAATATAAATGTCTAATAAGACCTCTAGAATTAACCAGAAAAGAATTAAAAAGATATGAGTATCTAAATCTTAAATAATTCATATAGTAGATATCTTTGGTAGGACAAAGGAAATGATGCAAATGGTACTTGGTTAGTGGCTAGTCACGTCATATAATGGGAAAAATGTTTATGTTCCTAAACCTCCAACTACTTGAAGGAGGAACTATTGCCTTTGGAGGTAATCAACATGTAAGGATTATGGGGATAGGTAAAGTTGGTAAGTTTCTTCTTCCTTCCATTGAAAATGTTTTATTTGTTAAAAGTCTAAAACATTAATCTACGTAACATAAGTCAATTTTGTGATAACAGATACTATGTTTCCCTTGACAAAGATGTTTGCATAGTAAAAAAGAATGACACTCCATTATATTTTATGCTAAGAGGCATAACAATCTTTTTAAGATTAACCTTGAAAAGTTAAATGATCAACATGTGACTTGTTTGCTCTCCAAGAAAGATGAGAGATGGATTTGGCACAAAAAACATGGACATATCAATTTGAAATATATTTAAAAATTACATTAAAAAATTTGGTAAAAGGATTGTCTAAAGTTTCATGGAAAATTTATCTTTTTTATGAAGCATGTTAGAAAGGAAAACAAGTATAAATCACTTTCAAACCCAAAAATATTGTTCTAACCAATAGACCCTTAGGATACATTTGATACACATTAAGGTACATCACAAGGAGAACAACACAAGACAAACATTTAAGTTACATAACAACTTTTTATCATTTACATTGTTTGGTGGACAATAGAGAGCACAAGTAAAATAATGTAAAATTTACTACAATACCCTTTTTAATATTAATTTTCTTATACAATTCATATTAATTATCTTAATTTGATAACAGTAGTGGTGGTGGCGGCGACAATGTTGGTAGTGGCAATGACAGTAATGGTGGAAACAGCGACGACGGTGGTGGTAGTGGTGATGACAGTAGTGGTGGTTGTGACGGCGATGGTAACAACAATGGTGGTGATGATGGTGGTAATGGCGACTACAAAGGTATAACGGTGGTAGCAACGACGAAATAGGTGGTGGTGATAACTACAATTGTGGCGGTGCCAACGACAATGGAGGTGGCAATGCCAACAACGATGGTGGTGGTGATAGTAGTGACAATGATGGTGGTGACAGTAATAATGGCGACGACAATGATGGGAGGAAAGACAAGAGAAAGAATATACAGTTATTAAATGAGAAATAAAAATATGTATTTTTCTTTTTTTGAGTATTTTGCACTTGGGACAAAAAGTTATCCCATGATTTATTAAGTAGCAAAAAAGTGAGCTTTTGTCCTATCCATCATCACTTGATCTATGTTATCCCATAACATTTTTTTAAATCAAACGTAGAACAATTATTTTTGAGCTATGCAAGACCATGCTTTTTAACAAATCAAATAGACCTTTAGAGTTGTTGCATATAGATATATTTGGTCCTAAAAGAAATGCGAGTCTTGGTGGCAACAGGTATGTAGTAGTAATTGTCAATAACTATTCTAAATATACATGAGTATACCACAAACACGAGTTTTTAAATGTTTTTGAGATATTTTGTATGAGGATGTAAAACGAGAAAGGCTTTTGCATATCATCCATTCAAAGTGACCATGGTAGAGTATTTGAGAATTATGAGTTCAAAGTCTTGTATAAGAAGAATGACATCTTCCAAAAATTCTCTTCACTAAGAACACCTCAACAAAATGTGATATTTGAAAGAAAGAGTAGAACTCTATAATAGATTATTAGAACCATGCCATGTGATAACTTTCTACCAAAGCACTTTAAGGCTAAAGTACAACATTTTATGATTAGAGCAAAATATTGAAAAGATCATTGCTCAATAGACTTCTTATGAATTATGGAGAATGAGAAGACCCAATGTTTCATATTTTGGTATCTTTAGGAATAAAGGTTTCATTATAAACACTAAAGATCGGTTTGGAAGGTTGGACGTGCTCTAAGGTGGATAAAGAATTTTTTTTCTTAAATACTCAAATACATTCAAGACATAAAAAATTTATAACTCTAGAACCTCAATTGTAGGAAAATCTATCCGTGTTAGATTTAATGACAATTGATAGAAAATTATTAGATCTAATTCATGTAGTTGACCTCATCTAGTAGAATAAGACTTTATTGTTGTTATTTTTTTTTTGGTTAATTTTAACTCTTGTAATTTAAATTTTTTAAAAATAGTTCAAAAACATGACATTCAAATAGTCTATCACATCAAAGTTTACTAGATCAAATAAAATTCTTTTAATAATGAAAAGTCAGTAAATTATATTTATAAGAATTAAAATATGTTTAAGTGAATAATTCATACGAGTTAGAGAAAATTTTATAGCGGAGTGGTGTTACGTTATCTTTTCACGTTCACAATCAATCCAACACTGCCATTTTTTCCACATATTTTACGTGATTTTTGCCGCTCCACGGCATATCCAATCATGCTGATAATTAATTTATGTTTGTAATAAATTATTTCTTATTGATAAGTTCGGCTTTATTACTTTGGAAAAAATCATTGCTGGACTATACATTGTTTGTCTTTCCCTAAAGTACAATCGTGGTGCATTGAAGTCCATCAGGTCATGCATGTGCCGTCTCTCTCCCGCATTGAGTCCTTTACCGACAACATTGATTTACAAGTTACGACTATGTCTGACGCCTTCGTTGACCCCTCCTTAGTCCCGTCATTTATGTTCAGTCCTTCTCTGATTGCTTTTCTTTATTTTCCACATTTCCATTCCAATAATCAGCATGAAGATAGCCACTTTCTCTGAATTTCTCCTCCTTTCAGTACTTGCCCTTTGGTTCACTTCACTTGCTGGCGCCACGACTCAGCCAGACGAAGGTATGATATATGTGTATACCCCCTTTTCAATGTAGAAACATATATATATATATATATATATATATATATATATATATTCGCTTAATACGGCTTTAATTCCAAGTTGTTAAAATTCATTTGATGGTCCTTAAATTTGTGTGTAGTGAAAGCTCTGAGAGAGATAGCTAAGACACTTGGTAAAAAGGATTGGGACTTCAATATAGATCCATGCAGTGGACATACTAACTGGACTTCTCCACCAGTCAACGGATTAGAAAATAATGTCACCTGCAATTGCTTCATCGCCGATGACAACTACTGCCATGTTGTTAACATGTATGTCTCTTATTCTTTTTTCTTCTTCTTTTTGGATAAATGTTTGTCTCTTACTCTGAATGACAGTCTTTGAACTTCTTAAAATTTTAAGCTATCTATCAATAACCAGTCAACAATTTCTTAACAAAAGAATCTTGGTTGAATTAAATCCACGATGCGACAAATTTAAGTTGTCTTTCTATATTTTAATATTCATATTTTTTTCTGGCTCATGTTATGTATATATATATATATATATATATATATATATATATATATATATATATCACTTTAGATGTTTTATACAATAATGTTTTAGACAATGTTATATATCACTTTAGATTTATCTTTTCTTTAAAAGGAAAATTTAAAACATACAGAATTTAAAACTAGGGCTTTTGAAAAGGATATGATTTTTTTATGAGGAAGAAAACTTTTATGAAAAAGCTGTTAAAGAAGCTAAATTGAAAGTTTTTTAACTTTTATGTTTTTCCTTTCTCTATTTAACATCTCAATATGTAAGAACACATCTTTTACGAAATTTTAACTTAAAAATTATTTTAATTTAAATATTATAAAATTATTGAATAACTTTAGTTTTAATCTTAAAGTAATTTTTAAACTCTAAAAAGGTCAAGTCAAATAGTGTCTTAATTTATTTCAAAATATTTGTCATCTAAAAAAAATTAAAATATTAATTATTTTTTCAATAATATTCTCATTAATTATTTTTTTAATAACCTTTTTTTCATCATTATTATTTAAACTTTGGATTACTAGCGGTTTAATTAACAATACGTAATTGTAGCACACTGATGAGATAAATAAGAATTACTAGTTATAATAAGGCTGTGTAAATTAAAATATATGTAAATATCATTTATTCATGAAGAAAAATGCTTTCCTTGATCAAAGTTTCTAATTATTTTTCAATTTTTCGCGGCAAAAAATACGACCAGTTATCTCACAGGACAAAATCTTCAAGGCAGTCTCCCACCAGAACTGATCAGGTTGCCTTACATCCAACAAATGTATGTTATACTCTCCTATCGAGGACAATAATAAAGTTGCTTATATTCAATCACTTAACGTAATTATTGCAAGTATATCTGCCTGTGTCGGTGTCTCACTATATATGTTTCACTTTGATTTTCTCACTTTGAAACAGTAACTTCTCTCTCAATTACCTTGGCGGTACAATTCCTAAAGAATGGGGCTCCTTAAAACTTCTTAACATGTATGATTACTCTCTTCATCTTTCCTTTTCCAACTTTAATCTTTTCTTCATTAATATATACACACTGTGGTTTTATATGAGGCATCCTTTGTTTTGTGTTGTATATATTTTTTTCTTTTAAAACTATCTTTCTTGATCATGATTTTTTATTTATGATTTGTATTCTTATGATAGTACTCTGTTTGGAAATCGACTAAGTGGTTCAATCCCACTAGAGCTGGCAAACATCACCGCTCTTAGATGTTTGTGAGTTTTTGATATCTACGATATGATTAGTAATTTTTACCATTTCAATTTTACAAATATATCACTGTGACTTACTTAGTTTAAATTGAATAGGATCCTTGAGTCCAATCATTTCTCTGGAAATCTTCCTCCACAACTTGGACATCTTCCTTACATGGAAATATTGTAAGGCACCTTTTAATTTCAAGTGCAATATACAGACACCGTATATATTAATTAGTTATTTTTTTTATAGTGGCAATTTAATTTCTTGGATTACATTTTCTGTTGAAATATCAAGTTCGATCAAGGTTAATTGAATTGGTGGGAATTGAATATGAAATTAAGAATTATTCAGAGAAAAAAATAAATCATTCTACGCCTTAAATTCATTACATAATTTCTTGATGCTACAGACATCTTAGCTCCAACAATTTTACAGGAGAGTTGCCTGAAACTTTTTCGAACCTTACGACTTTGAATGATGTGTAAGCTTCCTATTTTATTTTATTTTATTTTCGATCCTTTTGTTTCATTACATTGAATTATATTGTTGTAGTTTCTACTCCCTTCATTCTTTTTTACTTGTCCATTTTTTAGAAATTTTTTGTTCTTATTTATCTGTCATTTTCAAAATTTAAGATAACATTAATTATTTTTTTGTCAATTATATCTTTAATTCTTACCTAATTTTTAATTAATTTATACATTTATAATTAATATGCATTTATTGTAGAGTAGAAATGAGAAATGGTACAATAAGAAACTTTGAAACTATTTTAAGAAAAACAAGAAAATTTATTATATTTCTTAGTTTGTATATAAAAACCTTGAATGAGAATTAAAAAAGAACGGAGGTAGTAATTTGTTCAGATTTAATTGTCACTTTTTCTGTTTTCCATGTTTATTTAATTATGTTGCAGTCGACTTGGCGATAATCAATTCTCTGGAAAGATACCAAATTTTATTGAAAGATGGACAAGTCTTCAGATATTGTGAGAACCCTTTCTCAAGAACAATAATTACTCGTATCTGTTTTTTTTTATTGAACAAAATTTAAATGCAATTCATTATATGTTTTTGGGTATTGTTATTTAATTAGAATTAAAGTTTTATTTTGATAGTTTGAATAATAAAAATTTGTATTAAAATCAATAAGTTATCAAAATGAAATAAAGATTTGTATTAAAGAACAACACTATAAACATTTAAAGGAACCGTATCTATGTTTTGTACGTTTTTATTATCCTTATGCGGTTATCATCTTTAAGTTAGTTATGTTTCGGCAGAGATATTCAAGGGAGTGGCTTAGCAGGACCATTTCCATCTGGATTGTCATTTCCGCAAAGCTTAACCAAGTTGTAAGTATGGTGTTTCATGCTCTAACCATGATTTAATAATTAAATGCTTTCTTAAAGCACTCTTAACATCTATTTGGGCTTGGCAGTCGATTTTGGAGAAAAAGAAAAGGAGAAGGGAGATGATTTTTTTTTAATAAATATTTTTTTAATTTAATAATTTTAAAATAAAAAATAATAATAAACTATTCTAATTATTTATTTATTTTTAGAAATATTTGAAAAATAATTACTCATAATGAGGATCAAACAATATAACACACACAAAATAACACTATAGATAGAAATAGCAAAAAACATGAATTTAATGTGATTTAACACATTTTGCTTATGTTTGTGAGAACATCTACACAAATATTCATTATCTCAAATAAGATTACAACTTTCTAGACAAATTTGAGAAAACCTTTCATATTACAAGTTTTTTGGACAAACTTAAGAAAACCTTCACATTACAAAATTTTTGGATAAACTTGGGAAATCCCTCCCATTACAATTTTCCTCAAAGAACTTGAGAAACTCTCACCATTACATGACTTTCCTTTCACTTGGGTGGTACCTTTTTCCTTCACAAAGACCCCTTTTAAAGTAGTGGTGAATGACTCCATTCATAAATGTAACTTAGTAGACTTTAATTGTCTCACATCTTCACCTACCCTACCATAATTATGGTAGTAGAGTTTTCCAAGAGTCAAGATACATTTAACTACATCTTGGAATGCACCTCTTAAATTTCCTATCCACTTGCATTAATTTGGAAATTTGAATTAATTTTCCCAACAAGCTCTCTCTCATTTAAAATTTTCAAATATCATTTTTATACCTCCTCAACTCCCACTGTCACGAAAGTTCATTACAACCACCTTCAATTTTTTTTTCACGCATCATGCTTCTGTTCTGCAAACTTTGGTGTGCTCCCCTCTATACCGTTGATCTCAATATTTCATTTCTTCACGAGTATTAGATGGTGACATTTCTTGTACTTGCATTGTCGTTAGTTATCGTCAACAGGACACGCCGCTTGACTTTCACATTGCTAAAAAGACTTTTGATAAAAGAATCTCATATAGATTCACCACTAGCTTCATCTCGCTTTAGTACTCATCTAATTGGTCACCAGGACGTACCATCAGTTTTGATACGACTGTTAAGGAAAAATCCACTTTCACACGCAATGAGGACCAAAGGATAAAATACATATAAAACATAACACCACATATAGAAATAGCGAAAGACATAAATTTAACGTAGTTCAATACCTTTTGCCTATGTCTACAAGAACATCTTAACAAATATTCATTATCTCAAATAAGATTACAAGTTTTTTAGACAAACTTAAAAAAACGCTCTTATTACAAGTTTTTTTGGACAAACTTGAGAAAATGCTCCTAATTACAAGTTTTTTGGACAAATTTTAAAAACACTCACCATTACACAACCCCTTCTCACTTGAGTGGTACCAAGTGGTAGTAGTGAATGGGTTCATTCATAAATGTGACTTAGTGGACTTTAATTGTCTCACCTTTATGCCTACCTTCTCATTATTAGGGATGTTAAAATGGGTTCAATCCGGTGAGTCAACCCGTATAACCTCTCTAAACGGGTTAGGTTGGGTTGGGTTTTTCAACCCTCCAACCCGCACAACCCAATGAGTCAAATGTGGGTTGGGTTGGGTTGACTTGTCGAGTTATCTTTTATATTTTTTTTTGCTTCACTTATGTTAGGTTTTCAAAGGCACGATACATTCACATTCACCTAAGTTAAGGTTTAGTAGTTGAGATTATAACTTTTCTTTGTTTAAATATGTGAAATCCTAATGAAACAAATTTTTGTGATAATTAGAATTTAAGACAAATAAACATCATAGCTTAAAGTTTATGATCATTTCTTAAGTATTAAATTGGTTCCTTGATTTACTAGTTTTATAACATATTTTTCTTGTTTTTAATTATATTTGAACATAAAATTGGGAAAAATTTAAGACAAATAAAATTACTAAATATTTTATAATTTTTTAATGGGTTGGCATTTGGCGAGTCAACCTAACCCAACCTGTCAACCAACCATGAGTTGGGTTGGGTAGAGATTTTCAACCCAATACAAAAATGAGCTTAACCCAACTCAACCCGTTTTTTGGTGGCAGGTTGAGGGTAGATTGGGTTGGGTTGGGTCATTTTACATCCCTACTCATTATAGTATTGGAGTCCTTTAAGAGTCAAAATACATTTCACTACCTCTTAAAATGCACCTCCTATATTTCTACCCGATTATATTAATTTGAAATTTTAGATTGATTTTCCCAATGAAATATTATATAATTCCTTTAATTTAAAAATAAAAAATTATCTTCCTTTAATGCCCTTACATTTTTAAAATATTAAATGCAGGGAAGTTAGTGACTTAAGTGGACCCGACTCAACTTTTCCATCTGTTAATATAACAGGATTGGAAAGATTGTGAGTATTATCATTTAATTTTGTCATTTTATTTATTCATTTTGTTCTCTTTAATCTTTGTAATGCCTCAAGATGGTGTATCAGATAAAAAAAATAATGCCTCAAGATAGCAATAAACAAAATGTAACCAAGTCTAAATAAAGGCGTATTGATATCCTTTTGCTGACGATTTCACATATTTAATTATTTTACAGGATATTAAGGAGTTGCAATATTAATGACACAATACCAGATTATATTGGAAAGTTACCAAATTTGAAAGTTTTGTAAGTGCTGATTCAATGATTTCTTGAAAGTCATGTTTGCTTCAGATTTTTCTGGCCACAAATAGCAATTCGTTTGTCTTACATTGTGCACACCGACACACGTTACCAAATACCAAGTGATACTAGCATAAGATAGATCTAGATATATATCCCAAATGCGGTGAAGAAAAAAAATTCCCTTTTTTCAACTCCCCTTAGTTCTGAACCCTGGCTTAAAAATAATTTTAAGGGTATTAAGTTTTTATTAAATAGAGAGTTGCTATTTAGTATGGAAAAAGTAGTACCAAAAGAGTAGGATTAAGTTTTCTTATATCTTTCTACTTACTAAATGCAGTATAAAAGTATTGAAATTTTTTTATGTTTCAAACCATTTCTCTTTTGGGAATGGATTCTGTTCGGTGAATTTACTACTGTACGAGATTCTAGTTGTTTAATAAATTTTATCAATATAATATATTTATATTTAAAGTTAAGATTTTAAAAAATAAACGATGAGAATATGACATTTGATCATGTCAATTTTTTTTATTATACAAGATCTGTTTCCTTGAATTTAATTTTAATACACTATGAATGGAGCAAATAAAATTGCGTATTTCTTTGAATAGAATGGAAAGCTTATATACAAGCTAAGGTACATAACGGCGGAGAAAAAAAGGCTAACAGAAATCATTAAGACAAGAACTGTACATGGAACGGGTAGAGACATCTAGAATAATTAACAAATTAAGAAGTCTTGACATCATTCAACATAACGGTTTTTAACTAATTAAAAATTATCTTAAATATAATTTTTAAAGTAATTGTTACAAAAGTCTAACAACTTTCAATTACAATGATTGAATGACATTGTAAAAAAAAATTATACTATTAATTTATTTCAATTAAATTTTTATATTTTTCATTTAATACTTCTTTATAAAATGCCTTCATTCCCTTTTTTAAGTGTTTGTATTTTGCAAAAAAATTGTTCCTTTTTAATCTGTTGTTTTAAAAGTTCAAAGTAATATTAATTATTATTTAGTCAATTATTCCCTTAAAAAGAGAGGGAAATGAAGCATACATCGTGCCTCAAATAATCTGAGCCGTTAATCATGCTTTATGTATATATTTTTTTTTATTCAGAGACCTCAGCTATAACAAATTAAGTGGAAAAATTCCAAGTACCTTTGAAGGGCTAAAGCACGTGATGTACATGTAAGTTAACGCAAGTGATGCACATGTTAAGTTTTCGCATTTTTGCGTAGCTTGGTGAAGTTAGTTAATTTTCAAAACTTGGCCTTTCTTATCCTGGAGAAACCGATTACTAATCATAATTTTATAAATAAGAACGAAAAATATAGGCTTCAAACTTTGGATCTCATGTCAATAACTAATTCAATTGAATTCTTGAAGAGAGAGGTTAATTAACTAGACCAATTTCAATACAAAGTGTGTGAATCGTCTTGTCTATTCCATGGCTTTGTTGTATAAATGCTTGGGCTTATTTGTGCTTATTGGGCTTTTGTCGTGGTGCTCGTAGCTTTGTCCTGTTGGGGAAAATAACAAAAAAGTATGTAGCAATTTTATGATTAGGGATTTGTCCTCTTTAACATATACATGAAGAAAGGCTTTTTATTATTTTAAATGAATTCTACACGTTGTTTTTATTTACATTACATTTTTACATTGGTGTTTATATAAAATTTGGTTCTTATACATGATCATTAATTGCACTTGTGGCTGTGTATATAAAATAGATTAACTGAACTGAAATAATTAATGTTAGTGACATAAAATTTGTGTGGAGAAACAACAAAGAAAACTTATTTTTTGGATATCAAATATTGGAATTCTTTTTCGGGGTTTGATCTATTTGTATGTAATTTTCTAAATCAATAGTTTTTCTCTATTGGGCCATGCCCTTTCTCCTAGCTAATGGCCAAAAATGAATGGGTCCGTGTCGTCATTACTCATGAGCATATCAAATGAAAACATGGAAAAGGGAAAGGCTGGGATTGAAAATGACTAGCTTGTTTACAACTTTGATGATTCGTCATTTTGTTGAGTTTATTCATTGTTTTTTTTTCTTCTAATATATATTGTCTTAGATATTTGAGTGGAAACTTTCTCACTGGATCAGTACCGTGGACACAGAAATTATCTTCTACAAATACAATCATGTGAGTTCTATTTTTTTAAATTTTGATGAACATATTCTATTTAATCAATACTTGTAACTCTCCTTGAATCAAATTATTGAGGTGTTCTTAGCAATAAAATTATAAAAATATTATTTACATAGTTTCTAAATCTCATTTTACTTTTTATGCATAGAGATCTTTCATATAACAATTTCAGCAATGATAACGGTGGGGCACCAGATCAATGTCAAGAGTCAAACACGTAATATTATATACCCGTTCATATATTTTGTAATTTCATGGAGCCATTCGAATCTTAGCCATCTTTTACATATGCCTAGGAACCTTTTCGCAAGCTTTTCGAGGGGGAATAACTCGTAAGTTTTAATTTATTTTTGATACACTGACCTATATCAAATGTATTTATTAGTCAACAATATACTCTTTCTTTTCTCTAGTAAAACTTGCTTTTGTTTATGAGTTGGTTATGTTGACTTGTTCTGTCCCTCTATTACTTTGTTAGAGGACCTGTTTCTTGCACGACAAGTGTTAGCTGTTTCGAACGTAAGCTGATCTGATGACTAATTTCTGTAAATTGTCTATTAAGATTTCACAATTAATTGCTTTAGCATTTGAACCTGTTTATTCTTAAAAACGTCATATATAAATTTGAAGAATTGGTAATATGAATCATATGTCTATGCATGTCGTATGATAGTCTGAGTTGTTAATTACAACCATTTTGACATGTAGTTACCCTAGGGATCGAGTTAAAAAAGTAGATTTTGCCAAAAGGGTGTTTTTTAGATTTGTGAATGAAGTCACATTCGAATTACAACTAGAGTTAACTCAAATATAGGGAGACGTGGATTGTTGATCTGTAATGATGAAGGTTGAGACTGAGTTTGATAAAATGACATGGATTGTTAGGGCAAGGATTTTTTTTATGGTGGTTGGGGTGTGAACTGCTTTTAATTAAAGCCTAAATTTTTAATAGTGGTTCTTAATACAATTATTATTAAAAGATTTTTGTGTACCGTTAATAGCGATTGTATAAAGAATTGCTATTGAATGGTTAGACTTTATTAATGATATATTTTACAATAGTTATTTCGGGCTTTTGTGTTCTTTATAAAAAGAGTTTGACAAAAAATTGTTATCGTAAAGGTGTTATTAAAACCACATCTTGGTGTGGTGATTGATGATTTTAAATTATGATATGCATCTACAATTACAGCTGCAATATTACTGTTTTTGAGGTCTATGCAACAGCTTCATAATTGCAATTTCAATCACATTTGTCCCTAACTAATTGTCACTATATTTGTTAATCTTGCAACTTAGTCTTACTATTACTGCAACCATAATTTATACACCGTGGCAACAGGATACACGTTTTCTTAGCCTTGCAGTCTAATTTGACTTCTCTCCTATAATTACAAAATAAAAGCAAGAGATGAAAAAGTAGAAAAAATGAAACAATATAGTTTTTTCTTTTTTTTTTTGTGTACAAGGATAGCAATAAGGTTAGGATCTAAGATCTTGTATATACTATTCTTATCTTCCACCACTGGACTGACCTTAATGGGTTGAAACAATATAGTCTGAATGAACTTATCTCTCTTGTGTCAATTTTAGTTATTTATTTATTTTGTGCTTGAATCCTTCTAATATTTTTTGAATATTGACCCTATTGTTCTTCATTTTATAGCCTCTTACTCCTTCCATATAAATTGTGGTGGAGACAAGATGACCATCGGAAATACAACATATGATCAAGATTTATCTATAGATACAGCAGCAACATCTGAAGTGCAAACTAGAGCAAAATGGGCAGCTAGCAATACCGGTCACCTCTTGGATAATATATTCCCATACAACTATACAACACAAAATATATCCAAGCTTTCAGTGACTGATGCCGAAGCTGAACTATATATGAATGCACGTATTTCTCCCCTTTCTCTAACTTATTATGGATTTTGCCTAGGAAATGGAAAATATACAGTAAAACTCCACTTTGCTGAGATAATGTTCACTGACGATAACACATACAACAGCCTAGGGAGGCGTGTCTTTGACGTTTACATTCAGGTATGCAATTATATACTTTTCACGAAGAAATATTACTCACACTTAATTAAACAATTCCTGTCACCACCATATCTCTCTCTCCTGAATGATTTTTTTTTCTTCTGTGTATCACGGTGAAAATACTAAATTTGAGTCTTAAATAATCAAAATTAATATTTGTTAAAATCATATATGATCACATAAAAAAGTAAGTATTTTTTTTAAAAATTCACAAAACTTCAATGTTTTAATGAATCTTATTATTTATAATACAATTTAATAGTTAATATTTATTTTTCTCACCTTGTAAAATAAAATAGGAAAATTAGTTCAAATTTTTTTTTAGATAAATTATTCTTTATTCTCTTAAGTTTAATATTTTTTCAACTCACTTAAAAATTATTATTTTTTTGGTCGTAAACCTCTCAAAGTTTAAGTCAAACGAAAAAATGTCATAACCACAACTTTAACTAAGGTTAATAAACCTAAAATTGTAGTTAAATTAGGCAAAGTTGACAGAATTTAACATTTTATATTTTAACTCAAACTTCAAAAGGATATGGTGATACAAAAATAAAATAAAATTAAGGAGATAAGTTAAGGATAGTTAAATTACACGGGATAAAATATATTTTATCCTTATTTTTTGTTGGAAGTTTATTTTGATCTTATATATATGTACATCTCTAAATTAATTTAACTCTATATTGCCTTAATTTTAATTATATCTTATTGTAGCCTCTAAGGAATAAAAATATAACCAACTTGATTTGAACTTTGTGAATTAAAGAGTAACTTGTATACATAAATAAATTCAAACACTGGATTGTAAATGAAATATAAATTTTCTATATGAACTATAAATTGCATATTTACTTTAGAAATATAACAGATAAACATGTAGAACTAGATAATGACTCTACTAATATACCTTGATTTCAAAATTCAAAATTTAACTGACCTGTTACAATGTTTTAAATTGTATCTTCATTGCATGAGTGAGTGTGTGTTAATTACAGAAACATTTGAGTTTAGATTTGGAATAATGTAGGGAGAACGTGTATTGAAGGATTTTAATATAGCAAATGAAGCACAAGGGACTGGAAAGGCACTTACAAAACGATTTTCTGCTAATGTGAGTAATAAAGCCTTAGAGATTCGTTTCTCTTGGGCAGGGAAAGGATCAACTGGTATTCCACATAGATCAGTATATGGTCCTCTTATTTCAGCTATATCTGTCACTTCTGGTGGGTTGTCTTCTCTCTAAGTTGTATTTCTTATGTTCTTACATTAACAATATCATCTTATACTCAACATTTATGTGGTTACAAACAGACTTTATACCTCCATTACCATCAAGTAGCAATAGTATACCTACATGGGTTGTGGTTGTTATTGCGACTGCAACATTGATTATTCTCATCTCGGTTGTTGGCATACTATGGTGGAGACTTTGTCTTAGAAATAATAATTCATTAGCTAAAGGTGAGTATGAAGCATTTACGATTATTATCATGATTGCCAACCTTCATATTGAAACATACATATTTAGGAATTACCAAAGATATTTGAACTTGGTCAATTATATTGTTATTGTCATTAAAAAAAAGGTGAACAAAATAGCATGCTCTAGAAGATTAATGTGGTGAAATCAATGGCGTCAAGTTAAATGTTTTCTTTTAATTTAATTTGGGGCAATGCTGACTAAAGCAAATGCTTATTCTTCTAAAAGCATTAATGATGGCTTGGTTTGATTTAACTGCAGAGTTCAAGGATTTAGATATGAAAACTGGTATGTTTACCTTACGTCAAATCAAAGTAGCAACAAATAACTTTAATATTTCCAACAAGATTGGAGAAGGAGGGTTTGGTCCTGTATATAAGGTATCCTGAAAGATATAATATCTCTTGAATTTTATTGTTGATTTGTTGCAAGTTTTGAAATTAGTTATAGATTGATATCATTTAAAAAATGTCTATCATTCCTTAAATGCAGGGGATTTTGTGGGATGGCACAATGATAGCAGTCAAGCAACTTTCATCTAAATCAAAACAAGGAAATCGTGAGTTCATAAATGAGATAGGCTTGATCTCGGCTTTGCAACACCCTTGTCTAGTCAAACTGTATGGTTGTTGTGTTGAGGGAGATCAATTGTTGTTGGTGTATGAATATTTGGAAAACAATAGCCTTGCCCATGCTTTATTTGGTAAATCATTATCTTGTATGCTCAACCTTGGTTGCTTTTTTGTGACATTTTTTTTGTGGAAAAAATATGTCACATTAAAAAGCTCCTTTTTTTTATGTGACATTACAACCTTATTTTGACTAAATGTTTGTTGTCTATTTTTCATCAAATTCACAAGGCCGGGAAGAATCCTGTTTAAAATTGGATTGGCCAACAAGGCATAAAATATGTGTTGGTATTGCTAGAGGTTTGGCTTTCCTTCATGAAGAATCAAGACTGAAAATTGTTCATAGGGACATTAAGGCCACTAATGTGCTGCTTGACAAAGACCTAAACCCAAAAATATCAGATTTTGGTTTAGCCAAGCTTGATGAGGAAGACAACACTCATATAAGCACCCGAATAGCTGGGACCTAGTCAGTTTCTCATTTCTTGTCATCGTTGAAATTTTAAATGTTTTAGTAAAACAAATTTAGTTAAACTCTTATCAAATCCAATTAAGCCAATTTATGAGATATTTCAAACAAAAAATTGAAATCAAAGCATTATGTATTTTGATGTTGGTGTGATTATGTATTTCGATTTTGCAGTGGATATATGGCTCCTGAATATGCAATGCATGGTTATTTGACTGACAAAGCAGATGTCTATAGTTTTGGAATTGTTGCCTTGGAAATTGTTTGCGGAAAGAATAACACCATTCACCGATCAAGGGAAGAAACATTGTGTCTTCTTGATTTGGTAATTTTAATTTTCATTTTATCCATTATGCATGTGAATCTAAAAATTTGTAATGTAATCTACTTATGCTTTTTGTATTGTGTTAAATAATTTGTGTCACATAATTTTCATCTAGTGTCGCTCTAGAATAATAATATTGTGATGAATTTCACAATTGTGATTTTAAGAAATGTTACTAAAATGAAGGCATATACATGACATTATTGTCTTGTTATTTTTTAAAATTATGGTTTTCATTGCTTAGCTATAAATTATGTGTTTTATTATAAAGACTCGAAAAAAAATTGATTTTTTTCCCTTTCGATAGGCACATATGTTGAAAGAGGAAGGTAAATTAATGGAGTTAGTTGATGAAAGATTGGGTTCAAATTTCAATGAAGAAGAGGTAATGGTGATGATTAATGTGGCTCTTCTATGCACCAATGTCACTTCCAATCTTAGGCCCACTATGTCTTCAGTGTTAAGCATGCTTGAAGGCAAAAGTATGGTTCCAGAATTTGTTCCAAATACAAATGAGGCAATGGATGAAATGAAGTTGGAAGCAATGCGACAATATTATAATCAAATAGAAGAAAGCACGATAACTGTGACACAAAGTCAAAGTTTATCAATTAAAGGGCCCTGGACTTCTTCATCAGCTACTGACCTTTATCCCATCGACCTTAATTCATCATACTGGGAGACAAAGAAAATAAGAGATTCCGTATAAAATGCAACCATCTGTGTGATATTGGTGTTGATAATATGATGTATATGTACTTCAAATATTTATTTTAAAAGTCTTGTAATCCAAATGTGATATATATAACCCCTAAAACAAGAGGTGGAATCAACTTTGTTGCACTGTGTAAACATTGTTACCATATTTTGCTACTAGAAAAAATGTCTTTTTGAGATAGATTTCAGACAGATTTCAAACATTTTTCCCAGACTTTGGACAAAAGACTAAATTCAGACAAATTTTAGACAAAATATATTCCGTACAAATAAGCCTCATTCCTAATATATTTAGATAGATTTGAGACGAATTTTAAACAGATTCAAATTAAATATTTAAGTTTTACTTCATATAAATTTCGGATAGATTTGATAATTTTTTTTCAAAATTCAAACAAATTTTATAATCATGTTTTACAAATTTAATAATAGTTTTTATATTTCAAAAAATTTTAGAATCTTGTTTTGGACAAATTTTTCTATTACAAATTATCACAAGAACTTTACAAATCTTAGCTAGTAAAGGGCAATGAGAACTTTACAAAATTTTTGTAGACTAACTGGTTTCTTGATAGTAATATTATACAAACATTGTCACCATTAATACGACGTACTTTAATGTCATAAGAACTTGAAGGAGAATGGAATTAGTTTGCAACCTCAACTGCTTCTACATCTTGAACCTACTAATAAAATCATCATCTTTCACGTCTACCTTTTCGTCTTCTCTCCACGACGTCGTTTCAACCCTTTGTCTTCTTTCACTCGTCAATTTCCCCATCTCTGCCTTGCCTTGAACTGCGATTCGGGTCTTCCAAATCCAGATTCTCACACTCTGGGAGTTTAATCTATAGAAACGTGATAAGTTCACTGAAGTTGTTGCAAGAGTGAGGAAGTCTAAATGAGTTAGGATTCATGGGTATAGTGACCCAGATTGAAGGATTTGGCTCATTCTAGAAGAGAGGGTGAGCGGGTTCATAGAGTTGCTATGATTTATAGTTGAAAATGATAAAGGGAGATGGTGGAGAGTAGAGAAGATTCAAGTGAAGGAAGAAGAGAAAAGATTTTTTTTTCCTATGATGGAATGAGGCGAGAAGAGAAGTTTTAAGACGAAAATGATTTGCCACGTTTTTTTAAGAGGGAAGATAAGGGGTCTTAGGTTCTAATGCCCTAAATCCAACGACTTAGAATATACTAAACCCTTGCATCATTAGATAAAAAGAGAAGAATATTAGAATATGCGACAATATCTCCTAAAATCTGATAAAGCAGAAGAAAGTGATCAATTCAACAAAAATGGAAACTAATTTACATTAAATAACAACAATAGTTGAATAGTAAATTAGTGAATATAAAAGTAAAATGCAAAAAGTATATCTGTGAATAAAAAGGTAAGTTTATCTCTAATTTCGGACAGATTTCGAACGGAATTCAAATATAAAAGTAAAAACATTGTATAATTTAATTTAAATGTGTTATATAGAATTTAAAATAGCATAGTGCAGTGCAAATATATTTGTATATATTTATATACAAATATATTATATATTTATATATAATATATTTAAGTTTATATATTATATTATGTTATTTTGTATATTTATAGTTATATGATACATTTTATATTTATTTATAAGATATAAATATAAATTTATATATCTTATATTTATAATTGTATAAATATTCATGTATCTATATTATATAATATATACAAATTCTTAAAATAACAATGTATTCGTGTGAAATTTGTCTCTAATTTTAAACAAATTTTAATTATAGAAGTAAAAAATAGAAAATATTGAATAATTCATTTGAAATCCGTATGAAATTTGTGAAAAAAATTTTAATACAAATTGGTACAAAAGTTTCAGACAAAATAGAGATGAATTTCAAATAGAATATCTCTAAACTGTAAATCCACCCCAAATCTATCTAAAATGTTTTTGAAATTTCAAATAGAATCTATTCCGTCTAAAATTTTCGTCCAAAAATGTAAGTTTTCTAGTAGTGTTTTATGTTTAGAAAGAAAGAGGTGGACAAAGTGTGTCTTCTCTAAAATTACACTTATAATAAATTAAGTCCTAATTGTTTCCTTTTGATTAAGAATCTGTTATTCACATGAGCAAAATTCTAGCATGATTATTTTTAATAAAAAAGATCTTATTTCTAACATATTTAATGATAACATTCAAAATTCTTTGTTACTTATATACATTTTTATTATTTTCACAATTAGCTTCATACTAACACTACATAAATACACTAGACAAAAAATTAACAAATACTAACCTTTTTTTTTTGTCTACAACGATCACACTAAGGTTATAACCTATGATCTTATGCATAATACCCTAACCCTCCACCATTAGGCCAACCCTAATGAGTTCCTATACTAATATTATTGACCAATCATAATTACTAGCATTCAATCTAATTAAATGAACAAAATATTAATTTGTTTTTCATTTTATTTTTTTACTATTATTATTATTATTATTGTTATTATTATTTTCAATTTTTATTCAGTCCTATATTGTCAGTAATTAAATAAATTACTGCATAACAAAATAAAATGAACAATAAGATTAAATAGCTTTAATTCTATTATTATTTATCATCATTATTATCATTTTATTGATTTTTTTTTTGTATTTAGTCTTATATTATCAAGAATTAAATAAACTAGTGAATAATAAAATAAAATGAACAACGAGATTAATTAATGTTAATTTTATTTTTACAAACAAGATAGGCTTTGGGGACTTGATTCCAACTAATCATATAATAATAACAAGATAAAAGCTTATTGTATTTTATGTAAAATGAATTTAATTCAATTTTTTAGGGATTTATTTTTATTAAAATTTATCACTACCAAAATACTAACAATTTATATTAATTTTACATTTTTTGTTTAGAACCAATATTTAAGAAGAAAAAGAGAAAACAAAAAGAATTGTAATATGATAAATTGGGCCAAGCCTAATGTATGTGTGCAAAAAGAAGGAAATTGATCACAGAAACAAGATAGAACTTTTGGGGGATTTTATTTATTGTAAACAATATAGTAAAGTAGAATTTCAAAGAAGTTATGGTTATAAGATTTATTTTCATAATAGAGTCTTGTGGGTAATCACTCTTTCAAGGCTTTAAATTTGGCCTTATACATCAAAAGTATCAAATCATGACAAGACTTTTTTACTTGGATTTGATTGCTTTCATTGTGTGTCATTTAGCTCATCATGAATTAGCCTTCATCAAGTTAGGGGGAAGCAATCAAATCCAAGGAAGGAAGGAGACATATATGATGGTTATGTTGGAAAGAGGGTGTAGTATCCTATGATCCTAAAGGCTAGATTGAGAAGCTTGGAAGAGCGATTGTTAAGCGTAAAGTAACAAATGTGTCAAATAGGGTTCAAAGTGATAAATTCTTGTAGTAGTATCATGTTTCAACAATTTTACTGTGTGCCATTTACCAATTATGAGTTAGCCTTCCTTGGCATTATAAAAACGTGGCTACAGTAGTGGAAAAGAGGGTGAAGGATCCTGTGACCCACCACCTAGTTTTACCTCTAAGTTTAAAACAAAACAAGGAGATAATTTTATTGAAAAGGAAAAGTTTTCAATTATTGAACTATTTAGTGAATCTACTTAAATTAAATGTTTTGGTGATGAATTAATTTGGAAATGAAAAGACTTACATTGATGCTCTGACTGTTGTTTTCTCAATCCTAACATGAGGTTTGCAACTCCTCATTCTTCATTGATCACTCTACATTATTGTTTTAACTAACATTTTATCCTCTTATGTCAACTATAGATATTCAATGATCCACATCCATCCTCTGACGTGACATGGATAACATTGCACATGTGTATTTAGGTAGTTTACAATTCAATTTAGGTAGTTTGGTTGTATTTTAGGATTAGTTGTAAATGAAATTTATATATATGTTTCAACTATATTTAGGAGGTAATTTATAATTAGTTGCACTACCAGAAATTAATGTATCAGTTACAAAATTTTCATCACAAAAAGCAATTTTTATCGCTAATATTGGTGTCACAAAAGTTTTAGTGACGAGTTTTAAAAATCACATAAAAATTGTTTTGTCACTAATATTAATATTTCTTGTAGTGTTGTAGATGAAATTTATATATGTTTAGAATGAATTTAGGGAGTTGACAATTGTTTGCATTGTGTTTAGGAGGTACTTTATATAATTATATTTTAATACATATTTGATTATATTTTGAATTTAGCATACTTAAATATGATTGTATTGCCTGTTTGGGTATGCTTTTATTTTACAGGTTGTGAAATATGTAAAACAGACAAAATATTAAAAACACATAGAATAATGACTTTCTACATTGGTTATAGGCTGAACCGATGTAGAAAGTCACACCTTTCTATATTGGTTCAGGTTGGAACTGATGTAGAAAATCTTTTTTACATCAATTCTTTTTTCGATGTAAAAAAGCTCCACTGTCTTCATCGATGGGATCTACATCAGTTCATGAACCAATATAGAATCTCTGAAATAACTAATGTTAAAAGATGTTGTTGTAGTAGTGATATAAATTATCTATTCTCATATTAATCTTTAAGTTTTTTGAGCTTTTTGAGTTGCAAAATCTTATTAATCTTTTAGCTTATAAATTATGATATATGGTCAGACCATTTCTATCCTTAAATCTCTAAATTTTTCATGAGTATTTTTCCATTATCCTAGATCATAAATATATTTAGAAACTTCACTTGATGTGTTATTATGTTCAACATTCTCTTATAATAAATTATCTTTGTTTAAGATGAAATTAGGAGTATTGGTATTTTTAACATCATTTATCATTGTTTCACCAATTGAAGTAGTCTTTATGTTATTTTTTTATAAATAGTAACAAATTTACTAAGAACATCATGCTGAGATTGAATTAATTTTTCAACTTATCTTTTAATATTTAATTTTGAAAATCAAATTCATATTTTCCATTTGACTTCTTTTATAACTACAAGGTATAAGAATAAAATAAAATAAACAAGGAAGAATATAGATAAAATAATTTTCCAAAGTAAATAAAAAATAATGAAATGATAGAACTTAGAAATAAAAAATTGCATGTTCATGCTATTATTACTACAATTTGATATCATTCATCCACTTTGATAACTCACTTCATTTAACACCCTAAGGAGTATTACCTTTTGCCTGCTTATATTACTAAAACACTGGAAGTTTAGAATATAAGAATATCAGAGGAACTATGCAAAAAATAAAACTTAAATATCGATTAAGTAATCATACTTAAAACAGCTATTACAAATCTCTTAGCACTTATGTGCCATACAACATATGAAAAAAAAAAAAAGAAACATAAACATAAACTGACTTCTAGATATTGGGAGATCCAAAGCTATAAACTCTTCCTCTTGCAGTGGCTTCAAGCTCTTTGCTCAAAGCTACTCTAAGAGGACTTCACATGCTCAACTTGTAAAAACATGGAACATAAAAGGGATGAGACATATTGTCTAAATGAATGTTCTAAGGACTCTAGGTTGACCCACTATTCTAGAGATCTTTTTCTTATACTCTCATGGTTTTACCTCTTACTAAAACCCTCAGTCCCTTACCTCTATAATTCTTATTCTTATAGCTATGCCTAACTTAGGGCTTGTTGATCTTTAGTGGGCTTGATTGAGCCTTGGGTCTTATAACCCATACTACTTCTTACACTAAACAATTATCTTCCCATCGCTTTGATGAGGACTTTATACTTTGAATTACTTTTTCTAAACCTTCTATTTTCCATAATACTAAGTGAAGATTGACCTTTCTTCTCCTTACCTTTTTTCCTTAGGGTAAACCCCTCGTATACCCACTGGGTAGCATCTATCATAAACTGTCCTCACTAAGCACATAGGTTCCCTAGTTTAGACTTAACTAGACTCACCTATGACTAGGCATACATGTCATTATATACCTCGCAGGGCAACATACATGCCTCACAAAGGCATTCACATCATTCATATCCTAGCTCTATTTCTATTATGTGTAGTTCTCCTTATATTTATTATTAAGTTTCACTTGCAAACCGTCTTTACTTTTGGCTGAGCTCTAGCCATTAAGAGGCGTCCCTCGTGCTCGACCTCTTACTACCACCAGTCTAAGGGGCTGAACCAATTTTGTTATAGAAGCAGTTCCCTCGACATTCTTCCCTTACCAGAGAATGACTATGTCCTTCTCTTACTAAAGGACCTATCCTTCCCTTACCAAAGGATGTTGTTTTTACCCTAGCATCTGAAGGATAGCGGTCCCTTCCTTTGACGTAAGGAGCCTCCTAACCCTTTTTCATTTTACAAATCATCTTGAGTTGTATAGAACCTCATCTCTCCTTGGTAACCTCAGAATCCTCACTACGGTTTGCACACCTGTATTATGCCGAGGGTACAACTTGGACATGACCAGTACTAAGGAGGTCCTAACGTCATTAAGGAGGTACTTTTCTTTGAAAGCGTAGCTTTCCTTTGAAAACATCTTTCTTTAAAAACATATGACTTTCTCAAAAACGTGTTCCTTTCTTAAAATCTTTCCTTTCATAAAAATCTTTCGTAAACTTAGGGGAACATCCCCACCTTTTGCTAAGGAGGCATTTGATGGTGTCTTAAGTATCTTAAATGTCTTGTTACATGGGGTTTACTCGTTATAAACAAACTATGTTAGGCAAATGCAATAGTCATATGAATGCATTATATTACAACTACTCAAGCAATCATCATCAAATATTGCAACACAACATCACAATAGATGGCAAACATTCAAGAACAAGCATAGGAAACTAGGGTGCATTCATACTATTTCTAGACTAAACCACCATAAACAAACCTAAAACACTTCTATTATATTTCTAACTGATTAATCTACCAAATAAACCCCTCAATCATGCTTAATCATCAAAAACCCATAAAAACCGAAACTTGGGGTTCAAAGGAAAGAAGGGGGAAAGGGGAATACAATCAACAATCAAAGGGGTAGGAGAGGACAAGGAGGAAGCACCCACCTAAGGGATGCACGAAGATGAGCTCTAGGCTTAGAGATCTTTGCTCCTCTTCTCTTCTTCCTCTTCTCCTTCTCCTCCTCCTCTCTTATTTTCTCTTTCTCTCTCTAACTCTCCTTCCTTTTCCTACATAAATCGTGTGTGTGTGGGTGGGCTTTGGCTCACTTTAGGTCTTAGCTTCCCATCTGGGTCCTATTATCTTATCCCTATAACATTCTAATATAAGAGTAGCTATTATTATTGACACTTAAGGCATCTATGACCATTTATCATAAAAGCTATTACCATAAAAGTAATATCTACATGACTTTATTTCTAACGTCTATATTTAGGGATGTTACATTTCTTCTTTCCTCAAACGGTTTTTGTCCTCAAAAATCGAAACTTAACTACATCCTCATATCCCTACTCGTCTTTTCTTCCAAGGTTCTAATGGATTTCATCCTTAGGGATCCTTGAACTATGCTCATTTTCGACCTAATCAGTCATCCCTTATCCTAATCTTCCTTAGAAAATCATATACCTAAGGCTATAACGGGTTCTTTAAGATCTTAGGTTAAGATTAGGCTAGCAACTATCCTCATAAAATGTCTCCTATCCTTTCATAGGTGTAGGGTTCTCCTAATCATCCTCTACAAGCATCAAGTTTCCTCCACTGATCTATCCAAGGTTTCTATTCTCTAGGAGTTTGGTCACAAGCGGTCTAGTTCTATGATTATCCAAAGCAATCTTAGCCTCAAAATTACTAAAACTCCTTATCCATTTTACCTCTCTTAATCCTGTTGGGTTCATCTCACTACTGAATTTTGAACTAGGCTTGACCTTGAAAGGTTCTAAGATTTTTCCGTAGCTTCACTTAGGGATAAATCCTACTCTTATGGATCATCTAAGACGATATTCCAACTTGGAGCCCTATTCTTATATGATTCTAACATCTCTTTTGTCCTTAATCATCAAAACTGTCTCTCTCAATCTGATCATCATCGATGATCTCTTTGCTTTCTAACATCCTTGTTTTAGGTTATAATTTCCTTATTCTTTTCTCAAGTGCTCTTATCCATTGATTACTCGAGAAAATCCTAGTCTTGAGGTCTCTAAAGCTCTTTATTCGTCTCACTTTTCTCAATTTGATCAGGTCCACTCTACTAATGCCCCTTTAGGCCAACCTTAAACTCCGAAATGACTCCTTGGTCTTTCCTTAAGTCTATTTAGGAAGATTTATTTCTTAGGCTCTAATGGATTCCCCAAACCCTTATGTTGAAACTAACTTTACAACTATCTTGGTAGGCTTGTTCTATCTATTGAACATCTATCACAATTCCTTTCTACCTATTCAGGCCTAATCCTCAAACATAACCTCCGGTTAAGGTGGTCCTTTTAGCTTAGGTATTTGCTTATACCATAAGTTATACTTGGGAGTCTATCCGTATAGGTTTCTCCTCCAGACAACATTCTAGGTTTTCCTCCTTTAAGTAGTTCTATCTTTTTTACTATCTCCATCATTAGTAGGTTAGAGTCTCTATCTATTTCTGAATATCTCTTCTTAAGGGGTTGGTAAGGGTTCTCTAATATGAGGGATTTGTTACTACATCAAGCCATCTAAGGTAATGTCCTTCCTTATAAGGTTCGGCTACCTAAAACTAAGGTCATCATTCCTTCATCTTATGCCGACTATCTTATATTCTCGTTCCTAGGGTAAAAGCATGACTACTTTTTGCTCCCTTCCTTACCTCGAGGTGTTTGGTTTCTAAGCATCTCTATTGGTTTCGGCTTAGGGATACTTTCCTTAGAGGTATTGGTGGGGTTTTCTCATTAATCGTGCTCGCTACTACATTGGATCATTTAGGGTAATACTTTCCCTTATAAGATCTAGGTCACTTGACAACTTAGGTCGCTACCTTTTCATCCCATGCCTACTACTTTTTATTCTCTCATTGCCCTTATGGTCTCGAGGCTAAGATTTCTAACTAGTTTCTTCCCTTTCTCCTTAAAGGTTGCTAACTATTTCCCTCTTTCTTTCCTATCTGACTCTCATTAAACCCTTGAGTTGAAGTGGCCATCCTTATTCTTAATACCAACTAAAAAGGTTAGGTAACACTAAGGAATTTATTTTTATAGGTTGTTGGAACATGTTGCTTCCTAGGTCCTCCTTCCTAGGTAAGTTTACTTCATTGGTTACCTAAGATAGGGCTACTCTTGCAAAGTATAGGTTATTTGACAACTTATATCACTTACTCTTATCTTAGGTTAACTATAGCCTAACCCTCGTGCCTAAGGTAAAAGTATGTTGACCTTCAACTCCTTTCATGACTAGCTACTCAGCAACTCGGAAACTCATCAGGCAGGTAAAAGAACAAAAGGCTACCTATCACATCACAACATAACTTGGTAGGCTTGAAAACAAACCACAGTAAGCGCAATACATCAACCATAAAGCAAACGGAGAGAAAAGCATAACAAGAAATTATACAAGTATAACTTTCACTTGGAGCTAGAAAAGCACCTTACTGTTCCAGAGGGTTTTGCTCAACGAGAGCCCTCAGCGCTTAGTGCCACTCCTCAACTCTTCCAAAACATTACTCTAGAAGCTTTCTTGCTCAGCGAGTCTATACTCAGCTCCCTGGAATACAACTTGCTTAGTGAGGAGGATTCCTTGCTCAGCAAGATACCATAGAGTGACAACCTCATCTTCAAGGAAGGGTTATCACATCAAGCAAGAAAACATGCAATGTAAAACATAGAGAAACTTGCCTACATAACTAGAGAAGCAAGAAGCATTCTATATCTAGGATGTTCAAATAGTACACAAAAAGGTTGGGCAAGGAACACGAACCTATGGTAGGTCCATCATCCTTGTTTGTCCTCCTCACACATAAAGTAGAAGGCCAGATCATGGCTAAAGGTGTTGGATCAACTGGTTCTCTCCTCTTTGGCTAGGGCAATCCTTCGCAAAGTGTCTTGGTGTTTGATACCAGGTAGCACACTGTTTTGCCCCAGCAAATAAGCCCTTTTGTGTTTCTTACCACACTTGGGACATCCCTTAGCTTTAGGGTTCCTTAAAGGTTGCTTTCCCTTACCCTTACTTTTAATTCTTTTTGGTCTCTCAGGTTGGTGTGATCCTGAACTTTCTCCCTTTGTCTTATCACTTCTTCGTTGGGTACTCTCAACTTCTTCTTAGGGGTCCCTCATTGCTTAGGATGTATCTCTCTGAGAATACTACCTTAAAGTTCTCCCACTCTAAGGATATTTCGAAAAAAGCCATCTTATCTCTCATACCTCTCCACTAATGCTCAGCCTCATCTTCTAACATTAATGAAGCATACGACACTCGTTGCTCAAATGAGCAAAGGTACTTCCTGGAGGTTCCTCTCTATCTCCTTAAGCCATAACCTCGCCTCAATGAGATTATAACCCCTAAAGGTTGGTGGTCTCTACTTCGGAATTCAACAAATCTCAAACTTTGGTTTCCTACAGCTAGCCCACTCTGGGTACTCTCTACCCTTTTCAAGGTTTCCCATCTCATGTTGGCTTGGTTTGGTGGGGTTGACTTTAAGGGATTTAAGGATAATAGTCCTTGGCCTCAGTTTCTACTAGCCATTTCTCCTACCTGCGGTGCACAAAGTATTGAGGTGATTAGTCTCAATAGTCCATGACAAAGCTGTAGCAACCGAGGTCACGATCGGACAGCGAAAAAGAATTAAAAACACGAGGAGTCGCTACCAAAGTTTATTAAGGAAAACTTTGGAAAAACCCTTTAAAAAGAAATGTGGTTTATGAAACCAAAAATGGGTTCAGGAGTCGATTACATGTAAGGAAGGTGTTAGCACCCTACAACGTCCGTCATAAAGACGGTTACCCCTAATTAAATGTGCAAAATGGATAGCTTCAACAATATTTATTTTAGCCCTTAGATTTATTTTATTTACAAATTTTATTATCTTTATTTATGAAAAGAATTTTAATTAAGAAGAAAACATTTTATTTTTGAAAAGAATTGATTTTTAGTTTTGTTGAGATCGACAAGGGTGGGCCCCTACTCCTACGTATCCTCAGGTGCAATGAGAAATCAGACTCATGTAGTTCTTTTGGTAGAAAAATGTTTTGGTTGATATTTTTTATTTTATTTTTAATATGGTAAAAGCATACTCAATAACCAAATTAGAAGTGCATCTAAAGTAGTTATCAATATACCTTTTAAGGTTTTTTAATAGTCAAATAGGAAGTGCATCCAAAGTGACTATTTAAAATCCTTAAAAAAAGATAAAGTTTAATATTGTAAAACCCTCGATATTGTAAAAAGATTTAACAATTTTATTCTATTTTTATTGTAAAGGTATACTCAATAACCAAATTAGAAGTGCATCCAAAGTGGTTATCCATATACCTTTTAAGGTTTTTATAATAGTCAAATAGGAAGTGCATCCAAAGTGACTACCATTAAAACTTTGTTAAAATATATTTTATTATTTTATCTAATATTATTATTATTATTATTAAAAAAACCAGGACGTTGATGTATTGTTATTTTATTAGCTAAAATAAAGAGAGCCAATACGTATGTTTGCGCTAACGTATGCTTGATTTACTTTCAATTATTATTATCCTATTTAACTTTAAAATATCACCTAAAAAAAAAAGCAATGTGAATTTGAAACTAGCCAAGCCGATCCTTGCATTCTTAAAACTTAAAAAAACTTTGATTCTGAATTGGGTTTAAACCCCCACGTTGCAGCCCAACAATTCATCTTCCGTTTTTGATGGCCTACTAAAGGTACAGGATTGACAGCGGATTAAGCCAATTAGTTAACTTTCATATGCTGACTATAGAGGGAGGGTAAGCTCTCTCGAAAGTCCCTAATTCCTAATCCTATCCGACATGAGGCTCCTGCGTTTTTAGTTTTATATTTTTTTAAAAGAAATAGAAGAAAAACGGGCCCAGGCTAAATGGCCAAGCCCAAGACTACAAGGAAACGGGGAATACCCTACCGACCCTTTCATTTCCAATCCCCAGCCTCCAATTCTACCCTCTGGGCAATACGAAGTTCTCCCATAATGGAAGAGGAAAAGTAATTGGTAAGGCTGCTGCGACCGACACCCTTAGGAACTATGATCTAACTTGTTCAACAATAAGAGCCAGCATCATGACGACGTCATGGAGTTACGCACCCTGGTTTGAGGTATCAGCGACGCTGTGGAGGAGAATAGTGGTGACTCGCGGACGACGACAAAGAGGTGGTGGTGGTTCGAAATACCATAGCGTGGAGGCCAAGAATATTAGGGGATGATGCACACATCGCTTCACATTACAGCAGATATACATCAAGAGACATTTCCGACGCGAAAAAGGGATGTCGAGAGGCTCAAATTGATTTTTGTTTTCTTAGTTTTATGAATATTTGAACGCTAGTATGGATTCTGTATCAGTAAAGCTTAAAGGAATAATGAATCAATGTGGAACTGCTTGTAAACTTGTGATATTTGTGCGCTTACACTCGAATTCATATGCATGCTATTATAAAAATAAAAGAAGTGTGTGGTTTCTAAGACTTATGGTGATTGGCAAGAATAGGAAAGTAATTTCATAGGTCTGATTGAGTTTCCTCAAATCATGTACAAATCATAGACGAAATACTGGAATATATACATGACAAAGAATAATCAGCAAAGAGATTCAAGAATAAACACAAACAAAATAAAACTCAAGCAAGCACCATATTACATCGACATACATAAATGGTAGAGCGAAAAGAGAGAAAAGCACCTTTGGCTTCTGATAGAGCAGCAAATAAACTTCAAACCTTTGCTCTCTTTCTTTCCTTCGTACACTCCTTGTTGTTCTTCCTCTTTTTCTTTTTAGTTCCGCAACACTCTCCCTTTTTCTCATTTCAATAGCATTCTCCTCTTGTTCTCTATTTTTTAGCTTTGCTAGCCACCCCATTTCCCCCTTGTTTTGCTTTATTTATAAGCTCCAGAAACTTGACCTGCAAGTTTCTTCATTCCTACTTTTCTTTCTGTTGTTTTTTTGGCTTTTATTAATAATGGACCTTGGTCTGCTTGTTTTTGGATAAGCCCATAACAAAAAACCTCTAACTTCATTTATTTTTCCATTTTTTTTAAAAGAGTAATTATTCTTTTATGACATATTTTCTCTTTATTATTATTTTTTAATTTTTGTTTGTGTTATCAAAAAAAGTGGGCCAAGCCCAATATTTCTTTTTCATCTTTCTCTTTTTGAACTGGGCTCTATACACCTTTTAAAACTCAATTACCCTTTCATTAGAAACTTTTCTTTTTATTATCATATATTTATTATCATTATTTCTAAAAAAAATTATTTAATTAAAAAAAAAACTTTTAACCCAGATAAAATTGGGTGTTCACAAAAGCAAATCAGGATTTATAGCATGGTAGACAACCAAAACACTCAAACTAATCTGACTAAACTAACCACAGTCTGATTTGAATTGAACTGCTCTGATACCAAAATGTAACATCCTAAGGAGTATTACCTTTTGCCTGCTTATATTACTAAAACACAAGAGTTTATAATATAAGAATATTAGAGGAACTATGCAGAAAATAAAACTTAAACATCGATTAAGTAATTATACTTAAAATAGCCATTACAAATCTCTTGACACTTATGTGCCATACAACATATGAAAAAAAAGAAACATAACATAAACTGACTCCCAGATATTGGGAGATCTAAAGCTATAAACTCTTCCTCTTGCAGTGGCTTCAAGCTCTATGCTCCAAGCTACTCCTAAGAGGACTTCACCTGCTCAACCTGTAAAAACATGAAACATAAAAAGGATGAGACATATTGTCTAAGTGAGTGCTTTAAGGACTCTAGGTTGACCCTCTATTCTAGAGATCCTTTTCTTATACTCTCATGGTTTTACCTCTTATTAAAACCCTCAGTCCCTTACCTCTATAATTATGATTCTTATAGCTATGCCCAACTTAGGGCTTGTTGATCTTTAGTGGGCTTAAGCCCTGGGTCTTATAACCCATACTACTTCTTACACTAAACAATTATCTTCCCGTCGCTTTGATGAGGACTTCACACTCTAGATTACTTTCTCTAGACCTTTTATTTTCCATAATATTAAGTGAAGACTAACCTTTCTTCTCCTTACCTTTCTCTTTTCTTGTCCTTTTTGGGACTTATACATAAACTTTCCTTAGGGTAAACCCTCGTATACCCACTGGGTAGCATCTATCATAAAATGTGTCCTCACTAAGCATATAGGTTCCCTAGTTTAGACTTAACTAGACTCACCTATGACTAGGCATACATGTCATCACATACCTCGCAAGGCAACATACATGCCTCACAAAGGCATTCACATCATTCATATCCTAGCTCTATTTTTATTCTGTGTAGTTTTCTTTATCTTTATTATTAAGTTTCACTTGCATATCGTCTTTTCTTTTGGCTGAGCTCTAGCCATCAAGAGGCATCCCTCGTGCTCGACCTCTTACTACCACCAGTCTAAGGGTTGAACCAATTCTGTTATAGAAGCAGTTCCCTCGACATTCTTCCCTTACCGGAGAATGACTATGTCTTTCTCTTACCGAAGGACCTATCCTTTCCCGTACAGAAGGATGTTGTTTTTCCCTAACATCTGAAGGATGACATGTCCCTTCCTTTAATGCAGGGGGCCTCTTACCCTTTTTTTCCTTTTACAATTCATCTTGAGTTGTATAAAACCTCATCTCTCCTTGGTAATCTCGAAATCCTCACTACAGTTTGCACATCGTAGTATGTCGAGGGTGCAACTTGGACATGACCGGTACTGAGGAGGTCCTAACATTACTAAGGAGGTACTTTTCTTTGAAAGCATAACTTTCCTTTTAAAACATCCTTCTTTAAAAACATATGATTTTCTCAAAAACATGTTCCTTTCATGAAAACCTTTCGTAAACTTAGGGGAAAATCCCCACCTTTTGCTAAGGAGGCATTTGATAGTGTCTTAAGTATCTTAAATTTCTTGTTACATAGGGTTTATCGTTATAGACAAACTATCTCAAGCAGATGCAACAGTCATATGAATGCACTATATTACAACTACTCAAGCAATCATCATCAAATATTGCAACACAACATCACAATAGATGGCAAACAGTCAAGAACATGCATAGGAAACCAAGGCACATTCATACTATTTCTAGACTCAATTCTCGCTTAGCCAAACCCATGCTTGCTTAGCAAGCCTGTATGAGACTACCAGACCTGTATCTGGGTGTTCTCTCGCTCAGCTAAAATCTTGATTTTCGCTCAGTTAGCATTTTGCTCGCTCAACTAGAGCAGCAAATCTACAGGTCGTGTTTTTTACAAAATCTGCTACAGGTTAGGGCCATCAATGGCCACCCAAAGGTTCCAAACCACCATAAACAAACCCAAAACACTTATATTATATTTCTAACCAATTAATCTACCAAACAAACTCCTCAATCATGCTTAATCATTAAAAACCCATAAAACCCAAAATTAAGGCTTAAAGGAAAGAAGGAGGAAAGGGGAATACAATCAACAATCAAAAGGGTAGGAAAGGACAAGGAGGAAGCACTCACTTTAGAGGATGCACGAAGATGAGCTCTAGGGCTTGGAGATCTCTGCTTCTCTTCTCTTCTTCCTCTTCTTCTTCTTTTTTTTCCTTCTCCTTATTCTCTCTTCTTTTCTCTTTCTCTCTCTAACTCTTCCTTCCTTCTTGTATATAAACCGTGTGTGTGGTGGGCTAGTGGCTTTGGCCCGCTTAGGGTCTTAGCTCCCCATTTGGGTCCTATTATCTTATCCCTATAACATTCTAATATACGGGTAACTATTATTATTGACATTTAAGGCATCTATGACCATTTATCATAAAAGTAATATCTACGTGACTTTATTTCTAACGTCCATATTTAGGGATGTTACACTTCAAGTCTTGAATAGAATACGCAGATGAGTAGAAAAAAAAATAAGAGAGCTAAAAAAATTTGAATTAAAAAGATTAAAATTATATATATATGGGATCAGGATCCGTTGATACCAGGTGTCAAAGTTAGTCAAATTACACCTTCAATAACTTTTTGTTGAGTGCAAATTTAACCAATCCAACCGTTGAATTATGTGATATTATCTTCATGATCATATATATCAAATTTTACATCCTTTGGACTTTTCTAGATATGTTATCTAACATTGAATATTTACATATATTTTAATATCATATTGTACGTTAAAATAAAGTGATGTTATGAACTATTAAATAATTTTAGAATTGTATGAAATTTTGTATACTTAATCTAATTAATAAGAACATCAAATTCAACAATTGGATTGATTAAATTTGCACTCAACAAAAAGTTATTGAAGGTGTAATTTGATTAACTTTGACACATGGTATCAACAGATCCTGACCCTATATATATATATAACAATTATAGTTCTAAAAATATAAAATGGTAATTAAAGCTAGCTATTTTTTTGATGATTTTACCTTTAATAGTTATTCACATATTTTAAGCATATTAATAGTGCTTTCACATGACATTAAAAGTTGTTTTCTCTCTCAATAAGCAATAAATTCAATTTTCAATTACAAATGATTTTGACATTTGGCTTTGTCACTCCCTATTATTAATTATGATGCCATCCAACTACCAACCCATGGAGTGAATGTTATTGTCAATTTCAATTTGCACAAAGCCGATAGCTATCAAATATGTATCATTATAAGCCTATATAGTAACAAAGAAAAGAAAATGAGGCTAAAAGCAATGGCTTAAGCCTTGCCTTATCCACGACGCTGTTGGGCCATTTTTTTTACACCCCTTTTTCCCTTCACATGTCCACTTTCTTCTTCTTCTTTTTTTGTCTTTTTATGTTGTCAAAATACCTCTCCGCCCCTCTCCTTCAAAAAAAAAAAAACACCTTTCTTCCCTCCTACCTTCATCCTCCTCCGCTCCTACAACCTTCATCCATGGCCCTCTTTCTTTTGTCACCTCCACTCTTCCCCCTCCCACGCTTTCCTTCACCATCTCCCCTTTTGCACCCTTTCCTCTCATTTCTTTCTATCTTTTTTTCTCTCCAAAGCCATCTTGGTCTTCCTTTTTTTTTTTTTTTCCTTTTTTCATTGATCTAACTAGTTTCCACTTTCCATAATGTATAAACAAAATTACATTACAAAAACTAGATTTTGTAATGTACTTATGTTTTAATACATTATGTACTAATAATGTCTTCCTATATTGCAGGGCATTGTGGAGACAAGTCTTCATGGCAATATTGGTGTGAAACAAATAGGAGAAATATAATGAAAGGACATTCCTATTTAACCTAAATGGAAGCTAACATAATATTTGCCCCATTTGCTCCACACCAATATCACCACAAAAACTTGACTTCGCAAATGTCAAGTAATATAAAAAGACATTATTAGTATATTTTGCAAACAATATAGAAAAAGGTAAAAGATTAAAAAGCTATAAATAAAAGAAATTTACATAATAGAGTATATTAAGCAAGCACTCTTTTAGGGTTCTCAATTGGTCCTTTTACATTAAAAATATCAAATCCTGGTAAGGCTTTTTTTACTTGGATTTGATTGCTCTCATAGTGTGCCATTCAACTCATCATGAGCTAACCTTGATCAAGTTGGTGGAAGCAATCAAATCCAAGTAAGGAAAGAGACATATATAATGGTTGTATGGAAAGAAGGCGTAGTATATTATGATCTTGAAGGTCGAATTGAGAAGTTTGAAAAAGTGATTACTAAGTGCAAAGTAGCAAATATGTTGTATAAGGTTAGAAGTGATAAGTTCATCGGTTGTGTCATGTTTCAACATTTTAATTATGTGCCATTTAGCTATCATAAGTTAGCCTTCCTCAAACTCATAATGATGTGACAACAATGGTGGAAAAAAGGTAGAGGATTCTATGACCTATCACCTAGTGTTACTTTCAAGGTTAAAACAGAACAAGAGAAAATTTCGATGAAAAGGAAAAGTATTAATTATTGAACTATTTAGTGCTTCTACTGAAATTAGATGTTTAGGTGATGAATAATTTGGAAATAGAAAGGCTTATATTGGTCCTGTGACTATTGTTTTTCAGATCCTAACTATGAGAGAGCAAAGTGTAGATTCGCGACTTTGCATTCTCTATTGATCACTTGAGAGGAAAAAAAGAATAATTTTGTGTTTGCAAAAAGAAAAAACAAGAAATGTGCTTTCTTGATTGGAATGTATCACTAACCTCATGTTACTTGTAGGATGCATAACAAGCAGGGACGGGTGTTAACTAATCATACTAACACATCTAAATTCTAATATTCCTTTCATATTCACAAAAACTCTATATTCTTTCTTTGTTGTGCAAAAACAATTATTACTATGAGAGAGCAAGAGAGGAAAAAAGGAACAATTTTGCATTCCTTAAAACAAAAAAAAGAAAAGAAAAAAATGCTTTCTTGTTTAAAATGTATCAATGGGTAAATATTGGTTGCAAGACGCATAGTTCGCAGGGAAGGGTGTTAACCTTTCACATGCAAACCTATTTGACATCCGTAAAAGTCATACAATTGAAATTAACAAATATCAGAATATCACACACGGCCTAACTAAGCTCTATATAGCCATTCTTAGTCTTTGTTTATTACCCAACAAATAAGACAATCCAATCAAAAATTCTATAGAATATCCACCATGTTCAGAAAAAATGCACATTAAAACCCCCCAATTCTGACAATATTAATATAAAAAAATACATAACAACAAACTGTTCATTTATGGAAAAACAAAAAAGAACATCCCAACTAGGAATAGTAACATTAACATTAACATTAACTTCAAAGCAAATGAAATCAAGGTAAACTAATCACAGATCACCAAAGCATACATAACAGATACAATGGACATAATTAGACCTACGCAACACTAGGGCCAAATGGATAGAAACAAAGCCAAAGTGGGCCATACATAACAGAGGCAAGGTTAAACAGTCTCCTAGTTAAACCAAAAACTCAAACAGATACAATAGATGTCACATAGGTACAAACAAATATAACGAAGGTCATATACGGTAAAATACAATGGCAGTTGTTGAAAACTTACCTTGCAGGATGGGCAAAACGAGGTGTAAAGGGCTCGTGATGATAGGAGCTTACGGTGGAGCAAGGCTCGCAGCGAAGAAGGGCTCATGGCAGATAAGGGCTCACTGCGGAGAAGGGCATCATGACGACGAAGAAGGGCTCATGGTGGCAGTGATAGAAGATTGGCGATGACAGAGGAGTCGCGAAGGTTCTAGGGTTTTGGGGTCAAGAGCGCTTTCGCAAAATGAAGTAGAACTAGATTGAATTGGCATATATAATTGTTTTTACATCGGTTATTAGTTTAGCCGATGTAAAAACCACTTTCTACATCGGTTAAACTAATAATTAATGTAAAATTTGTGCTTTTATTTACAAGTTTGCCATTACTTTTTTTTTTTACATTAGTTGTTTATCAACCAATGTAAAAACCTGTCGTAGTATGTACTTTTGGCACTAGTATATAATATTAAACTTTCTTAAAAATATTGCCTAAGACCCCAAGATTCCTAAACACAGCCTGTAGCATAAAGTGAGACATTTACCACACACAAATTGGGCTTCGACATGCTTAAGTGAGCCCAGTAAAATATCAAACTAATAAAATGACTTAGGTAAAGAAGAGTGCGTGAGGCTTTAAGTGCTCATGGCGATGGAGCAGCATGGTGCATGCGATGAGCAGCATGGTGCTCGTTGCCGGTAACAAAGGCGACTTCTATTAGTTTTTTTCTCTCAAATTTTCTATTTTACAATTTTGTTTTATGTTGATTTGTGCTCTATTGATGAATATTTAAGTATGCATGCAGAGATGAACTGAGTTGATTTATCTGTATATGATTTCTGTAGTGAATTCAAATTGAGAAAGTTCCTTTCTTTTTGACGTTAAAGCACTTTCCACCTTTCTTTCCAATTCTCAGATTTTCATTCTAAAAATTCTTCTCCCAATTTGTGTGTGTGTGTGTGTGCTTGTGCGTATGTGTGTGTTTATTAAGGTAATTAAAAATATTTTAATAGTTTGTAAGCAAATTTTATTTATATTTATTTTTATTATTGTACTCTCCTTTTTAAAAAAATTATAATTTACTTTGTACGTTTATAATGTGTAATTATATTATAAATATAACTTAACAAGAAAAGAAAGGGACAATAAATAAACAAAAAAAAGGAAAAAAGAAAGAGTAAAAATAAAATATATTGCTTTAAGTAAAGAAAATAAAATAAGATCTAATTTAATTTTTTTAATATTAAAAATGAGTAACAAAGGAATGATATAATAAAATAAGAATGAAAATAAATAAAATGGGCAGATGAAATTCGATATTTGTAAAGTTATATATACAATTTTTTTTTTTATGTATATGACTACAAGGAGTATTTTTGATTATTCACTAAGACTAATATCCTTTGAAGAATTTGAAGGCACTCAAAGGTGGGTTGCCTCCTCTCAACCCAGTTTTCACCATATACAAGTGTAAGGATTCAAACCCTTAACCACTTGTTTAAAGGACCTTAGCCTATCACCTCTTGGACCAACTGTTTGTTGGTATGTGGTATATACAGTAGTGTCTATGTAGTTGGTATTGTTGGTGCCTTTATCACTTACAAAATTCAATAATTCAATTTTTAAATGATGAATTTTTAAATGTCATTAAAATTCATCAATAATTGAGAAATTCATTGTAGTAATGTAGCAGTCGACAACATTGATTATATTGTATGATTATTTATTGTAAGTGTTGGGCATACTATAAAGACACATACAATATTGAATCTTTCACAATAGAGATCTCTTTCAAAAATAAAAACCATTTTCTAATTTGATTCTTTCATAATTAAAATCAATCAAATAATAATTTCAAGAATGGGAATTGTCCTGTTAAGTAAAAATTAGTTTTTTCTTTTTTTCTTTTTACAATTTGATTTCCACTACATATAATTATATTTAGAGAAAATTACACTCAGGTTCTCTATGTTTTTTCAAATTAAGCCTGATATCCCTCTGAATTTTGAACCTACAAAAAATCCCTTAATTGTTTGTCCTTGTTTACACCATGTACCTTCCTTTTCCCCCCGTCCTCCCCCCAAATGTCGTTTAAGACGTTAAGAAAACACTACATGTGAGTGGCTTGTTTAACTTTAATGAATTTTTTTTTCCATTTTTGACCCCATCTCCTTCCTTTAACATATGCGATTGGAACGCTTGAACAAGGAGCCAAAAATTATTTGCTCCATCTCTAAAAAAGCAATGGTCCCCCACCATAAAACCCATCATTAATGGTTTAAGGATTTCAATAAATTACAAATTCAAAATTCAAACTATAAAAATAGATATTCAAACTCGTTCAACTGTTAAAACAAACCTAACCTTCAAACTCCTTGAACAATTTGAACTTTGAACACAAGTCATAAGTGCCAAATCATAAATGGAGCATGTCACAAGTTGCAATCGCAATTGCTTCTCAAGCGCAGGTGCAAAAATTCCAAACCCTAGCATTGCTCAATGTGTTTCCCTTCTTTTCTCCAAGCCCTAAATCTTCGACAATTTCTTCTCCCCCAATTCGTTCGACGTAACCCAATTTCTAATTCATTTACTAAAAGGGAAAAATTAGGTTCTTAATAAAATGAGGGACTTTTTTAGACATTTTAGTTTTTACCCTAACGAAGACTTCATGCCGTTTGTTGAAGGGTGTCAAAGTAATGTTAAAAAATAGTGGGGTATTAGGCGCAATCTCATGAAAACACAGGGGGTCTAAGTGTAATTTACTCTTATTTTTATTTTAATTTATTTTGTTTCATTCTTTTGTATTTTTATTTTAAGGAATTAAATAAGTTTTTTAAATTATTATAAATTTACATAATTTACTTGAGGTAACCAGTTTTTCGTTAATGGTATATTATCTTTTTTGATGCATAATCAACTTTCAAACCTAAATCCTTTTCGAAAGACAAATTTTCTGAATAAAAATAATTTTTCCAATATTTTTTAAATAAATAAATCTTGTGATAAAATATAATTTTGATTACTGTAATGATATGACTGTCAATTTAACTTTCTGTTTTCTCTGCATTTGAATTAATGTTGGAGGCACTTCAACACAATTTTTTTAAGAAGTCCTAAACATTTTAGAATAATAAAGAACGAGAACGAATTGAGAGAATCCCCAATTACATAGATAAAGTTTAGAAACCAATTTTAATTATTTTATATGTCTTATTTTATTCTACATATATGTTGATGCTGTTATGACTACGTTTTAATATTCTTTAATTATAGAAAGCTTGATGAAATGATACACAATGCATGAATGATTCTCAGGTTGACTTTTCAGCATGATAAAGATTAAGGAACTTGACAAATTTGGTCATGAATTTCTAAAGAGACGAGCAAATATCCTAGGCAGCACGTACAAGGGATACCGACAAGTCAATTAGATCAGATTGATTATTATGAAATGTCACACTAAAAAATTATTAAGATGACTTCTACAATGGAGTAGCATCACATATGGTTCACCCATGAACCACCAAAAATGTCTGGCTACAGGAGTTAAACACGGAGATAACTTTCTAAAATTGCAAAATAGTCTCAAAACTCAATCAGTAGTATTTTTTCTTTCGTCAGTTTTTTTTTTTTTTTTTTTTCCCCTAATCTTAACTCTGGAATTGTTTCTTTCTGGTTTTTTAGAGGATTCGTGCATCGAGGGTGTTGTATTGGTTTGGAATCAAGGTTTAGAATGCGTAGTAGCGTACAACAACAGAAGCACACAAAGAGAGTCAACAAGGAAGAAATCGAAGACCAAGGAGGGAGAGCGAGGAAGCGGCAACAGCGAGCGAGAGAGGTGAAAGGAAGCGGCGCACCATCGCTTGCGGAAGCCCACTATATATTATGGACCCATTTTGGGCCTGGCAGTGTAGCCCGGGCCTGCAGTAACTACTTTACTGTTTTTCCCGCCATTTACTATTATATAAAGCATCACATGTCTTTTGATACACATTTACTGTTGTGTTTGGTAATAAGTGAAGTAGCGAAGAAGAGAAGAGAAGAACACGAAAGTGAGAGAATCTGATAATTTCCTGTTTGTTTGGTATTGGTGAAATAGCGTGGAAGTTTTTAATATTTTAGTGGGTCCCACGCTAAAAAACATCGTCGCAAATATGCGCGGATTTACGAAGAAACGCGAACGTGCAACGCTATTTCCATTATTACCCTCTACCTTTTGTTACTTTTTGTTACTATGGAATGATTTAAGTATATTATTGGTTGAAAATTTATAATTTTTATAAAAGTTGGTGTTAAATATCGTGAGTAATTACAGTTGGATATGGTGATTTGGAGTAAAATAATAGCTTGCATGTATTGCACTGCATATATCTATATATATTTTTTTTCTAAAAATTAAGAAAATATTATCAAAAAACTAGATAAACAGTGTATGAAATATTCGAATATGCAATCACATATTCGAATATATTTTCTCTGTATTATTTCGAATTATGAAGGTATATACGTAATTTTATTCTTTCATTTCAAATCTCTAAAAGTCAAAAAACAAACTTTTTTTCTATTTATTCTCTATTTCTTTTCAACCAAACAACCTCTATTTCCATTTTATTTTTTATCTATTTTTCTTATCTTCTCTTCTCTTTTACCTATTTCTTCTCCCTCTATTTCTCTCCTCCATGACAAACAGTGCGTTAAGCCTCAATTTACACAATTCATACACTTATTGACTTGAATGTTAGGGTGTTTGTGCATGTGTTTGTAGGTTTCGCTTCTCACCGAAGGTCGCTACCCCTTGTTGGAGTCCTCTTCGTTGCTTGAAGTAGCCACCACGTTCAGAGGCACCAAAATTCCCCCGAACACCCACCGTGGCCGAAAGAGGAATAGAGCTTGATAGAGAGGATGAGGGCGAGAAAAAGAGAGGTTGCCTTTTCGGTGGCTTACTAACATCATGAGTGGAGGGAGAATGCGAGAAGCAGAAGCGGGGAAGAAAAAAACAATAGAACAGAGGCAGAGGAAGAAGAAGGAGAAGAGAAAAAGTAGAGGCAAAGAAATGCAGGAAGGGTGGCAGCTCCACCACTTTCGATGGTCGAAAATTTCTCCAGCAGTGGTCCACGACAGTTATTTTTCTTTCTTTTTTCACTTTTTTGGAATGCTTTTCCTCTTTTTTATTTTTTTTCTCCACTGAGTTTTCTTCTGGGTTTGCAGGTTTCTTTTGGTGGTTTTTTGTTTTTTGGGTGGTTTGGAAAAGAGGACGGTAGCTTGAGAGGCGTGAAATGGCTGCTCACGATGGGGAAGAAGCGAATCTGATGGGATGCGGTGGCTGCTTCCATATTTTTGGCTCAATTGTTTCAATTTTATTTTCATTTTCATATTTTATCATGACGTGTTACATTGTACTGTTAAAATTTTCTTATCTGTATTGCTCAATTTGTACCTTATGGACTATGAACTGTTTATCTTGTTAATGTATTCGTCAATCCCCAAATTTGGAGGCACGACTTTCCTTCTTGTAATTTTTATACTTTTTAGCTTTTAATCTCTCAACCATAAGATTAATCAAAGACCACCATTGTTTATAGAGAGTGCTTGTTGGAGAGAGAAGGTTGATGGAGAGGGTGAACGGCACCAGGCTTCTGCCCCTTTGTTTGCTAAAAAAAAAAAAAACGAGGGTAAAGGACACACATGAAATTCGAATTAATATTTAGAGGGTTGATTAGCAATTTGTAATTTTTATTCATAGTATAGGTACTATTAGTAGAAGGTAATTAATCTCAGTTATTTATTATTTTAATATTATATCTAATAGTTATAAATGGTGGTACAAGTAGAAGCCAGCAAAAATTAAATTGAAGTACAACTTTTTTCCTTTTTCATTTGTTAGTCGTTTTATTTTATAACCTAAAGCAATTTCATTGTAATTTCTTTACTCTCGGAAAAGTCTTTTGGTTGACTAGTTTATTTTTACTTTCTCGGAGTCTCAACATATACAGATGATGCATGTGCGAATTAAATGCCATGGAACATGGAAAAGACATTAGCCGACAAGGTTGACACTTGACATAGGTTTTTCAAAGGATTTAAATCCTCCATCTCTTTTCTTTTTGGACCTTTTCCAAAGTTCTCCTCCTTTATCTACAACCGCAGCTTGACCTTACTTAGTCGTCTTTGATTGTTCCCACTAATATTTAATCCGAAGATATTTTCTTCACTTGCTTTCATTAACGAAACCAATTAAACTTCTCTAGTTTCTCTCAAATTCCAAACTTAATACTTCATGCACTCTCTACCGCTAACTTAAATTGATTCCATTCCAATTGATCTGAACTTCTATTCCATTCCTAATATCTTCAATCAGCATGAAGATCACTTCCTCTCAACTTCTCTTCCTTTCACTCCTTGCCTTATGGTTCACATCGCTTGCTTTTGGAGCCAACACCACTCAACCAGAAGAAGGTATGATGTATATAGTATATATCATGCTTGCATGTATATATCATTTTTTATTTATTTATTTTTCTCATAATTCCCGTAATTAAAAACACTATATATCAAGATATGTGTGTAAAGTTTGGTGGATATATAATTAATAAGTTCTTTGCTGATAGCCCTCTCAAATTTGCATATATGTATAGTGCAAGCTCTGAAAGACATAGCCAACACTCTTGGTAAGAAGGATTGGGACACCGATATAGATCCATGCAGTAAACAACCTCCCTGGTTTACGCCTACCGTGAACGACGTACAGAACAATGTCACCTGCAATTGCTCTATCCCCGGTGACAACTTCTGCCATGTTGTTGCAATGTAAGTTTCTTTCTTTTTCTTTTTTTGGTGTACAAGTTTCTTTACCATGTGAGTGAGTCTCTTTCTATCAACACTAATTGTTACTTTAATTTGAATTGATCTTTGTTTACCATGGCAGAGCTCGATCTAAAGATTTTGTGGCAAAAATTTTATGTCCAGTGTTCCAATGTTTAGAATCACTATCTCTATTTCTTTTAATCTATTCTTTTTGAAGATAAATTTTGTTTCTATTTATTGTTATTTTAAAATTTGAGAGAGAAACGATGGTAATATGAAATATCATAGTGATAAATGAGAAAGATAAAGACGTACAAAGAAATTATAAACAATTAATATAAATAAAAAGGTTAATTATATTTTTAGAGTCATGATTTTTGAATACTCAACAATCATAAACACCCAGTTGACATCCTTTATTTCGTTCTATCTCTCTCTTCTTATCAAATTATATCATTAATTATATTAATTACTTATATGTTCTTTTCGTATCCCTCTCAAGGTATCTACACCTCAAAGGTGTCTAACAATCTTTTTCCATATTTTTGTAATCTGTGTATAACTTTAAATTACAAATAAAAAGAAATGAAAATAGTATATAAATTGTTTTAATTAACTTAAACGTTATAACTAATAGCATGACCCCTTCTGATTTATAGATATAATTTGATGATCTTTTAAATAATTTGTTAAGTTCTAGCATTTGTCCGTTAATTCTCACAAAATGACTATGAAGAAGACACTTTTTTACCTACACAGAAGGGGAAAGATCAATTAGAGTAATTACTACAACAAAAGAAAAGAAATGATCTCCTTCCAACAAACATTTAAAATACCAAAACTATTGTGTCGGGTTAAAATAAAAATTAATGAAATTACTGACCAAATTTAGTGACAAAAACTGTTTTTTCATTATTAATTTTTGAATCACTAAATTTTAGTTACAATTTTAAAAAAAAATTATATATAGATTCTTTCAATTTTATTTTTTATAAGTTAATCTAAGAGTTTTAACTAAAGCAAAATAGTGTTATATTTAAAGAAGTATACTCAAAGCAGTTGGGAAACGATACAGGCTCTCAGCATCTAAAACAATTCTCATGCATAGTATAAGCAGGCTGGAAAGTTTTTCGGGAGTGTGGGAGGTGACCCGTGGCCTTTGAAAAGATCTGCCAGTGTTTATCGAATCATATTATTTAAGTTTTTTTTTTTCAGTACTTATTATTTCGGGATTTAAATCTTATGGTTTTTTAGTTAATTAATTAATTAATACCAATAACTCGGTTAAAAAAAAATGAAAACTAAAAGGGAATCGGAAATAGGAGAAAAGAAGGAGACAACAAATTTAATTTTAATATTATTTGGTGGAATGATTAAAAAAAGAAATTAATATTTTTATTTTAATGAATTAAGAGATTATTAAAACGGTTCATTATGAGTTATGACAGTATATAATTATCTTATCTTCTGTGTCTTGACTGTATCACTTGATATAAAGATAGAGAGACAGACGTTTTATATTCAGTTGAGCTAGCCGCTCCTTTAGCTATTTCATATTTTTCCCATTTTAACACACATACACATACAGCTATATTAATTTCGGGCATTTTGCTCTTGCAAAAACCTTAAATTAAAAATTAAATATAAAAAACAATTAGATACATAAATTATGTCAGAAAAATACCCTCTATTATTCCTCGGTTATGCGATAGTTATTATTAAATATTTTGATCTGATTTGGATTGTTTTAGGGATTTTATTTATATTTTGTTTTTATCTTTTAGCGTTAGTTAGATTTAATTAATTTGTATGATTTGACTTTGTTAGTCTATACATAAGTCTTCGTTATAAACTTTATAAAGTTTGAACTTTTGATTAATAATAATTTTTTAAAAAGAGTACTTGAATTGAATAAAAAGAACATTTTTACTTAAAAGAGTATATTCTAGAATTTCTTTCTTCTTCCTTATTCTCCATTGGTGGGTCTTGGTTTTATCGTAGAACTCTGAAAGCACTAATAATGATATAAGTCTTCTCTAAATTAATGGTGATAAGTTAAGTTTTGTCTTCTCCAGTTACTATAATAAACGTATTGAAAAAGGATAGGGAAAAAGCAGGCGTCTATGATGACTTGATGCGCTTCTTCTGATCTCTTTATGGGTTTCTTTTTTTCTTTTTCTTTTTCTTTTCTTTTTTTGAACAATCTCTTTATGGGTTTCTATTAGCAATTTTTTTTTTCGAGTTTAACGCCAAATTAGAAACAAGTTTTTACCACCATGGATCCCGCAATTATTTTTTAAAACTTCCTAGATCATCATTGTTATATTGTATAAAGTTTTCAATAAATATTTATAGAAGAAGAAAATAAGAAAGTAAAATAAATTAAACTTTTCTTATAAATTAAAATTAACTTATGGATAAGTTAAAAATTAGCTTTTGAGAAAAGCTAAATAGAAGAGCTTCTATAAATTAGTTTATATTAAACTAATTTTAACTTATTGAGAAACTTAATTTATTTTACTTTGTTATTTTCTTCTCTTATAAGTATTTATTGAGAAGTTTATTCACACATAACTGTAATTTTATAAAATTATAGGATGTCAATTTGTTTTCTAAAATTAAAAATTTTCAAAATGAATTTAAAATTAAAGATAGTTAATTAAGTTAGTTCCTCTCATACTAATGACGAAGCGATTAACTTAACCAACGAACTTTATACTATGTTTGGTTGGAATAAAAATAGAAAGAAAGAAAAGAAAAGAATGAAAAGAATGAGATTTCTCTTGTTTGGTTCTCTTATAGGAAGGAAAAGTGAGTTTAAGTGAGAAAGGCCATAAATGTCCTTGAGTAGCAAAATATTCTTTTTTAATTTATAATGCTAATTTCAATTTTATTTTATTTTAAGTTGTAAAATATTATTTTTAATTTTTTTATTATTGTTTTAACTTATCTTGTGTCTTGACTAGGTATTTTTGTGTGTATTATTGAGAGCATATTTTATATTTTTATTCTTTTTATTACATTTCATTTTTGTCTAAGGGTGTTTTATTTCATTGTACAAATATATATTTTTTCTCTTATTTTCTATCCAATCAAACAAAAGAAGAGAGAATTTACATTTTTTTTTCTTTCACTTTCTTTCCAATCAAACAACTAAAAAAAGATCTCACTTTCAACACTCTCTTTTCTTTTACTTTCTTTCCTTTCACTTTTTTTTGTAAACCAAACATATAGTGTCACTTTCAAAGACTACTTTTAAATTTTAATAATTTCATAAATTAAATTAGCAGCGTCTAGTAATGTTATAGATTAAAACAGTGATTCAGCTATCAGACCTTCTGTGTAAAAGTATGATTATCGCTGATGAAAAACTGTTATTTATAATGTTTTCTAATTATTTTCAATTTTTTATGTTAAACAACTAATTGACAGATTGCTGAAATCACAAAATCTTCAAGGCAAGCTCCCACCCGAACTGATAAGGTTGCCTTACCTCGAAGAAATGTACGTAACAGTTATTTTTCTTTGAAGGACAATAAATTTTGAGATATAACAATAGTTATTCTTTAAACTTTTTTCATTTGGGTTTTGTTTGGATAAATTTTTCTGTAAATATTTATATGAGAAAAAAATAAGAAGGTAAAGTAAATTGAATTTATCATATAAAATAAAATCAACTTATGCACTTAATTTTTATGAAAGCTCTTTTTATTTAACTTTTCTAAAAGCTAAGGTGCATAAATTAATTTTATTAGTTTATGAAAAAGTTCAACATATTTTATCTTCTTATTTCTTCTCTGTAAATAAAGAAGTTTATCTAAACATAGTCTTACTCACCTAACTTAACTGTATATGCATATGTCGCTAACTATAATGAAGCTACAATTCATTTCTTTGATTTTCTTTATTTGATACAGTGACCTCACTCGCAACTACCTTAATGGTACAATACCTAGAGAATGGGGCTCCTCCAATCTTCGCAAAATGTGTTCTCTCTTACTCCAACTTTCTTCTTTGCTCTACTATTTATGCATTTTTTTTTTTAATTTCAGTTGTGTACATTGTAGTTGTTTCATGAAACATTTATCTAATTTATGTCTTCCATTTTCATGACAGTTCTCTTCTTGGAAATCGACTAACTGGTCCAATCCCAAAAGAGATAGCAAACATCACCACGCTTGAAAGTTTGTGAGTTTTCGGTTATTCACAGATAGATTAAGAATTTTGCCTTTCCAAATTCACAGTATATTCATTATAAGTTACTGATGAATAGGGTCCTGGAATTCAATCAATTCTCTGGAAATCTCCCCCCAGAACTTGGGAACCTTTCTCGCATTCAAAGACTGTAAGTCTTGAATTATAATATATGTCCAGATAGCGTAAGCATTTTTTATACTATCATGTATACAAAATTTGTTGACTTTTATATAGCTTAAAAATCAATTCAAAGGTATTTTTTGTTGATTAACAATGTAAAAACATCTATACTTGTATTGCATGTCTATTAAACTCAAATTAAAATAACTCAATTTTAACTCGATTCAAAAAAGTTTTTTTTCTTTATATAAAGGTTAAAAAGTACTTTTAACTTAATTTTATACTGTAAAAGTAGTCTAAAGTGAGTTTAATTTATGTATATTATTAGTGTAAGACATTTTTATACATACATTTAATAACATTTAACTACCATGATGTTATTTTATTCAATGATATGATGTGATGATATAATAAATTTTTACTCATTTGTGTAAAAATATTTTACATTATTATTATATATAAATTAATGGTTTAATTTTTATGTGCTGTTAGTTTAAAAACTTTATATTATCAAACAATCAGAAATCATCATTCATATGACTTTTAATGTAATTATTGTTAAAGTCAACAAACTTATCATATATAACAGTTTGTTATTAGATGACAATGTAAAAATCTTTTATATTATCAGTGCATATATACACTATTTACTCATAAATTAAACAAATTTAAGAATGACGTAAATGATTTATATATATTCCACCATATCAATAATTTCTCATTTTCATTAAACCAAATAATTGTAAAACTATCCAAAAACATCACTATTCCATTTTTTTACTTATCTTAAATATCAATGTTATTAACAGATTCACTCACGCTTTTATATTAAAAATTTATTGTTGCTACAGGCATCTTACCTCTAACAATTTTACCGGAGAGCTGCCTGAAACTTTGGCGAAACTTACAACATTGACAGAACTGTAAGCTTCCCATTTTATTGTCTTTAGTTACTTTGAATTTTGTTGTTATTTTTGGTTCTGAAATGATGGTGAATTTTTGTTGTTTCTTTACTTACTTTGAATTTTATTCACACTTTTCAATGTTTACATGCAGCCGACTTAGTGACAATAACTTCTCTGGAAAGATACCCGATTTTATTCAAAGATGGACAAATCTTGATATACTGTACGAAACATTTGTTTTTAGACCGAATGTAATGTTCTGTTCTATTGTTCATCTTTACACTTGCGGCAATTGTATTGTTATTTTACAGAGCAATTCAAGGGAGTGGTTTAAGTGGGCCAATTCCTTCTGGAATTTCATTTCTGCAAAACTTAGAGGACTTGTAAGTACAGTGTTTCATAAGTAACCAGGATTTTAAAATTAAACTGCTTTCTTATTGTATATGTCCATCTGATATTAAATGCAGGAGCATTAGTGACTTGAATGGACCTGATTCTACTTTTCCACCAGTTAATAATATGACAAAATTGAAAAGATTGTGAGTTAATTGCTTTCGTTGTTTTTATTTTTGTTTTCTTTGCATGTCAGTGCCTCAATATGACACTGATTTGAGAAGTAATATCCGAATGAAGAGATATTGGCATAATTTTGTTGCAGTATTCACAAATTTGATATTATTTCGCAGGATACTAAGAAGTTGCCTTATTAATGACACATTACCTCAATATCTTGGTAACAAGACAAACTTTAACAAGATGCAGACCTTGTAAGTGCTTATTCACTTTTGTTTCTGATATGCTAACTTTGTTTCAATTTTGTAAAATTTTCTAGTATATTATTTTCTAGAAGAATGTTAGGAACACATTCTCTAATATATTTTTTTTAATACACTTTTTTCTATTAGTTAAAATTTATTAAAAAATACAAAAATTAGGAGAGAGGTTTATTAAATAAGACGGTGAGACTTGTAAAATTTTGTTGTGTGTTAGAGAGTGTATTCCTATCATTTTCCTTGTTTTCTATTCAAATATTGGCTATTTGAAAAAGAGCAAACTTAGATACAGTTCTATATATACTTTTGGTGTTGTTCTCCAATCAGAATTAGAATTTTACCTAGTAATTTATGTTGACCTTTAATGTAATCCTTTATTACATGAATTATACCATAGTGAAACTTCGAATTTGATTAAAGAACATCATAAAAAAACACTTAAAGAACTATATCTAAGTTTTTTTCTTTGAGAAAAAGAGTAATATTATATCTTCTTATAAGTTTTCTTACCAATTTTCCCACTACTTTATAGGAAAGAAGTTATTAAATGAAAAAATAAATATATTTAATGTCTTGAAAATATAAAAAAGCATTTCATACTTACCATTTAAATTACAAAAGAAGTAAGATGATTAGTATGAGAAAGTTGTACGGAGATTTAGAATTACTGTGAATGACAAAAATGTTTTGATTTATTTTTTATACAAAATTTTACTATAACCTAATCATGTCTAGGTACATCTTTCAAAAGGTGTTTGTCTATTACAACTACATTCAAACTATTTTGATCTAATAATGTGATAACACGTGATTTTATAACGATGTAAGAGATAATAGATCAAAATTAATTTTGGAATGAAAAACACATGTCCACTATTTTACAATGATGTAAGAGATAATAGATCAAACTATTTTCAGTGTTTTTGAGCGCGATATAGGGGTGTCAGCATGGTCTTTTTGTTTCCTATTCTCAATTTTTTTTTTAATAAGAAAACAAAAAACTTATTTAATTTAATAAGAATAGTTTTTGAAAAATTGTTTTCAAAACTATATTACTATCTTTGTTTCAGTTTTTAACATAAAAAAAAATGAACTTCTTCAAATTGTTTTGATATTTTTATTTTTCTATTAGTTATATTCTTCATAGCACTATCTTATATTCTTCTCTTTCACTCCTACTACCTAAAAGTTATTTTTTGAAAATTATTTTATAAAATAAATTTTCAACACTAGAAACCAAAAATACAATCAAGCACATCTATAGAGTTTGTTTAATTCTCTTTTCACCTTTTTGTTTTTAAAACTGTTTTTCAAAAGCAATTTCACACTACTCAGCAATCAATTTCTCATTCAAACTCTATTAAATTTTGAAAAATATTTCCAAAACAAGTATTTTAAAAACTAAAAATACAAAAACAACTGAAAGATGTTTTATCATCCTCTTCAATTTTCTTCAAGTGCTTTGTTCATGTATTTAAGAGACAAATTTTTAGAAAACAAAAATGTGTTTAAAAAACAAATACTTTCAAATATATATGCTCAAGAGAGAAACAAATTTTAGAAAACATAAAATTGTTCTTAAAAACAATAAGCAAACAAAGCCATAATTTCCTCTTTCTGTTTTTTATGTCCATCAAAATAATCTATCATGATAACCAAATTTAGTCCAAAGTTAACTGGACATCGTTCATGTCATAAAAATTATGTTTGGATCATATTCGAGTTTGTCTAAATTAGTCTAATCATGCATAACATTTTAAAAAATTATGTGGAAAATATTAAATCATAATGTTTATAAGATAATATTTTTATTGATATAATTTGTTTCAGGATACATATCGTGGAATGGTCTTTAGTTTTAGTTTTTTAAATTGTATGTCTTATGTCTTAACATTACATTTAATTTAGACATATTATTTGAGCATCGAGTCAATTGGACTTTGATTCATTTAAATAAAAGCAAATCATATTAATTTTTTTTGAGATTTTTTGATATTGCATATAACTCCCTTATTTTTTTAACATTTATAGTAACCCTCTTATAAGAGTATACAATACAATGTTTTTTAAACAATTAAAGGGGTTAGTGTAATGGATAAAAATATTATTGTAATATTTTTTAAACAATTAAGTGATGTTAGTATAGGTGTAGAAAAGGGAGAGGTGTCAAGAAGAATTTAACAAAATCTAAGAAAGAGTTAGTGTAATTTGTTCTTTAAATTATAACTGAATTAAATTTTGGTTTAAAAATTTGTTCCCATCAAAATATTTGTTAGATTCAAGGCCGAGTAACCCAACATAGCGATGTGCTATATTCATCAAATATCTTAATGTTTGATTGTTTCTTTTATTTAGCATTTCTCAACTTATTTTGAATAACATTTCTCTTACAGAGACCTGAGCTTTAACAAATTAAGCGGGAACATTACAGAAACCTTTGAAGATCTAGCAGGATTGACTTACTTGTAAGACAATTTTAACTTTTCCATGAAGTAATCCAACCCAATATTAGACTTTTTTTTTTTGGGTAGTTGCATAGCGTTAGCCAATTATACTATAGAAGCCACTCACTAACATTACATAGTTTTTTACCCTCCTTCAAGGTGTCACCATCGACACATTCTTTTGGATGTGGGGCTCCGCTTGGACATTGTTAACAGTATCTTAATAACGTATCTTTATTAAGGTTGTTTGGTTTGAACAAACGTTTTTAGTTTTCGTTATTCTGTTTTCACTTTTTTCATATATAAACTTCAAAAAAAATAAAAATAGAAAATGAAAGCAGAAAACGTCAAACCAAATAGCCACTATTAACTTCTAAGCAAATCTTATTTTGATTTGAGGAAAGGGTAAAAGAAAAAGGTTAGGGTTAAGGATGCTTAGCTTATTTATCATTTTGATGAATTGACCAGTAACTGACACATTCTATGCATTTTTTAATTGTTTTTCTTAGATATTTAACTGGAAACTTATTCACTGGACCAGTACCCAAGTGGGTAGAAAATGCTAAATCCATGTGAGTTCTATTTCAAACGCTAATTATATGCTTTGTTGAATTAAATAATTTAGATTCTATATTATCTCGCCTGATGATTCTTGTTGAAAATGTTCAATTTCTCGTCCTATGCAATGTCTAACGAGTATCAATTAGAATTTGCAATTTAAAGAGTGCTTTGTAATGATCCCATAATTAAAGGAGATGAATATTTACAAGACTTAGTTTTGAGCTTGATAAAAATGATCAAAGAACAAATATTGTTGGGGGCAATGTAAATACAACCATGCACCAATTTGTTCTACTTCTTAATTATCAATTATCATGCAATTCATTGTTTTGTCAATATTTAAATATTATGTTGTTGCACACAAAATATGATACTATTTTTTATACCAGTTAATAACTTTTCTGGGTCATTATTATTTACTAGGCCTTTTCAATGATTTTGTGTTTTATCTTAGTTTCTGAATTACATTTTACATTTATGCATAGAGATCTTTCATATAACAACTTCAGCAATGAAAACCACCAGCAACAGACATGCCAACAGAGTACAAAAACAAAAGTGTAAGACTAAGAATTCAAGAATTCCATTTCTTTTGTTTTTGGTAATTTTAATTTCAGACTATCTGCATCTGAGTGTTAACTTATATGCCACAGGAACTTGTTTGCAAGCTTTCCGATGAGCAAAAAGTAAGTTTTATTTTTTCAAGCCCCAAAGTTTGTCTCACTACTCACACACATGCACACTAGTATATACTGTTTTCTTTTCCTTGCTCCTTTGTGGTTTATGCTGTTTATGGTTTCACTCTACTGACTTGTTCTGGTCTCCCCTTAATATTCCTTCAGTGGACCTGTTTATTGTCCGACGACAAACAATGGTTGTTCTAAAAGTAAGTTAAAAATTTCTGTAAATTGCAACTATTAATTTTAAGCAATTGAACCTGTTAACCCATGAATCTTCTATGGTACAAAAGAAAAGGGAGGAATTGTACTCCCAGCAAGTGTTATACTTCAATATCAACTATTGCATTCTCAAAAATGACATTCTAAAGAATACTATAATCAGAAGTGTTATCCCTTGATAAATTTAAAAATACTTTTGATTAAATTTTACTATTTATAGGAATAGTTTGTAAAATATAAAATGATTAGAATAAAAAGTAAGAGTAGAAATGGAAATTATAATTAAATAAGAAAATAACTTTCTACATTTCTATAAGAATATAACTTTCTCATTCTTCATCATGGAAATAAAAATGAAGTAAAGTAAGGCATTATTAGTTATTACTTTCTTGAGCATAAACAATACTTAGGAATAATTTTGTAAATCTCATAACAAAATGAGAATATTACATTCCCAAATTTACATTCCTGAGAATAATCCTCGCAATCTTCTAGGACTTATGAACATATCAGGCTCTTTATTTCAGTAAGACACTTGATTTTTCAAACACTTGGATATATAGATACTTTAGTCTTATTAGATGCTTTAATTTTAAAAGCTATTTTAATCACTCTACACATTTAATACATTTGTCAACTTTTTATAAAATATTTATCTATGTCCTAATATTTTGTCATTCATGAAAAATTTGTAGTGTCAATCATTTTGATTCTAACAAGTTAATTTTAATGTATAAGAGAAGATTTATTCATTTTGCTTCCTTATTTTTTTCTTATAAATATTTATTCAGAATTTTATCCAAAGTAAATTTTAATATTTTAGGAATATTTTAAAAATTTTAACAAAAAGTAAGAATAAAAATGGAAGTTATAATTAGATTAGAAAATAATTTTTCAAGTTTCCACAACAATATATAACTAAAGTGAAATAAGGTATTACTACTTTTCTAAGCATGAACAATATCTAAGAATATTTTGTTAAACCTCATAACAAACATGAGAAACATTCCCAAGAAAAAAAAATTATACCCTAAAAGAGACACACTCAAGAGTTTGTAGGGCCTTAGAAATGAATTTTAATGAACATAACATCATATATAATACGATGTTAACATTCATTTTTAACACACTATTTCTAACACAGCATAGGTCTAATTTGAATAAATTTCTCAGTAAGTAATTATAAAAGAATAAAATAAGAAGATAAAATAAAATAAAATTCTTTCATAAGTTAAAATTAACTTTTGCACATCAACTTTTTTAAAAACTTTGTGATCTATAACTTCTTTAAATGCTAGGATTAATAATAGAAAAACATAAAAAGGAAATTTGAATTGAGTTGTTTTTTTTTATAAATTTTATGAAATATTTTTGCAAAACAAAAAGGGATTTTTTAAAACGTTGAACAAGTGTCTGACTTGCTTAAATAGTAGATATGCTTTAAAATGTTTTAAGAAACCATTGTTATAAAGAGTTTTCTCAAGAATAAATGTCTAACTTGTTCAAAATATATGTTTGCTTTCAAACATTTTAGAAATCACTATTATAAATAACTTTTTTTAGAAAACAAATTTTGAAGTCAATATCCACACAAAGTTAGAAAGAAATAAAAAAGATACAAAACAAGAATACATAACTAGGCCATCTCACAAACTTAGAGCTATGTTCAATCCTTGACCAACTAATCAAGATTTTCACTATCTTCAAACTGTATCTTCAAATTGTTTACATTTATTGTTTATATCTTCCATCCGAAGTATTCGTGTACTAGGCTCTCTATACTACACCTAATGCTATCCTGAAATAAACAAATGACGCTTAATGATAGCTAATAAATGAAGAAATACTTTACTTGCAAAAAATGAAAGAACTAAAGACTTGTATTAACTGCTTTAATATGAGATAATTCTGTGTTAAATTCTTCATTTTCTAGTGTTTATACATGTCTGACAAGCCAAATGACAGGTTGGGTTGGGGTTGGTCCGTCGGGTTGATTTTTTTTTTAGCTTAAGCCTTTGAGTTGAGATTGTATTATAGCTCATGTAATATTTGGAATTGTAGCTTCTTTTTATTTAAATATGTCATATGTGAAGTCCCAAGATAAAAACACAAATGTTGGTGATCATTAGAATTTTGGACAAATAAAAATTGTTATTTAAAATTTATGATAAATTGATCATTTCTTAAGTATTAAGTAGGTTTTTTTATTTACTAATTTTATAACATTTTTTCTCTTTTTTAATTTTATATTTGATCATAAAATTTTTAAAAAATTAAAGAAAAAAAATGATTTATAATTTTTTAATGGGTTGGCAGGTCAATCTAACCTAACCCTAGGTTGAGTTGGGATTCCTAACTCAATCAAAAAATGGGTTTAACCCAATCCAACTCGTTTTTTCGGCTGGGTTGACCTATTTTGACACCCTTAATTTTGAACTCTATTTGTGTAGCTATCAAACTTTCTATTATGAGTTGAGTTTAATGGTTATGCACTATTAGTGTAAAATTTTTTGTACTATCAACCAATTAAAAATTTTCGCTAGTATGACTTTTAAGGTAATGAATGTAAAGGTCAACAAACTTACTATATATAATGGTTTGTGATTGAATGATTGTATAAAACTGTTTAACACTATCAGTACATAGTAGAGGTGTCAAATTAGGTGGGCCGGCTCGGCCCGCCCCAGCCATTGCTTTTATTTTTTTGCCCAGCCCAACCTTATGTAGGCCATTGGGCCAATTTGGCCTTAATTTTTTTTGGACCTATTAATGTTGTTATCTATTTTAATTATTATTTTTCTGTCAAAAATTATATAAAATTAAATTATTTAAATCATATTAAATATTTAAAATTAAATTCTACATTTTTTTAGCATAAATGAACATTTTTATTCATATATAATTGACTTAATTACTCAATAATCTCATTAAAAATATGTCTTTAGGTGAATTTTATTTACAAAATAAAGTACCCATGTTAGCCTTTTTTTTTTTTTTACAAATGTGTGACCCTTTCTTTTTTAATTTTTTTAAGTATATTAATATTTTTTATTTAATATATATATCCACACACACATAACTGTGGGAGAAAGCAAGCACTGCAGTGTTGGAGAACATATATAGCGGGGGAGAAAGAAAGCAATATATATATACCAGGCTAGCTTGGCCTAGGCCCAATTAGCCCGCCGGGCCAGACGAGTCAGACCAAAACAGCCCCGTTTCTTTTGGGCTACTTTTTTTTAGCCAAACCCAGCCCTTTTCTAGGCTAAGCGGGCCGGGCCCATTTTGACAACTCTAGTACATAGCCTATTTTCTCTTATGAGTTTGGCATTCTGTTACTTTTAATGTTACTTTTAATGAAAGTTCATCTTGTCACAAAATTATTTTTGTGAAAGAAACACATTCTTTGAAAAGATTTAATTTTCTTTAAAACACTTTTGTTAAAGTCTCAAATAGTCCTTGTAATCTTCTAAGACTTAATTATGAACATATCATGAGACTTTTCATCTTTGTGAGACACTTTATTTTTCAAACACTTGGACCTGTAGATGCTTTAGTCTTATTAGACATTTTAATTTTAAAAGCTATTTTGATCATTTTGCACAATAATACACTTGTAGTGTCAATCATTTTAACTCTAACAAGTTAATTTTGATGAATAAATAAAGTTCTATTCATTTTATTCTTATTTTATTTTTATAAGTATTTATTGAAAACTTTATTTCAAATTGAACCATTATTAAAGGAAAGTTTAATGCTACCAACAAATTCTAACACACTTTTTTATGATTTCTGAAATCTGACCTTTTTTTTTTTTTTTAATTTTTGTTTTGTAATAGCCTTTGATTCTCTCCATATAAATTGTGGTGGTGGAAGAGAGACAAGTAGTGAAGGTATAATATATGATGATGATTTAGATCCAGCAGGGCCATCAACATCTAAAGAGGGGGGAGAAAACTGGGCTTTTAGCAACACCGGTCACTTCTTGGATAGCAATAATGTATCAGAAACCTATATCCAACAAAATACAACTAGGCTTTCTATGCCTGATTTTGCCCTGTATCAGACCGCACGTGTGTCCCCCATTTCTTTGACTTATTATGGATTTTGTCTGGAAAATGGAGACTACACAGTAATGCTCCATTTTGCAGAGATAATGTTCACTGATGATGACACATATAAGAGCCTAGGGAGGCGTATATTTGATGTTTACATTCAGGTACTAGCTATATGGTTAATTTAATTATATTTCTAATTTGGTCAACAATATTAGATAGAGAATGAAGACTTCTAAGTGTTTTAACCAACTGGTTAATAGTTTTCCATTGTTTAATGAATATTTTATATAAATCCAAGTTTAATATATGCCACATTTAAACATATAGAATATCACATAAGTAGAATTTGCTCTACATAGACTTCACTTGTAGAATCAGGCACCACAATATTTTTAGTAGAATCTAGACTGCATATATTTAAAAGGTTAAAATATTCTTTTGATCTCTTATCCTTTTTTTTTAAGTTTAGTTTCTTAAATTTAAAGAGTTTCACTTCGTTCCTTTAAAATGTTTTTGTTAATTGGTCAACTTGACAACACACGGTGAATTGTGAGAAATGCCACATCAAATGAATATTTGTCACGTTAGCTAAAATTAACACAATTAGTAGAATAAACTGACAAAAGCACCCCACTTGATCTTATTGAGACACTTTAAGGGATCAAAGTAAAACTTTTTAAATTTAGTAGACTAAATTAAAACCAACAAATAAGATGAGGGTTAAAAAAAGTATATTAACCTATTTAAAACTATAAAAATCAAAAACCATTTAGGTTTGGATTTGAAATATTGCAGGGGGAGCGAGTACTGAAGGATTTCAATATTGCAAATAATGCAAGTGGAGTTGGAAAGGAAGTTAAAATACCATTTCCTGCTTATGTGAGTAATAACTCTTTAGAAATTCGCTTTTATTGGGCTGGAAAAGGGACAACTGCTATCCCATATAAATCAATATATGGCCCTCTTATATCAGTTATATCTATCACTCGTGGTAAGTTGCTTTATCTCTATGTATATTCTTTTAATTTTACATTGACAGTATCAAATGACACGTATTGCTCTTGTGCAATAATGAAGCAGACTCTACAGGTGGTAGCATATCTGCAGGGGTTGTAGTTGGAATAGTAGCTGCTGCAATTGTTATTATCATCCTAATTGTACTTTGGTGGAGAGGTTACATTGGGAAAAGAAATTCATTAGCAAAAGGTGATTCTTTAGAATAAAGTAACGAATTATATATAGATAGTAAAATATGTTTTTATTTAGTTCTCATTTCCTAGCTTTCCAATTGAATTTTGAAAATTCAATATTTAAAAAAAAACTATGTGTCATTTCCTTATAGGATAACAAGGATTAAAAAAATAGTGGATGATAGATTTTATTCCCACTTAGTATAATTAAAATAATAGCGACTAATTCTAAATATTTCTTTTCATATTTTGGTAATTAAAGCAATGCTTATTTTTTCAACACCATCAATAACACAAGATTTTCTCAAGATACATAAGATCTCATTTCAGTTCTATTCTATTGGCAGAGTTAAAGGATTTAAATTTGCAAACGAGTTTATTTACTTTGCGTCAGATCAAAGTTGCAACAAATAACTTTGATATTTCCAATAAGATTGGAGAAGGAGGCTTTGGTCCTGTCTATAAGGTATCCTACAAGATATTACATAAAATCTCATAATTATTGTGATTAATCTATTGTAATTGTATCAATGCCCTATTAAATAATTTAAAAATTCTCAAATATTGTGTAACATTTCGTAAATGCAGGGCTTTTTATCAAACGGCACGATAATAGCTGTCAAGATGCTTTCATCTAAGTCAAAGCAAGGAAATCGTGAGTTTATAAATGAGATAGGCATGATTTCAGCTTTACAACACCCTTGTCTTGTTAAACTTTATGGTTGTTGTGTTGACGGAGATCAATTGTTGCTGGTATACGAATATATGGAAAACAATAGCCTTGCACGTGCTTTATTTGGTAAATAATTGTCTTACATAATCAACTAATTTGGTTCTTTTAATTTGACTTAATTTTCAATCTTAATATGACTAAATGATATTAATGTCTAATTTTTGTTTAATTTACATAAGGTAATGAAGAATCTCGTTTAAAATTGGATTGGCAAACAAGGCACAAGATATGTGTTGGTATTGCAAGAGGTTTGGCTTTCCTACATGAAGAATCCAGATTAAAAATTGTTCATAGGGACATTAAGGCCACTAATGTGTTGCTAGACAAAGACTTAAACCCAAAGATATCTGATTTTGGTCTAGCCAAACTCGATGAAGAGGACAATACTCACATAAGCACAAGAATAGCTGGGACTTAGTAAGTTAATCTAAGTACTCAAAATTTTTCTATTGTGTGAATTTTACTAAAAAGTATTTTGAAAAGAGAATGTACATTAACAAACATTATCAAATCCAATTTGGCCAACTTATGATATTTCAAATAAAAAATAAATATAAGCACTATCTAATTTGAAGGATTTGATGTGATGATGTATTTCAATTATGTAGTGGATATATGGCTCCAGAGTATGCAATGCATGGTTATTTGACCGACAAAGCAGATGTTTATAGTTTTGGAGTTGTTGCCTTGGAAATTGTAACCGGAAAGAGCAACACCATCCATCGGCCTAAGCAAGAAGCATTGCATCTTCTAGATTGGGTAACTTCTATTTTCTACATATTTGTGGATGTGAATCAAATTATCTGTGATATACTCTACTTATATTGTGTATGTTGTGTTATACAAGTTGTGTCATTCAATTTTCATCTATGATCACTCTAGAAATTTAAATAATGAAATACGTTACTCATGCATAACATGATTTTCATAAAATCTAAAACATAAAGATATTAAACTAACAACATTGTCTTCTTTTCTTTCTTTTTTTAAAACTTATAGAATTTTGTAAACAAAAATATAGCCAATGTCCTACTCTAAAGAATCTTCAAATTAGGAACCTATGCTTTGGTATACTTCTTGCTTAACTATAGGTATTTTTATATTGTGAAGTACTCTCAAATCAAAATGATTTTTGTATTTTGTTTCAATAGGCACATTTGTTGAAAGAAAAAGGTAATCTAATAGAGCTAGTTGATCAAAGGTTAGGTTCAAATTTCAATCAAGATCAAGTAATGATGATGATCAAAGTGGCTCTCTTATGCACCAATTCCACTTCAAACCTAAGGCCTGCCATGTCATCAGTGCTTAGCATGCTTGAAGGAAGAACTATGATTCCAGAATTTATTTCAGATCCAACTGAGATAATGGATGAAATGAAGTTAGAGGAAATGCGACAATATTACTTTCAAGTAGAAGAAAATGAGAGAGGTGAGACACAAGCACAAAATCATAGTTTATCAATTGATGGGCCATGGACTGCTTCATCTTCATCAGCTATAGACCTATATCCTGTCCACATTGATTCTTCCTATTGGGAGAAAAGAAATTAGGAGTATATATAAATTGCACCTATATATCTAGGTGGTATTCTTTGTTATTTCATGCTCATTTTTTTGCTCTTAAACCATAATTTCATTCATAGTTGCGAAATATGTAAGTCTCTCAAGGTTCTTCATAGTTACCAAAGATGGTTAACTCATGTGGTACATGTTTGATTTTTCTAAATAAAATATTGAGTTTGAGCTTTGTATATAAAAAAATGATCTCGTTAAAAAATTTAGTTAAACCATATCATGAATATTCCCCATCTCAAATACTATTGTCATTCATGAAGAATGCCTATAATTTAAACCAATATTTTTTTTTCATAGCTGATTGACAAACATGTAAATAAAGTAATATTAAAAAGAAGGCTTAATTGCGCTTTATGCCACTTAAGTTTTATCACTTCGTGGATTTTGCTACTGTGTTTTTTTCCTCTCGCATTTTGTCATCCTATTTTTGAAATCATGTGAATTTTTCCTAAATTTGAGAATTTTTATTTAATAAACAGTTAATGATTGGGCAACATTTGCAAGATTTCAAGAATAGGATGGAAAAATGCGAGGGGGAAAAAACACTGTGGCAAAATCCACAAAATGATAAAACTTAGGTGGCACAAAGTGAAATTAAGCCTAAAAAAAAATTGTATGTATATATGTATATCTTTGTTACTTGTCTAGAATGTAATGACCTTTAAATTATGGTGCATATAAAGCCATACTTGGAAAATATTGATATAATATTATCATACAAAAATTTACAAAATGAACTTTTAGTTTTTCAAACTTATTGATTGCTTGACAATTGATCGATTAATCTTATAAATTACAAAATACACACTACAAAATCTTGAATGCAATGTGTGTTATAGGGATGCATCATTCCTTGTGAGACTGAACTTGTCTCCTCAAATAGCTTTCTCTGGTTTACTATCTTTCATGTTGAATCTATTTGAAATTGAATCAATATAGCTCTTTTGTGATAACTAATGTTACCTTGAGAATGATCTCCAAGTATTTGAATACCTAACATAAAAAAGGTGTCACCAAGATCATTCATCTCAAAATTCTTCGATTAAATTTCTTAGTTTCATGCAATAAGCCTATCATTGCTTGCTAGTAGAATATCATCGACATATAGTATCAGAAATGTAAAGTTACTCTCACTTTACTTGTCATACACACAATCATCAACTATATTAGCCTTAAAGCCATAAGGAGTTATAAATTGATGGAACTTATGATACCATTGATAGGAAGTCATTTAAGGCCATAAATGGATTTCTTCAATTTGTATACCAGACTTTGACTCACCTACACCATATATATTGTTTTGTCAATGCTACAATTTAGGAACATAGTCTTTACTTCCATCTAATGTAGTTTTAAATCAAAATGAGCTACAAATTCTCCTATTATCATGAAAGAATCTCCAGAGAAAAAGTTTCCTTATAATTAATGTCTTCCTTTTGAGTAAAGTCTTTGGCAGCAAGATGAGCTTTATATCCCTCAATATTACCCTTCGAATCCTTCTTGGTTGTAAATATCCATTTACAACGAGTGGGCTTCACACCTTTGGATAATTTGATGAGACTACAAACATCATTAATGTCTGTCGTAGACTACATCATATCATTCATGGTATCAATCCATTTTGAATAGGTAGAAATTTGCATGGTCTGACTAAAGTTGATTAGACCATCTTCTATCAAACTAATGTCATCCTCATGTCCCTAGAGAAATACAATACAATCATCAAGAATCACACTTCTCTTTTCTCTAGTGAATTTCCTTCATAGCCTTCTTGAGATTGTTGAATTTGTCCTTTAGGTGGTGCTTAAAAAGGAATTCCAATGTTGTCTTGTTTTTAAGGGGTGTCAAGAATTGTGGCCTAAACATCATTATTAAAATCTAGATTTATGATGTGAACAAAAACAAACACAACGACTTGATCACTGTCAACCACATGTTCTTCTTCAAAGACAACATTTCTTATGTTTCATTTCCTTCCAAACTCAACTTCCTTAAGGAATCTTGCATTTCCTATCCTAAAGTAGGATCTGGTAGTGAGATTATAAAGCTTTACTCACAATAATGTTCAGCATAATCGATGAAGCAATAACTAATAGTTCTTGACTCCAATTTTCCTTCATGTGACCTACATGTGCATGTGCCTAATGTTGATTTTTATTAGTCTAAAACTCAAAAGGGGTTTTGTTAGCTACCATAGGTAGTACCCTATTAAGGTTATAAACTATGATTTTCAATGCATATCCTCGAAGGGACTTTAGTAAAGAACAATGACTAACCGTACTTCTCGTCATATTCTTAAGAGTCTTGTTTCATCCTTCCGCAACTCCATTAATGTTAGGTTTTCCTGACATAATGTATTATGAAACAATCCCACATTCTTTAAGGAAAAGTGTGAAAGGCCCTGAGCATTCTAATCCATCATATCTACTATAGCACTCACCACCATGATCAAATTTGACAACCTTAATCTTTTCGAGTTAAAGCTCAACTTCAGCTTTGAAAGATTTAAATACATCCAAAGATTGAGACTTCTCATAAATTAAATTTAGGTAATCATTTCTTAAGTAATCACCTATGAATGTGATTAGGTACTGTTTTCTGTTTTAAGAAGTTGTAGGGAAGGGACCATAAATATATATATGTATTAGTTCTAAGACGTCCTTATCTTTGTTAACACCTAATTTCCTTATGTTTGTTGATTGCCCTTAATGCACTCAATGCAAGCCTCAAGGTCCAACAAATCTAAAGGATCAAGAATTTCCTCCAACTCAAATGTTTGAATTTTCTGTTTAGAGATGTGGCCTAAATGTTTATGCTATAAGGTCACAAAATTCTCAATTAACTTATGCTTTGTACCATGTGAATTGTTTGCATTATAATGTTATAGGAACTATTAACGTTAACCATATATATATTATCAATCAAAAAACTAGAACCAACAATATTTGAATTATAAATAAGACTAACTTTATTATTTCCAAATGAACAAAAATAATCAAATCTAAAATAGAAATAGAAATTAAATTCCTCCTAAATGATAGTACAATGAATTTCTCAAAAAAGTCCAAAAGAAAACTAGTCTTTAATTACAATTTGAATGTTCTTAGGTCCCCTATTTCAACCTTATTATCATTGCCCACAAATATGAATCTTTCAACATCACTTTGCAGAAAACTCCACAAGCAACCCTGCACAGATATACTTATATGAGTAATAACAATACAATCTACCCACCAAGTGTCCTTAGGTACAAAGGTAAATTAACTATAGAACAAACCAAAGTGAGAAGTTTACCTTTCTTAACACGTTAGTAGGCTACTGTTGACAATCCATCTTCATGTGTCCCATCTTCTTATAGAAGTAACTAGTGAATTCCCCATCTTGTTTCTTTTTCTTCTACTACTAAGAAGAACTTTCCATGGTATCCTTAGCTCTCTTCCTTTTCTTATTTTGAAAACGACTTGGTTTGATCTAAAGTCATGATAACGAACGACCTACTTTGATCTAGTGTCAATAACCACCTAGTTTGATTTAACATCATGAAAAGAATCGACCTAGTTGATTTAGCATCATGATAAATAAAGCCCTAAAAACTCTTTAGGATAGAGAACTCAATAATCATCAAGCACATCTGGTTGGACCGATCTTATTTATTAATTTTGCTTCATTAGAGTTATCTGTAGTGGGAATGAATCGATTTGACCAAAGTGTCATGTCCAATTCAATGCAGCCAAGAACAATCTCAATTTAGTCCTTCCAAACTTTAAAGTTTGTACCATTCAGCATTTGGATGCCATTAATTTGAGGAGTGACATTAACAGTAATAGCAATTGAAACTAAATAGACAAGAAGAAACAATATAAGTGAGCATGCAAAACATAATTAATGAGACATGTTCAAGCAATCCATAATTGCAAATAAAAGATCCAAAAAAGATACCTACCATAATATAAATCCCTCATATTTGGATAATAAGGATTAACTACACGTGGTTCTTACAACGCAATGATCAAACATTAGTGATAAGTTCTATTAAACAACAATTGTCTTTGGACATGTTATTTTCCACATGAATAATACATCCTTATAATCATCACACATTTACCATCACAAGCACACCATTATTTAGTCAAATTGTGTGTTCTTTTAGGCTGACCACTATTTGCATAAATAATTTTATGATAACATCTATACAAATTTAATTAAATTAATTTTCACAACAAAGATTACTTTGGCAACAGACTACTTCAACCAATTCAATTGAAAATGCCATACAAATTTAAATAACTAGGAGTCTTGAATCTGTTAGGCTATTCACAAGTGTGCATAAGGTCACACATTTAAGTAGTAATACCATTAACCCTATAATTAGGATAACTAGGAAAGCCTGGGTCATTATCCTAATTACGGTAAGCAGGAGGTTAATGATTATAACAAATCATGGAAACAAATAACTACTGATAAGGTTAGTGATCCCAAGATTAAAACGATAAAGATACAATCAAATTAATATACAACCTGTAAGACCTGTCTTTTTATAATATGTGGATAAATGATTGAAAATAGTTAAAAGAGAGAATTAAATTTATTTACTTGTGGAAAATTTAATTAAAATAAGTGTTTTATGGAAATATTCTGTGAAAATTGAGACTGTTTTGCAAGCTGACAATGTGGGATAGCACTATGAAAGTGAGCAAACAGTGTTATAACCTGAGGAATTAGCTTTAGTTATAATTAGACCCTAATAATAGTTCTAAAGCTTTCCTTAGAGTCTGATTAAAAATAATTTGTTTATTTTAATTTGGTCTTGTATCAAGTCTTAATACAAATTATAAGAAAGGATTTTTTGATCTTTATAGAAATATCCCACAGACCTCCTGAGACATTTTAATGAGCCATAAACTCATTAAATATTATTCTAATACCAAAATTTATTTGATTCAATTTTAAAAAAAAATCTTTTATTTACCAAAAAAGAAATTTCCCTAAGTTTAATTTATGTCATTTCTTAATACCTAAATTAAAATTTGATTTTCCCTAATTTCCTACAAGGACTATACATCCAAACCAACTAGCCACAAGGTCAAGAACTTGATTCAAAAGCTTCTAGTTTCATCCTAGCCAATTTGCTAACTAAATGCACTTAGCTAGTTACATAATTATCATTACACTTTCTTACACATTTGTAACTTTTGTACTTAAAAACCACCATGCCCCTTTTTTTCCTCTCTTAGTTAGCCAACCATTCAAGGCTTATAGGGGAAGCCATGGTAATTTTTTTTAACTACTTAATCAATAAGTAATCATAATTTGCTATTACAAAATTACCATCACTTTTTCACTTAAACCTTGGACAAATAAGTAAAATAACATCTCTACCTCCTTCTTATTGGTCTAGCTAAACATTCCCCCTCGCCCATTTGTGCCTTGATTCATTTGTTTCTTTTAGGATTTAAGTGTGGAGAAGAGAAGGAGGGGAGGAGAGCTTGGCATTTGGTGAGTTCTTTCTTCATTTTCTATTTATTTTCTTCCATTCCCTTCTATTCTTCATCCATTCCTCCATTATTCTCTCATTCTAAAATCCATTTTCTTTGGTTCTTGATAGAATAATGTTTCTTTGGGGGGTTGATGATTTGATTCTAGCTTAGAATTGCAAGGTGGAATCAAAGTTCCATCTTTTTTTCAAAAACTTTGTGAGTTAAATCTTGACACAAGTAAGAAAAGCTACTATTTTTGCTCGTTTAATGTTGTTTTGAATATGCAATCATGTTGTTTTTGGTTGTAAATCATGTTTTGGTTGGATAATACATGATGCATGATGCTTGGTATTCAACATGGAATGATTGGTCAATAAAGTTGTTGTTGTTTGGTGATTTTCTGCCTAAACACGAGTTGGTATTTTTAATATATTTGGAGTTGTAGTGCATAAAATGAGATGTTATATCTTGGGGCTTAAACTAGATTCGTGAGGCTATGATTTTTCCTCAAGAATAACTCAAAATATTAAGAAATGAAAAAGATATGCCTTTTTGAAGTTATGAGTTCCTATTTGAAAAATGTGAACTAATAATGTGAATGTTTTTGTGAATATGTATTTCTACAAAAGTAATCTATAAAAACGAGTTACATGGTTGGAAATAGACATTTCAAAATTTTGGGGGATATATTGAATATTTTATAAATCATCAAGTTGATATCTTAAAAGTTTGATTTAATCAGCCTGATGTGCATTAGAGCTCACTGTTTTTCCATATTTAACCTATTTTAGAAAAAAAAAATCGATTTTCTTTACTCATAATGAATTAGCAGTAATAATATACCTTTTGAAAACTAGATTCATTGGGCTATAATATTAAATCAAGTTTGGTACATATTGGATTTGATTTGATAAAGAAAATTGCTTTGCAAGTGAACTATTTTGCAAAACAATTATTTTGACCAATACCTAATCAAATATTAAAAATAAGGTTTAATTATCTTTTTGGTCCCTATAGTTGCGCATACTTCACCTTTTGGTCCCTATAGTTAAAAATAATCTATTTTAGTCCCTATACATGCACTTTCAATATCGGTTTGGTTCCTGCTGTCAAGTGTGTCTTAACTTCGTGAAATAAAACCATCAGAAAATGAAAAATTAGAGGTGTAAAATCATCACAAATTGATTTTTTTGGCATTTTTTATTCAATTTGTGGCAATTTAAAATGGTAGAGACCAAAACAATATCGAAAGTGCATATATAAAAACTAAAACGAATTATTTTTAATTATAGGAATCAAAAGGTAAAGTTTGCACAACTATAGGGACCAAAAGGTAATTAAACCTAAAAAGAATTTTGTTGAGTATAAACCTATCAATTTAAAAACTAGACATAAAAACCTTTAAAATGATATAAAGTTTGCATTAAACAAAAATCATTTTTTCATTCAAATTGATATTCCAATCATCCTTGGATTTCAAAAAACACTATTGCAATAACTCTCTCATTTCTCTTATATTTTTATGAAAGACTTTATTATTTATTTTAATTTGTTTTAGTGAAATTTTATATATTTCACTAAAACTTTAAAATTGAATTTCAAGAAATAAAATGTATTTTTAAAATTTTTAGAATTTATTTAGTATTAATAAGAAATTGAATGAATAAAAAGATAATTTTAGGAATTTTGTAATACTTAAGTAAATTAATAAATAACACAAGATTTTTAATCTACTTTTAATACAATAAAATATTTTATAATTTTTTAAAGGATAAATTGATAATTTAATTGATTAAAAAGACTTTGATTGAGAATTAAGTCGTTCTTGCCTTATTATTAAGGTATTGTTTGACTAGATATCCTCATGGGAGGCCCAACATGTTAGGGTGGCGAACATGCTAATCACATGTCTCATTTATAGAAAGGAAAATCTATTGGCAAGATTTTGCTTAGTACCTCATGAGAAGGTCTATCCCATTAGGGTGGCAGACATATTGTTGAATATGTCTCACTCACATAAAAGGGAACTAAATGGTGAGAGTTGTTGATTATAATATATGGTAATGTTGTTGTATGTGGTTGTTGTTGTTATTATGCATTCACGCATGAGTCATGAGCAATTGGTGCTTTATTGGGTGCCAAGGAGATGAGTGCCCATAAGTTATTGGCTTAAGGATATTATGGATAATGTAACTTTACAATGATTGGGACCTTGCAACCCCAAGTTGTTGTGGCACATACCCATATACATGTATGCCGACTAGAGCACTGTTACTCCATTGATCAGGAGTAGTGTCACGCAAATGGTTTTCGACATGTGCCAATTTTGCCCAAAATTGGATGGTGACTTTTACCATGATTAAGGGATGCATCTAATTGGTTGCTCAATAGTTAGAGATCCCTATGTATAAGGTGACCACATACATGATCTAATATTGCATTGAAAACCATGATCGATGGTATAATGTTGATGAAACCAGTTGTTTGAGAATAACTATTATCTGATTATATGATGCATGATATTCCCGTCGTGCCCAAATGCTATATTTTCTTATATATGATAATTGTGGTAGCTTATCCTTGTGTTATTTGTTCTATGTGTGTATGATTGTGATGATCGAATAATTCATTATCCTAGTAGTAGATGGTGGTGAGGTGACCTACCAATCTCTTTAGTATCAAGTTGGTTCCAGCCATCCCCAAGAGACACAGGGGAGAGAGCTTAGATGTTGGTGCCAGGGCGGTACGCTTCAATGAATTTCTGGTGATTCGCTTCACTTTGAAGGACTTGATTGTATTCGTTGTTGTTGTAGCCTTACTTGTTAACCATAGCCAGTATGCTGACAAGGTCCTATACCCACTTTTTCCTATCCTAAGGAGAATAGGGAATGCTACAACTTACTGCCACTTGTTTCAAGGTAGTGGTTGTGGTGGTTGAGAAGCAAGCAGAGACCAGATGCTTAATGGAGACAGCGATGCACTATCGACCTTACCCTACTGCCTTTAGCAGAATTAGGGTTTCTTTATCTTTTTATTTTCTTTTTGTTTAGAGGTAGGCCGACCATTAGGGGATTATGTGTGTGTGTGTGTGTGTGTGTGTGTGTATATATATATATATATATATATATATATATATATATATGTAGAGAGAGAGAGAGAGAGGAATGGTCGTTGTACTTACTTATGGGTACACATGTATACACACACACACCTCACTTTTTTGAGATACCTTGGTTCTTATATTTTGGGGTGGTGTGTCAGGTGACACATTTTATATTATTTTATACACTTTGACGCTATGGTCATGATGACTGCTAATGTGTGACATATCTTTATCGGTTGTTATTCTGTATGAACTTTCTTTCGTATGTGTTACATCTTTATAGATGATGATATTATTATGTACACGAAAAATTTACATGCATTTTCACAGATAAATTAATAATGGTTTTCTTTTAAATTAAAATCAAATCACATTATGGTGTAAATTCCTTGTAACAATAGTGGGTCGTTACACAACCAAAACTTCCTTATTACCAAATTGCTTTTATTATAGCCTTTAAGGTGGGTGCCAATATGCTATTGAAAACCAACTTGTATATTCACTAAAAAGTCATTGTAAACTCATGGTTAGGAATTTGTTCACTACTGGATTGGCCTGGAATTTTGGTAACAAGCTTAGGAAATGTTATGCTTCAATTTAATTGGTCAAATTAATGATTAGTGGACTTTGGCGTGAGTTATTCTATTTACACATTAACTTTATTTTTTAGGTGTTTTTCATCTTCTTGCTTCCTTTTTGTAAGCTTTGTTGCTTGGGTTGCTTTTAGCTCTTTTTTGTACACTTGATTGTGACTCTCATGTACCCTTATTTGATCATAATAGAGCTATTTCTTTAGTCTAGACAATACGTGGTTTTCATCCCTTATATAAAGGGATTTTTCATGTTAAGAAACAATCTTAGTGTCTATTGTGCTACTGACCTACTGTCCTCCCATCAGATTGCATATAATTTAAAAAAATCCAAATTTCTTCATAGAGAGCAAACTTTTTTAATTGAAAACAAAAATCAAAATGGAGTTTCAAAAATAAGATTAAGAACTATGCATAAAAACTTTTCATGAAAACCTTATCCAAGCATCAAACAATTGGAAAACTTGAATCCTACTAATTAAACAATAAGGACTTTTGTAGGAAGCCAAAATTGCTAAACAAAAAATGTAACACCCTAAGGAGTATTACCTTTTGCTTACTTATATTTCTAAAATTTGGAAGTTTAGAATATAAGAATATAAGAGAAAACTATGTGGAAACTAAAACTTAAAAATTGATTACGTAAACATACTTAAAATAACTATTACAAATCTCTTGGCACTTATGTGTCGTACAACACATCACGAACAAATAGAAACATAAACTCCCCTACTAGGAGGTACAAAACTAGAAACTCTTCCTTTGACAACAGCTTCAAGCTACTCTTAAGAGGACTTCACCCGCTTAACCTGTAAAAACACAAAACATAAAAGGGATGAGATATATTGTCTTAGTGGGTGCTTTATGAACTCTAAACTGACCCTCTATTTTAAAGACCCTTTTCTTATACTCTTGTGATTTATACCTTTCACTAAAACTCCCAATCCTTTACATTAGACAACTATCTCCCCATCCTTTGGAATTGGGCCTAACTCTTTTTATTACCCTTTTTAGATATCTTACTTCTACAACTCTAGGTGAGAACTTACCCTTTCATTTACCCTTATCTTGCCCTTTCGGGACTTGTACATAAACTTTATTTAGGATAAACCTTGTGCAAACCCATCTGGTAGCAACTTACAGAAATTATGTCCTTCACTAAACACATAGGTTCCCTTGATTCTGCTTAACTTAACTCACCTATAACTAGGCATACACATCATCATCTACCTCATAGGGCAACACACATGCCTCACATAAACATTCACATCATTCATATACTAGTTTTGTTTCTATGTCTGTGTGGTTCTTATTATCTTTATTATTAGATTTCTCTTGCCCATCACCTATTCTCTTGGTTGAGCTCTAACCATCAAGAATGTCCCTTTTGCTATGACCTCTTACTGCCACTGGTCAAAAGTGGCTGGACTACCTTTTGTTATCAAAAGAGTCCCTTCCATCCTTCTTTTATTGAGGGATGTTGTTCTTCTCCTAGCATTTAAAGGTGATGGCCCTTTCTTGGGATGTAGGGGGCCTCCTATCCCTTTTCTCGCAACTCATTCTAGAGTTGCATAGAACCTCATATCTCCTTGGTAACCTAAAAATCCTCACTATTGTTTGCACACCATAGTATACCGAGCATGTAACTCAGACATGACTAGTACTAGGGAGGTCCTAACATTTCTAAGAAGGTACTCTTCCTGAAAGCATAGATTTCCTTTTAAAACATCTTTATATGAAAACATATACTTTTCTTGAAAACCTTTCTTTCGCAAAATCTTTCTAAAACTTAGGGCAAAATTCCTCATCTCTTGCTAAGGAGGCATTTCATAGTGTCTTAAGTATCTTACATGTCTTATTACATAGGGTTTATCATTACATACAAATTATCCCAAGTAGATGCAACAGTCACATGAATGCAATATACTACAACAATTCAAGCAAAACAGAACCACCAATAGCAAACATACATAGAACAAGCATAAAAGACAAGGATGTAACCACACTTGACCTTTCTTTAAGGCTAGAACAACATATTGTTGTTTCCAAATAGTATCGCTTAGCGAGCCACCCTCGTCGCTCAGTGACGCCTCCCCCCTACTCTTAGACCTTCTCTCTAGAGTTACATTAGCTTGGCAAGACAAGAATCTCGCTCAATGACTCCTCACTCTGCACCAAAACTCACATTCTAAGACATTACCTTCACTCAGTGAATGATGCTTTCTTTCAACAATTGGGCATAGGGCTTCCAGATTGGGTCCTTGGATCCCTTTTTGCGTAGCTAGAAGTTATCTTGCTAAGTGTGGAAAAAACACCTTTTTTGGACTCAAATTTTTGCTTAGCGAGACCTACTCTCGCTTAGCGAGCTTGCATGACACTTCCAGACCTGTTTCTAGACATTCTCTCGCACAACTGAGAATTCTCTCACTTAACAAAAATCTAATTTTTGCTCAGCTACAACTTCCTCTCGCTCAGCTAAAGTAGTGATTTCACAGATCATGATTTTTGAAAATCTGCAATGCCTAAGGCCATCAATGGCTACCCAACAAATCCAAACCACCATAAACAATCTCAAAATACTTCTATTACATTTCTAACAGATTAATCTATCCAATATACTCCTCAATCATGCATAATCATCAAAGACTCATAAAAACCCAAACCAAGGGTTCAAAGAGGAAGAATGGGAAAAAGGAATTCCATCAACAACCAAAGGGGTAGGGGAGGACAAGGAGGAAGTATTCACCTCGAGGATATACACAGATGAGCTTTGTGACTTGGGGATCTTTGCTCCTCTTCTCTTCTTCCTCGTCTCCTTCTCCTTTCTTCTTCTCTTCCTTCTCTCTTCTTTTCTCTTTTCTTTTCTCCTTCTCTTTTTAACTCTCCATTCCCTCTTATATATAAATTGTGTGTGTGTGTGTATGTGAGGCTTGGTGGGCCTCGACCCACCTTGGGTCTCTATGTCCCATCTAGGTCCTATTATCTTATTCTTGTAAAATCCTAACATAAAAGCAACTACTATTATTAATACCTACAAGCAATCTTAACCCTAATTATATTCTTATTTCTATTACCAAAAATTGGGGATGTTACAAAAAACCTCAGTCTTATCTTTATTTTTTATGCGAAAGCCAAAATTTTGTAGGCATATATCTTGGAACAATATACCAAAGGCCTTGGAATCTTCAAGATGTCAAATTATTAAGGATTAAAACAAATATCTGGATCCATAGCTATTGATTACTTAATTGATGAGAAAGACTTATTGTAATCACGTACGGGCACTAACAAAAAGGGTTGATTTTATGGTATTTCCTAAACTAAAGTTTCTTGATTCCTCAATGAGACCTTCATAACTCTACAATAGGAAGAAAAGAGACAACTATGTAGTTTGGTATATTGGGGACCATAATCGGGTTCCTTGTTTATTAACTCTACTAGGGTTTTTATTATGCTAAAATGGGTCAATAATGATATCCACTCATTAATATAATATCATTTGGTAGTCTATCGCCTTTAAAATTACTTAAAATACAATCCATTAAATATAAATAACTAATATAATTATTATTAAAATATGAACAAACGTTAGATAAGGAAAAATAAATTCCCAACATCCTAACATAAAAAAATGAACTCATAATTTCTTTTTCTTCAATTTTTTTCTTTTTTTATCTCTTTTATATTTTTTATTTTTATTTACTTGAATAAAATTGAGTATTCACAATTAAATAAAAATATTGCAAAAATTTGATGTACGAAACTTATAATACTGTTGAAAACTGGGAAATATATTACTTTTATGCCCATGCATTCTTCGGATTCCAACACTATTAAATTTTATTAAAATTTATGCTTTGTCAAAAATAATTTTGAGTTATTATATTTATCAATAAGAATTAGTAAAATGACAAATGTTTTTAGTCCCTTAAATTTTGGCAAAGTTTGCTTTTGGTCTCTTAAATTTAAAATAGAACTTTTTTGTCCCCCGTTTAATTTCATAAAAAGACCCATTTTCGTCCCTTAAGTTAATGGCATTAGGTTAATTACTGATGTGGCTAATAGATTGCCAAGTCATCAACTGCCACTTGTCATTTTCGTTCCATATGGCCTAATGGTCCCACTTCAAAGGGACCAAAATCAAACTTCAACATTTTAGAGGGACTAAAACTAAACTCTTACATATTTAAAGGGACTTGAATTGAACTTTTTCATATTTAGAGAGACCAAAAACATTTTATCATATTTATATGCATTAATCCTTAGGTAAAATAAAGAAAAAAGACGCATGATTATATTACAACTCTAAACATTAATTTAAAAAAGGATCCTCAAATCTATTACATTTGCTTAATAGTACCCTTAGGTAGAATTAAGAAAGAAGATCAAAACCTGAATAGAAAAAGGGAAATAATTTATCAACCAAAGCCTACCAACATAGGAGAGAGATTTGCATGTCCACATCTTGATCTCAATTTTTTCTATTATTTTTTACACCAAAGTATTACAATCTACCTTATTTTTCTAAAAGAATAAGAGATAAGACAAATGAAACTTTCCTTTAGGATCAAGAATATCTACAAGAGATATAAAGAAAGGTTTGTTTTGAGATTAAAAAAGGGTTTGGGATTCTTTTTGTCAAAGAGGGAGAAAAGTTGTATTGGTTTGGAATTTCAAATAAGAGAATGAGTTAGCTTAAAAAGAAGATGCATCAACTAATGTATGAGTAAAGGCTTATGATGAATATTTCCTAAATCTAGTAGGCAATCAAGCCACCTCTGAATAGGAGAAAATCATTAGTGTTATACCTAGTGATTGAAAGCCCAAGATTGCTATTAGCTAGAGACAGGGCCATATGATTGAATGCTCTTAATGGTAAGTTCTCTATTAAGCTTGCTTGGGGTAGTATTCAATCTCTCAACTATCTTGTGAATTGGCATTATCTAGTGTGGCACAACAGGTCTATTCCCCGACATTTGTGTATTCTTTGGTTAGCTATTTAGGGAAGAATTTATACTTGGGATCACTAATACAATCATGGCATCATTCAGGTAGTTAGGTGTGCATTATGTGATGAAATGAAAGAGAGCTTAGACTATTTGTCTTTTTGTTTTCACTTCTATGATTAGATATGACAACTTCTTTGCAAGAAATATACCATGGGTCAATAGAAATTGGAAGGAAACCATTTGGTGGATGACTATTAGTTTCAAAAGAAAATTTCTATGCAACCTAATAGCTAAATTGATGTTTGCAACATTTAATATGATAAAATATTTTTGGTCTCTCTAAATATGTAAAAGTTTGATTTTAATCTCTCTAAACATATAAAAGTTCAGTTTTAGTCTCCCCCCCCCCCCCCCTAAAATTTAAAAATTTGATTTTAGTTCCCCTGATGTGACATTATTAAGCCACGTGAAACAAAAATGACACGTGGTAGTTAACGTAACACCGTTAGCCTGAGGACGAAAATGGATATATCTCTAAAAATGAGGGATGGAAAAGTTCAATTCTAAATTCAAGAGACTAAAAAAAAACTGTATAACCCAAAAAAAAAAATCGAATTAGTAAGCAACTCTTTCAATTTCATTGACTTTTCCCTTGAAGACTTTATTAACCTTCTCTTTAGAAAACATAAAATAAAATAAAACGACAAAGAAAACTCAATGATAGATCAACAAGAAGCCAAACATTGATTGCTGAATAGTGCAGCTTTCGCCATTTATTTATAATAAATGGCATGCAGAATGAGGACATACGTCTACCGATGTGTTCCTCCTTTATTTACACATAAAAAATCAAGCCTTTATAAGGAACGATTCTCGTCGATAATGTTTTCACATGTACACATCAAACTTTGTTAATAAATTATAAGTGATAAGACAACATTGAAATAATTAATAGAATGTCATATAAATAGATAAACATGACAAAAAGATACTAAATAATTTTTTTATAAAATTAGTGAATTTCAATTTTGATTCTCTTGATTTTTTTCTTTAATTTTGATTTTTATTTAATTTAAAATGTTACATAATTATTCTCACTGTTAATGAATATTTGTTAAATGATATAAGTTGTTTAGGAGGAAGCCACGTCTATATGATATATCCCCATTTGTCATGCATATGAGTTCTCATTTCTCTACCCAAATTCCCAAACTCAACCCTTCTTGTGTCTTAGCCCAATGGCACTTTTTTTGGAGTTAAATGAAGATTATTACATCACCATTCATGTGGTCCCCCTTACGATGTATATCTTCCGTATAAAACAAACCTAATTATATAGAGCTACCAATTGTGAATATTTTTTTATCTCTTAATAAAGATTTAATAATGACAAAGATCGATTGCAAACATTTTAAATAAAGTAGAGATTGAAAGAAAAAAAAAATAACATTGACCAAAACCAAAATCCACAACCTTTTGTAAGAACTAAAAACATATTTATCTTTTATATTTTTGCCACGTTTAATTGATTAGATAACACTCCTTTAACTATGTTAATTAATGTCACATCATAGATCACTTAATAGTATAGGTAATTAATGGTATCAATTTATCGCACATTAAATAAATTAGAAAATAAACTTAAGTGAAAAACTTGTTAGAGACTAAAATAAAAAGTTAAAAATTTTATAAAGATGAACAATATATTTAAGTATAAAAATATGGTGCTTCATCACATAAATGTAAGTTTGTTAAATTAAAAAAAAAAATTGAAGTATGAAAACAACTATTTCATGTTTTAGGAGGTATTTGCTTGGTTTTTGGAAACTATGTTAAAGGTGCAAAGTATTTTTTGGTGTCGATGACTAATCTTTGCCAAGAACCTGGCTAACCACATATAGTGGGGTTTTCCCTTTCAACTACATTTTTTTCTATTTACAATACTCAAACTCAATACCTTACTTAAAAGATCTAAATTTAGTACTACTCATACCAACATAATATTGGTCTTGGTTTTTCATTTTAATTTTTAGTTAATATGTTTATATTATTAATCACAATTAAAGTTATTTATAGAAATAAAATAATATTTAACTTTAGTATTTACTTACTTTCGTTCCTTTATTTAATTATTTTTTGGATCTATCCTGACATCACAACTAAATGCACAGATGGCACGACACAAAACCATTGTCCATAGCCACTCAAAGAAAATACAAAACAAAAACAGTTTCTCTGTAGATGTTTGATTTGGTTGTAATTCAACAAGCTTAGGCAATCTTAACCTCAATATAGTGTTGGGTTTCTTAGGTTCAAAATATGAAAATAAGGCAATCTTTTTTTCTCTTCCTCCCACTTTAATGGATGTAACAAGAGTCTTAAGATTCACATCTGATAGGTGAGTTTCATTTCGGCCATGCCCGAATACCAGACTTCATCCACATATATATGCATGCTTAACAATAATAAAGAAAAAGTTTTTTTTTTTGCCGACAAAAAGTGGTAGAATGGAGAGATACTCCAATACTACCAGGCAGGGTGCCAATATAATTATAGCATGTTAGAGCTGTAGGAGAGGCCCACTTAGAGGATTACTACATAGACCCAAACTGTAAACAACTTCACCTAGTTGTAGTTACTCAACTAGCCTCTAGTCACCAGATGATCTCCTTGGGGAGGGTTGGCCACCAAGCAGTGAAAGTGGCCTCAGGAAAATTCGAACCCACACTCATGCAAAAGGTATTTTTGACTATTAAATCAACCACATGTACCTCATCTATTAAATTTTGTTAGGATTAACAAGTTTTACAATAGAAGATTTGTTTCACACGATTTAAAATTTCTAAATGACTAATTTATACACTTTTAAATGTTAAGGACTGAGTCACAAATGACTGAAACATTAAGAGATAACGTGTCTTTTCCCTTATTAACTTTTTAAACTTTAGTGTTTAGAAATAATTTAAAATTTAATTAATTTAAATTATATTGATTAAATTTATTTAAAAATATGAAGTCTTTTTATTTTTTTTCAACACTCAAACACAAACTACTAATTAAAGCAAAGTCTTTATTTAATTTCCTTGAACCAATATGTTGGTCTATATTGTTGATTGTTACAATAAAAAATTATTTTTGATTGAAACTTATTGTTTAGGTAGAATATTTTTGTCAACGGTGTTAAAAGTTAAAAGAAACCATTGATTAAAAATATAATACTTGATTAAACTAAAGGTGGTCAAACAGGTTCTCCGGTTGAGATTAGTCACCGACAAAGTTGGCGGATACATATGACACGGTTACCCAAAAAAATTAAAAAATTTTAAGTTTGGAAAAAAAAACTTCATCTTTCAAGAGGTATTTGTTCTGTTTTTTATTTTTATTTTTAGGTAATATATTATTATTATTATTATTATTATTATTATTATTATTATTATTATATACAAAAATATTGTATGAATTTTATATCTTTTCTTATTTTCAAGTTTTATAAAAAATAATAAATAATTTTGTTATTTTCATAACTTCTTTGCAAAATTTTAAAATCAAACAATAGATTTAATTAAAATAATGTGATATTTTGTAGTTATTGATAAAAATATTTTTTAAAATAAAAAAAAAACTTTGTGAACTAAAAAATCTATTGACATTTTCTTAAAAAAAACCTATTGAAATTTAATTTAGAAGTAGAGATAACATATAGATATTTGATATGTTTGAGAGAGTTTTTGGTTGATTGCAAGGGTAATGCATGTGTGAAATGCAACTTCAAAGTAAAAAGAAAGAAAATATTGAAAGTATCTAATTGAGAGAGTGGGGATAGTGATGGTCTCACATTCTAAATTGTATATTCTAATTTATAGTAAAAAAGTAGATAATTCACTTTTCTTTTAAAGCAAATCAGGATTATCAAACTGTACATCTACTGATGGAGGAAAATCGTTTCAAGAATTGAAATGACAACAATTCTCGAAAAATAACTTCTCACTATGACTTTAACCAATAAATAAGAATTTTATTCGTGGGACTTAGAATCAAAAAACTTTTTGAGTTATTTTTATTTGAACAAGCAACTTTAGTTTTCAACTTGAGAAAAATATAACTTAACCACAAAATTGGATCTTAATCAAATTTGAATCTCAATGTAATTAGTAGTGCTCTTTATTTGTAATTGAACTTTGGTTATGATTGATGCTTTGAAGGTTTTTACAAGTATGTATACTTGCACGAAAACCATTTATATTGAATCAAAACATCAACAAGTAAAAATAAACATGCAATGAAATTAAAAAAATAAGAGTTTTAAGAAGAAATGGGGTTTAGAAGTGATTAAGTTAAAGGTTTGAAAAGGAAATGGTGGTTAAGAAGTGAAAAAGTAAAGTTTCGAGAAGAATTGGGATAAAGAAGTTCAGAGTTGAGTTTTGGAGCAGAAATTGAGATTAAGAAGTGAACAAGTAAGTGTTTTGAGAAGAAATTGTGGAAGAGATAGACAAAAGTAGTAAATAAACTCAAAGATAAATGATGTAAGCATAAACATGCATTAAAACATGGGTAAGAACATGTACTAAATTCTTGAAATTGGTAGCCATATGAGTGAGGTGTGTGGTGTTACAAGAGTTTGTGTATAATGTTTCAACCAACAGAAAAATGGCTACGTAGTCTCTTATTTATAGATAATCTAACTAATGGACAAATAATATGATTTCAGCATGATTACAATAACTAAAAGATCCGTATCTAAGATGTTGCCATCTGCATCAGTTTTGTCTTCTTTTGACAATAGCTTTAAATTGTTGTATGAATTCCTTTTTTGAGTGTGTTTCTACTATAACTTCCAGAAGGGACTTCTTTTAAGCATATTTGCCTTTCGACTTCCTCGAATGCTCATCTTGATGATTCTAACACTTGGTAACCTCAATCTTGCATGTATAACTTTTGACTAGTTCATCTAATACCTTGTGTGTACTTTTTGATTAACCTATCTTCTTTTCCTCATCAAAAAGTATTATAACTACATCATACTTGGAAAAAACTTCTCATGACACAAAAAACATCACAACTCATAAGTCCCTCATTAAAATCTAAGATTAATAAGGTGTTATGCCTCAATAATTAACCCCCTCTCTTATATATCTTTAAGAAAATAATAATACAAACAATTTATTTAAAAAAATTAGGATAATCAAACTCAAATTTTCTAAATTAATTGATGAGATTAATAAGGTATTACATATAAATTAACTCATTTTCGTTATGGTTATTTTTCTTAATATAAAAACACCACCAAGGATGACAACAACAACAACAACAATGAAAAAGTAAATAAAACATAGAGAAGAAAAAAGAAAAAATAGATAAACTTACCTCAAGGTAACAACTATTGATGGGCAGAGTATGTAAAGCAATCCACAACAACTTATGCGCCTTTAACTTTAAGCTACAACAATAAAGAAAATTTTAAGCTAAGTCACTCGCCCTTTGTTTTAAATTAAATTAGACCATAAGATTCATTTTTATTTTTATTTTTATTTTAGGATAATCCAAGTGCTTGGTGGTTTTCTCTTTATATAAGGAAAGAAGAAGATACAAGAGTGGTTTAATGTAAGACTTCCAATGTGAGATTTAGAGAAAGCTTATATCATTATTAAATAGCCTATATTTGAATTATTTTTCATTAAGATAAAGACTGATTTTGATTTAAAAATAAAAAATATGAGTTGTAGATTTTTCTTTTAGTTTTTTAATGACACAAAAAATACCTTGATCGAATAAATATAATTCAAAATATGACCTCATCTTTTTATATATGTTCCATAATATTAAAAAAATCCATTAGCTTCTTTTTTTCTTCAATTTTTTCTTTTATTTAAATAAAATTGAGTGTTCATAATTAAATAAAAAATATTGCTGAAATTTGGTGCACAAAACTTGTTGTTGACAAAATGTGGGATATATTACTTTTGTGACCATGCGTTACCTATTCTCTAACACTATTAAATTTTATTAAAATTTAGGCTTTATTAGCAATAATTTTGAAATATTATATTTATCAATAAAAATTAATAAAATGATAAAAGTATTTTCAAATCAGTAAGCAAATCTTTCAATTTCATTGACTTTTCCCTATAAGCCATTATTAACCTTCTCTTTAGAAAAAGTGAGATAAAATAAAACGACAAAGAAAGCGCAATGACACAACAGCATGAAGCCAAATGTTGATTAGTGAATCACTTATTCATCTTACATGCAATTCTCCTTACTAATTAGTAATGTATATCAACCATTATTGCAAAGCCATGATTATCAAGACTTTAGTCTCGCGTCCTTCCCACTAATTAATTATTTTTAACTGAATAAGTTTCTTGGCAGAAATAAATAGGGTCTGATGTAGAATGCAAATAAACCTAATTAGAGCTACTAATTATGAATACTTTATCACTTCATAGAGTTTTATTAATGAGAAAGACCAATAGTGAACATTTCAAATACAAGTAGCGATAAAAAAAATTTACATGAACCAAAACCATAATTCACACTAACTTTTGTAGGCACAGAAAAACATATTTATAGCATATTTCATTTAGCGTTAATTGACAAAAACTCATGTCAATCTTGAAGCAATGTATTATAGCTTCCACATAAAATTCCAATTTGATGTAAAAAAAACTAGGAGACACGTGTAATAAACACTCAGGCAAACACAATCTTAATCTTTTTATATTTTTGCCAAGTTTGATTGATGACATAGCCCTCTATTAACTATGTCAATATCACATCATCATTTAATAGTAGGTAATTAATTTTACCAATTTTACACAAATTAAATTAATGAGAAACTAAACTTCAGTGAAAAGCTTAATGGGGACTAAGATCAAAAGTTAATAATTTAATAAAAACAAAAAATGTATTTAACCATAAAATATGATGCTCCATCACATAAATGTAAATTTGTTATATTAAAAAAGTTGAAGTATGAAAACAACTACTTATTTTAGGAGGGTTTTGCTTTGTTTTCATTTTAATTTTTAATTAATATATTTTTATTATTAATTACAAATAATTAAATCTATTTTAAGAACTAAAATAATATTTAACTTTAGTATTTACTTACTTTAAACGCTTTATTTAATTGTATTTTATCTATCCTGACATCACAATCAAATGCATTGATGGCACAGCACAAAATTGTTGTCCATTGCCACATAAAGGAAATACAAAAACAAAAACAAAAACAGTTATTCTGCAAATGTTTGATTTGGTTGTAATTCAACAAGCTCAAGCAATCTTAACCTCAATAGTGTCGAGCTACTTAATCTCAAAATAAGGTAACTTGGTCCTTTCTTTTTGTTCCTCCCATTTTAATGGGTGTAACAGGAGCTTTAAGATTCACATATGATGGATGGGTTTCGTTTCGGCCATGGTTGATAGAACAATGTATTTTGTTATGCAAATTAACATAAAACTATAAGAATTTAGAAGTAGAGGAAATAGAAAATGGAGAAAATTAGATAATAGAGAGGAGATAGAGAACAAAGAGAATCAAAGAATTCTTATTTGTATTCGACAAATGAGGTAACATATTTATAGGTATAAAGTTGCAATTCAACGGTGGCATATGGTTTAATATTTGAAAGTCATACATAAATAGTCATAACTTACAAAGAAATATGGCGGCAAACATCATTAAATATTCCTAACACTCCCTTTGGATGTTCATTATTTGATAATGTGTCTTGTTAAAACCTTACTTAAAAAAACTTTGTAGGACAAAATCCTAATGAAGGAAAAAGAATACATCATTATTTTAATACGTTATCATATATTCTCTCATTAAAAACTTTGCCAAGAAAATTCAATGGGACAAAATCATGGCAAAGGAAAAAAAGAGAGTACAAAACACATTTATTTCTCCTCCTCATGCAAATAATCATCTTTAAGACAACGAAGTTCAATCTTGTGTACTAGTTCTCAAAAGTTTGACTAGGCAGTGACTTTGGAAAAAGATCTATTAGCTAGTTTCTCACATAAACAAACTTATTTATATCGCCATCCTTTTGAAGATCATGAGTAAAAAAGAACTTTAGTAAAATATTTTGTTGTATCTCATTTAATGTATCCTTCATTCAATTAGGTAATACATACAACATTATTTTTACATAAGATTGTCGATGTCATTTTTCTTGAAAATAAATCACAAGTTCCTCTGACATATTGAATCATATATCTCAACAAATGCATTCTCGACTTGCCTTGTGAAATGCAAAAATTCTTGCATGATTAGATGATGTGACTATTTTGGTTTGTTTCACATGTTGCCATGAAATTGTTGTATCATCGCATGTAAACAAATATTTTATTTGTGATCTATCATTATGAGAATTTGACATAATCTCTAAGATAACGAAGTATGTGCTTGACTTTATTCCAATGTCTTTGTGTATGTGAAGAACTATAACTTACTAGTAAATTGATGACAAATGATATATTAAGTCATGTTGGCAAGATATATTAGTACTTCGATAGCACTAAGATATGGTACTTCAACACCAAGTAATTCTTTATCCTTTTCTCAAGGTCTAAAAGGATCTTTGACCTTACAACCATTAGAGTGCACAACAGATGTGATCTGTCCATATAAAACCTTTTAAACACCTTTGCTATATAAGCTTCTTTATGCACGAAAATTGTATTCTTTAAATATTCAATTTGTAATCTTAGGCAAAATTTTATCCTTCTTAGGTCCTTTATTTCAAGCTCTTTCTTTAAACAATTTATAATTTTGGAAGCTCTTCAAGAGTTCCAATAATATTTATGTCATTTACATAAATAGCCATTATGACAAATCTATTTCTAGATATTTTCATAAAAGGACATGGACAAATAAGGTAATTTTTATATCCTTTCATCAAATATTCACTAAGATGATCTCATCACATATGTCTAGATTGTTTTAGTCCATAAAGAGACTTATTCAATTTGATTGAGTAATCTTCTCTAGAACTTGCACAATATGTCTTAGACAAATTAAATCTTTCAAGGAGTTTTATATAAATGTCATTATCAAGTATGACATAACAATAGGCCAAAACAACATCCTTTAAATGTAAATTGAGTCATTTCATGTGCAACTAGACTGATTAAGTATTGAAAAGTACTTGCATCCATTACAGATGAATGTCTCTTCATAATCAATGTCAAGTCTTTATGAAAATCCCTAAGCAATAAGTTGTGCTTTGTACCGCATAATTTCACCATTCTCATTTCAATTTTGCACAAAAACCCAATTGTATCCAATTGATTTTACATCTTTATGTGTATGGACTACAATTCTAAAAACCTAACTAATTTTACTTCTTCAGGTGTACAACTTACAAGTCTAAAAACTTAATTGGTTTTACATCTTCAAGTGTACGAACTATAGGTCCAAAAACCATTTGCTTGGCAATTGAGTATAATATTGCCTTAATTGCATCTTTCCATTTTGGACAATCATTTCTTTGTCTACAATTCCAAATAGATTTTGATTCTTAATCTTCATTATCATTTATTACATTTAGCGCTACATTATATGTAAACACATTGTTAACGTTGACTTCATTTCGGTTTCATTATATTCATTCATGACATAATCTATTGAGGTCTCTTTATTTTCACTAATTTCATATCCCTAAGTTCTTTCTAAAATAAAATATTAATTATGTCAGAGAAATCTTTAAGAGTTTCTATATCCTCAATTTGGTCATCTTGCTTTTTAGCTTCTTTTCTTGTTTGAGAATTTTTATCCTTAGAACCAACGGGTCTATCACACTTCATGTGTATTTGAGACTCATTTTACAAAATTAGATTGTCTAACAAGGACATCAATTTTTCTTAACAGTTGATATATATGATTTAGCCAATCTTTTTTGTTAAGCTTTATAAATGAATTATTTTTTAAACTTCCAGTTCACATTATTTTGTATGAGGATTAAGATGAAATAATAATAATTTATTTCAAGTAATCTCTTTTTCCAACTGATTATTCTTTCCCCCTAATGTTGAAAAACTGATTGAAAAATACAATTCACAAACTGAGTCGTAAATAAATCCTCTATTGAGGATTCAACATATTTTATTAAAGATGGATATTCTTAACCTTCTTTAAGGACCTCTCTTACTATATTATGGTGGAGCAATTGAAACATATATAACACATTCAAAAATTCTTAAATGAGAAATATTAGATTGCTAATCAAAAATCAATTGCAAAAAGGATAACTAATTATAACTTGTTGGCCTGATGCAAATCAAAATTGCAACATGTAACATTACATATCCACAAGTAAATATTGGACGTTTTGATCTCAAGAGTAATGGTTTTACATTAAATTTTAAATGCTTAATAAATGATTCTACAAGTCCATTTTATATATAAATATGTGCTACAGGATAGTTAATACCAATTTCAATAGACATATATATAATATTCATTAAAAACCTAAGATGTAAATTTGCCAACATTATCAAGATAAATTTTCTTAATTGGATGATCAGGAAAATGAGCTCTTAGTCAAATTAATTGAATAAATAATCTTGCAAACTCTTGGTTACAAGTTGGTAAACAATAAATATATGATCATCTAGTTGATTCATTAATTAAAAGTATAAAATATCGAAGTGGTCCACAAGGCTTGGATGTAATGATTTGCAAATATCACCCTAGATATATTCTAAAAATGTAAAAGATTCATTCTTTTTGTTTTGTTGGTGACGGTCAAATTATCAACTTCCTTCGAAAACAAATAATACATAAGAATTTACTCGATTAACGAATCTCTTAACTCTTGAATAGGTGTCAAAATGAATTTTTAATTATTTTTTGCATCATAAAAGACCAAGATGACACAATCAATCATGCAAAACAACAAACTTATTTTGATATGTAAACTTCTAGTTTACAATAGTATGTATTTCAATGGTACTAATATCCATATAATACAAACTAGTGGAAAAACAAATTATTTTTCTAGCATACATTTTTCTATGTTATCTCACTAGCTTTTATAGACATAAAAGAACCTTATTATTATTAGATGTTAGTTACAAAACATTGTAACAATTATATTAGAATCTAATTAAATTGTAATTAATTTGAAAATGAAACTATTGACCAAACAACAAACTTATTTTAATATGTAAACTTCTGGTTTACAATAGTGTGTGTTTCAATTGTATTAATATACATGTAATACAAACTAGAGGAAAAACAAATTATTTTTCTAACATGCATTTTTCTATGTTATCTCTCTAGCTTTCATAAGCATAAAAGAACCATATTATTAGAGTTTAGTTACAAAATATTGTAAAAATTATATTATATTATAATTGAATTGTAATCAATTTGAAAGTGAAATCGTTGACCATTTAAGAGCTATTAACAGTAATTTCAAATCAATTTTTAAATCATTGTTGTTAATTATATTTAATAAAAAAAACAATAACATTAGCTATAATGATTAAAACTCATATATTAAAAATAAATTCTTCAAATAATTATTTTATAAAAATACATATGTTGCAACATTCATTTCAAGGAATGGAGACATATCAGTCGAACGAGCCTCCTGATTTTCCAGCAAAAAGTTTATTATTTTGTTTAGCCACAAGGAGACAAAAAAACCAACACAAAATATTTTGTAAATTCTTTTACTTGATATTGTTACTGTAGGAGCACATTTGATGCATGAAAAATAGAGAATTTTTTCTGACATATCCTCATCGGTAATTTTTCTCCACACAATTTCAAATGAGAAGTGATTCTGAAAATTGCTAAATTATACTTACTTACAGTTTTAAAAACTTGTTAATGTAAATGCATCTAATCATCATGAATGCATCTAATCATAACAAGCTTTCAAGAGAATCATAGTTTTATGGTAATAATACAAGTGATTACACCTAGATAATAATATATAATATTTAATGTATAATACTCATTTATATATTCACTTAAATATTATAATGTGACATATTATATCCTTAGTGATATAATAATTAATTAATATATTTTGACAAACCATAAATATAACAAACCATACAACAAGGTATGTATGACAAAATAAGATCAAAATTATACACATCACGAATTAACAACAAACCATAAATATTAACAAAATTAGTAATCATTCAATGTAAAGACTTTTGATTTCCTGGTTGCAGTTACAATATCATTCATTTGAAATTAAAATTATAAATTAAAAAGGAAATTAATATAACCAAGTGTAATGATTAGTATTAATTGGATTTATAACAATTAATTGCAAGCATAAACAATTAACAAATTTAAATTAATTGATATTGATATTAGTCACATGTTAATCGTAATGTAAAATATAGTAAATAATATAACATACCTTATGATAGAGATAGAGAAACTCAATCAGATTAAAAACTAAATAACCATTGTAAATGGATGTTATTATTGCCAATTGTAATTAACTAGGTTTTAGCCCGTGCAATGCACGGGCTTTAATTCTACTTGTGTATATTTTTTTTGGTAAAATTTACTTTGTATTGAAGAAATATTATTATGATAAGAAGTGATATTCTTTTATTTTATACAAATATAAGTAATATGTAATTATTTCAAATTAAATGTGAGAAACTATATTACCATAACATAACACATTTTAAACTGAATATTATTTTTGACTAATGTCACAGACTACTAAAATTTAACTTTTTTTTATCATTAAATATTCACATATTATAGTGTATATTAAAATTCTTAATGTCATTGATAATTGATTTAAATTTAATATCACTCATAATTTATAAGTAACTAAAAGTATTTAAACATAAAAATGAATATTAATTTGCTATGAAATAACACTGAAACAATAAAGATCAAAATTAACTTACTTATAATATATCTATAATAACAATAGTAAAAATCAAAAATCAAGACAAGCATAAGTAATATTTAATAAGATATAACCAATGTGATATTTCAATTTATTTTATAACTGGAAAACATCATAATCTACCCGGCTTTATCAAAAAAGAAAAAAAAATCTATTTGTATGACAACCTTATTAAAATTAAATTTAATATATTTTCTATTTATTCTGAATTTTTTATTGACTTTCGATAAGTTTTTAAACTAAAATGGAGGTAACTATTTTGTGAGAGGCTTCCAGATTCGTAATTGTACCACTGGGTCTTTTACTTTGAAACGACAAGGGTAAACCAACGGACAGAGCAATTGCTACATGATAGAAGCGTCAAAATTCTACTGATTCTCCTCTTCATTTCTCTTTGCGATCTTAAACAACCTACAAGAACCTAGTAGGTTATCGTCGGAATAGCAAATTACTAAATGAGGTCAAAAACAGAAAACGCTTCTACCATGGGCGCATCATTCAAGTTAGTTCTTTTATCTCATAGACTAATCTAACATTCATATCATTGCTTGTCTAATTGTCGACCAACTTATAGTATTTTTCTCTACGACATTGTTCTTATGTGTGAAGCAAAGATTTTAATAAGATTCTTTTATCAATCGATTTATCTTCTTTTTTATAATAAAGTGATTTTTTTTTTAATATACTGAATATTTTAATCTGTGGAGAGGAAAATTGTGGTTGTGATACAGCATGATAGTTTAGTTGCATCAGTTGTTTATGATACTCTGTCTTATTCACTTTTTGACACTCTGTTACTATTTAAGTTACAGTCTTGAACACATAGAGTATGTTATTAACTATTGCTTTTTTAGAATCAGTAGGTGCATGTATTCCTCTGGTCTTTTATGAAGGAAACATCATAGAAAAATATATCAGATAATTGGATAAATAGATCAAAGATACAATTTTTTAGAGCAGTTTTGGCTATTCCACTAAAAACCACAAAAACATGAGGCTTTTTTTTAATTTAAAATGTAAGTTTCAATACATAACAACTTATTAATTTTTCACTTTTAGTTATTAACAATCTGTTATAGACTAATTATATATAGGTTCATATCTAAGAATCATAAGACAAAGTTAACTAACTCTTACAAGCAAGAACAAAAAGTTTTTCCACATCTTTTTTTTCTAAATTTTCTCATTAGTCTTTTTTCCATTTCATCTTAATTAGTGCATTCAAGAATTTGAAGCTATGATGAGAATTGGATTCGAAACCTTGGTTGCATTCATTGTGTAAAATTTGTGCATGTCTCTGTCTAGTAAAAAGCTGAACAATGGGAAGAAGTTTTGAATTGAGTGGTTGGGTTGATTTTAGTGTAATATTCTTGAAGTTATCTATGATAAGATGAGAAGAGGTATTGAATGAAGGCAGTTATATTATGAAGAGATTTGATTATGTAGTACATTTGTTTGATTGGGGAAAGTAAATATGGTTTAGTAGAAGATCATATTTTTTTTTATAAGAACTCTTTGTTCTTTATTTCTTTCTATATTAGTTGATAAAACCTATGTTAGAATTGTTAGTCAATGTACAAATATTTTATTTATCTCTATAAAAATTTCATTTCATTTAATTATTCAATTTTTTCACTTTTACTATGTTAAAATGTCAATTGCAGTGATAAAATGTGGTGTATTTCTGTTGTGTGAATAATTTGGATTTCATTTTGAGAGAATACCTAAAATGTTAAATATAGTGATAGATTTTAGTTTGTTACACTCACCTCACACTGCTAATGCAAATAATGCTTCTCTTGAAACTTCTCTGATAATGAAAAGCTATTTTCATTTGTTGTACTTTTGACAGTTAGCTTTATTAATATTTGTCTTATTTCTTTCTTCACATTAATTACAATTGTAATCTAGTTAGGTAAGTCTATTTTCTTATGTGTTATTATGCATATAATGTAAGACTTAAATTTTGTGCTGGATACTTATTCTGGGATGAATAAGAATACTTTGGTTTTATTTTCTTTCTAAAGTGAACATGCAAAAGTTTATAAAACTTTATCTCGTAGACTGATATATAAGACTTTGAGTGAGTATATAAAAATTATCTTATAATATAAAACTTTATCTTATATAGGTAGATTAGATATATAGGAATTCCAATGAGTACATAAAACTCTGTATATACAATGATAGAATTTAGTTTCATTGCATTAATCGCACACTGCTAATGCAAATAATGCTTCTCTTGAAACTTCTCTGGTAAAAAAATAGCTATTTCCATTTGCTGTACTTTTGACAGTTATCTTTATTAATATTTGCTGATTCCTTTCTGCACATTACTTGCAGTTGCATTCTATTAGAGTATGTTTATTTTCTTATGTGTTGTAATACGTAAAATATAAGACTCAAATTTTGTGCAGGATACTTATTTTGGGATGAATAAGGACACTTTAGTTTTATTTTCTTTTCAAAGTGAACATGGAAACATTTATGAAAGTTGATCTAATAGACTAATATATAAGACTTTGAGTGAGTATATAAAGATTATTTTATAATATAAAGCTTTATTTTATAAGAATAGTCATATAAGATTTGCAGTGAGTACATAAAAATCTATATATATAACTTATATAAAATTTCCTGTGAGTATATAAAACGTTGTATTTAACTCAATTAGATATATAAGACTTCCAGTGCGTATATACAACTTTATCTTATTATATCAAACTTGATGTTATAGACTGATATAACATGCTAATAGATTTACATTATTTTCAGACAGAATCAAGCACAAAGTCAACCAACTGTTCAGAATTTGACTGCAAATTCACGTTATCATCTATGTATGGTGATATGTGGGATGCACGAGCAAAAAATTGTAAGCATTCATATTTAGTATATTTATCTCATTTAGTTTGATTTATAGTTTTTGATGAACTTCTTTTTAATGGTACTGTTTGCATGAATGTCCTAATATGTTGTTATAATCCATGCATATCTAACTCTAATATGTAATGGTGTTGCTTATATACTTATAAATGTCATATGCCTAGTATATCATAATTAAAACTTACATTTCTTTAAACATGGCAGAAATTAGAATCATTGTTTTAGAGATGATATTCACATTGTGTGCTTACCATATTATTTATATTTTTCATATGTGATTTCTGGTTTCTAATTATCTTAAAAATGTCAACTTAATATCTCTTGTAGAAGGTACCAAACGATTTCACAACTAAGTTGGGTACTAAATTCAAGAATCCTATGGCATTTCATGGTTCAGATGGCCAGCAAGTCAAAGTTTATTTCAAACCAGAAGATGGATCCATCTGGTTAGATAAGGGCTAGGATAAATTTATGGTCATGTATAATCTGAAGTTTGGTGATATACTCTTGTTGAAATATCCTGGAAATTATTGATATCATGTTGTAGTTTTTGATAAGTCTGCAATGGAAATAGATTATCCTAAACAAGTATCTCGAGCATTACCAGTTCACTTCTTCAAAGCAATAGTTCAGAAGGAATAGTCACAAAAACTTGTAAGTAATTTTGACAATTACTTCACGATAGAGTTTTGACTGCATTTGTTAAATTTTCTCCTTTAATCTCTTGATTCAATACTAACAATTATTTAAAACATAGATGTTGCCTGGTAGATTTACAAGGTGCTTTCAGCAGACTTTGCCGAATCCTGTAACTCTAAAGTACATTGATGGGATCAGGTGGTCCATTGATTAGGAATTTGATAATGGTGAAATTTTCTTTCACAGAGGATGGTCTAAGGTGTACAAGCATTACTCAATCCCATTGCCTACGTTTCTTTTTTTCTCATATGATGGAAATGGTGAGATATCAATGGTTATTCCAAATCACACCATCAAAAGAACTAATAACTTGATAGAGATTAGACAGACAAATGTGAATGAAATGAGAAAGCAACCACGACCATTTGAGGCAGAATCACAGAAGTTAACTTTTTCTCAACAGATTGGTAGCAAAGTTCCTAAATTTTTCTTCTTCAAAACAAGAGGCAATTCAAAAATATTGGTAAGTTTTTAAGAATCTTTATTCTAATTAGTGAGTCATATTGTTTAACTTACACTTAACAACTGAGGCCTTACCTATGATGCAGAGATTTCAAGATGATTTTCAAACTTATTGGGAATCAAGATTTAGCAGTCCAATGCTACTTAAAATCTCTGATGGACATCAGTTTGAATTTCATTTCAAAGATAAAGATGGTTTCTTGTGGATTGAGAAGGGTTGGAAAGAACTACAGGAAACTTACAGCATTAAAGAAGGTTACCTATTAATGTTCATATATTTAGGTGGGTCAGAGTTTGAAGTTGTAATTTTTGATCAAAGAAAAGTGCAAAAACAGCATTTATCTGGTGCTTTGGCAGCAAATGCAGTTTATATTTTACCATCGTGTGACCAAGATTTATCAGTTCGAAAAACTTGTAAGTTTTTAGTATTATTATATCTATACCATATGTTAAATTATTCTTTTAAGTATAATAATTTATTTGCTTAGTAAATTAATATTTTCCTAAACAATGGTTAACTCTAGGTTTTGCCCACCAAGTTCACTGAGATACATGGACACAACCTTCCAAATCCTCTACTCTTAAAGGATGCAAACAACTTCACATCAAGAGTATATTGGGAAGTAATTCAAGGTGAAATTTATCTAACAAAAGGCTGGTCAGATTTTGCTAAAAGAAATCATCTACAGAAAGATTCTTTCTTATTTTTTAAATATAGTGGCGACTCTGAAATATTTATGAAGCTGGCTAAAGGTGTGTACAATTTATGAAAGAATCAAGTTCAAGTGACAGTAAACAACAATGATGATTTGATGGTAATTAAAGATCAGGGCTGGGGTAAAAGCATAACCAAAAGGATGGCAACAGGATATCAAGCTATGGTATTACCTATAAATAATTTTTGAGTTAAAAGACTTTTTATTAAATGCTATTTGATATTTGACATTAAGATATAATTATTGAATTTGTAGGTTGTTCCCATGCACATTCATACAAACTGGTTTGAAGGGAAACCCTCAAATTTTCTAATAATGCTGCCAAGTGGAGACTTGCAGAGATGGTCACTTCTTTGGAATGGTCAAGAGAAGAAGCAATGCCAACTTGGTCAAGGATGGTACGAGTTTGTTAGGAACTTTCCATTGCGTACAAATGACCAAGTTCATTTCCACAAGAAGAATGGTGAGAATCTTCTCAAGATCACTATGACAAAGGCAAAGATTACATCCAATACCGTTGTTTGAAGTTGAAGTTTTACATAGAAGTGAATACTCTTAATGAAGCAAACGGACTTTGTTTTGTCACTCTCTTTTTTTTTTGGTCATGTATAAGACTCAATGTAGAGTCTTTATTCCTATGAAACTAAATGTTATTATACTTTCTATTCAAAAGGAAGCACGATGAACAATGTAGCAACTAAGTTTAGTTAAATGTGTTTTAAGTTTTATTTGTTTGCTATGTTTTCATTTTTTCTCTAAATTACTGATTATTTTATTTTTCACTATTTTTTTTTATTTTGATTCATTTATTGATCAACATAAAAATATCCTTTGTGCATATTTATTAAGTGCAAAGATAGTTTGACTAATATTAAGTAACATCTATATACAAATTCACAAAAATAATTACCAAACATAATTTAGAAATGAATACAACAATCCCACTACACTAAATTCTTTTAAATCTTTTGAAATACTTCCTTATAAACTATATTTTTGGTGGAAATACATTCATTTACACTCTTATCAAATATTAAGACCTTCAATCCAGATCGACACTTTACTCTTGAGATTGCAACATACAATTGGCCATGTGAAAACACTAGTTTGGGCAAGAAAACACCAACATGGGACAATGTTTGTCCTTGGCTCTTGTTTATTGTCATGGCAAAACATATGCACAATGGGAATTGCCTTCGGTGGAATCTCACCGGAGTTAAATTATCAGAAGGAATTAAATTCATTCGAGGAATAAAAACCTTATTCCCAATGTGACTTCCAGTGATAATCGTTGCAGATTATATTAACTCCCAATTCATCAACAATTAATCTTGTCCCATTACATAGACCAGCAGATATATCCAAGTTTCGCATCAACATAACTGGGACACCTTTCTTTAGAACCAATTTATGATCTGGTATTCCCGAGTATCTGATATCATTTAAAAATTCTGTAGTCAACCATTCTAGTTCAATCCCAACATCAGCATTAATTTTACAAACTGAGTCAGAACTAAGATAGACTTTTTCATCTCCTGGAAATTTAGACATTACATACTGATTCACAATGTCAACAATCTCTAATGTTGGTGTTAGTATTGCTTTATCCTTGAAAAAGTCAATACAACCAAAATTTTCATCCAAATTAGGATAAGTGCAAGAAACAATCTCACCAATTGGATCACCACCATGCAATAACAATAAATCACTTGGTATTTCAACAACGGATTCACCACCATTATATTCTCCTACTTTTCCATCACCAATATTAAGTATCCACTCAGCAAAAGTCTTTATTTCATTTTGCAAATTTTCATTGCCACTAACCTGTAGTCTCATATTTTGATTCAATGTAAACACTTTACAATGTTTCAATAATCGAGAAGAATTTATAGTAGCCATTACTATCTCCGCTCGACTTCCTCTTGGAATGACTGGTAATATTTGTCTAAAATCACCCCCAAGCACAACAACCTTTCCACCAAAAGGTTTATCCACACTATTATGAATATTAAATCTCATGATATCTCTCATGGTACGATCAAGTGCTTCAAATGCCCATTTATTAACCATTGGAGCTTCATCCCAAATAATAAGGCTGGTACGTTGCAACAACTCAACCTTTGCACCACCTTGCTTTATACAATAACATAAGTCCTCATTTAAAACCAATGGAATTGAAAATTATGAATGTGCTGTTCTCCCACCAGGTAATAAAAGAGAAGCTATCCCACTTGATGCCACATTCAACACAATCATCTTTTCATATCTCAATTTATATGTCAAAGTCTTCCATAAAAATGTCTTACCAATACCACCATAACCATATACAAAGAAGAAGCCACCATTTTTTTCATTGACAACTCTTATAATTTCATCATACACCAATTTTTGATCTTTATTTAGTTTCACCACATATTCTTCATGTCTCTGCAACATTTCATCTACATCAAAGTTTAGCTCATTAAAGATTAAGATGTTGCCAAAACTATTTATATAACTATCATCGGGATAAGGCATAGAATCAAAATCCTTCAAAGATTTGCCATTTGCCATCAATAATTGCTATATCTCCACCAAGCAAAACATCTTCAGTTGGTTCGAATCCATCGCCAGATCTATACATTAATTTTAAGTTATCGTCAATTGTTTTCAATAGATTATATTGTCATAATTAAAAGATTAAAAAAATTATATAAAATAATACATATACTAATTAAATGATTTACCTGAACATTTCAATAATTTTTTCCTTTCATAAAAGTTGCCATCAACTAATAATTGCCAAGTCGCATTCCAAACATTAAGCGGATTAGAAAGTGAACTTGACAACAATAAATTAATGAACAATTTTCTCAAGCTCAAACCAGAAACAATTGTAGATGCTTTAATAATTCCATCAATGTACTCTTTGTCATTAGCTAGCAACCCCAAAGCACTACATGTTTCTTGAAAAGTGTCATATGTAATACCTTCTGTTGTCCTTAAGTCTTCATAACTTTTGCAACCTCTCTGAATATTTAATAAAAGTCTCAAGTAGTATAGTTCTCCATATCCCAATGGAATAAAATTCATTCTACCAATCGAGAATCCTTTTTTCCTTAAACGCCATTCTTCACTTTTAACATCATAAACAAACATTGTAGGAAACTCTGCATAAGTTAAATTTCGTCCCTCAGCATATCTTCGATTTGCTTCCATCCAAGATAAAAACATCGTTTTCTTATCCTTGTTTCGATACACAACATTATCAATTCTATCATGATCTTTAAACAAAACAATTTGCTGGTCAGGCAGATGAAACGTTAACCTTGTTACAGGAGGCCAATGGTGATGGATATCAAATGAAAAAATTCTCCATATTGACTCACAAGGAGAAAGATAGCGACAATCATAGTATTGCTTGATTTCATCCACAGGCTAAGGCAATCCACCTAAATTGTTATCCACACTCATGGACAATGTAACTCAATCAACACCTTTATTGATGTACTTGAAAAGATACTTGATAGAATTACTTTTGTTGCAATACTCAATGTTAATGTGAGCTTGATATTTCATCAACAACTTCGGATTATAAGGATCAACAAATCTATTGTCCAATTCAACTCCACATCTTACTACTTTTATGTCACTATTCCTCCTACGATATATCAGATATCCATCACTATCAAATCTAGTAGTCTCAACATATTTTTTGGGAAAATATTTTGAGCACTTACCATCTTTCATGCAAGGTGATTGCCTTCTACTATGTCCACAAGGACCATGAACCATATAGGTTGAAACCACATCAAATAAAGTTGGAAATTTAGAAGGATTTGGTAACTCAGCACATATTACTGAGTCTATCATATCTGTGGAGACTAATTTATCCTTTGCAGCCAACCATATCAAAAAATGTGCATGTGGCAAACCCTTCTTTTGGAACTCAACTGTATACATTCCTATAATAAAAATGACCTATTATTCATATATTATAAAAAGTCTAAAATGAACCATTAAAATATATTTAACAAAATCTATAACATGACCAACCTGCATTCACTTGACCAAAAAATTCACCTTTTTTCAAATCACTCATCATTTCATCCAACTTTATGCAAAACACACGACATGTTATATCAAGTCGATCATATGCATTTAATCTCTTGTCCTGAACAAACCTCTGAATCTCTTTCCATTTGGGATTACATGTAACAGTCAGAAACAAATCAGGATAACCATATTGCTTACAAATAGCCATTGCATCTTGACAATTATTAAACATGTATCTTTTTCCACCAAAAAATGATGAAGGAAGCACAATTCTAGCCCCGATTGTAGAAGGATTAATATCACCACAATCAACAGCTTCTTGGAGGCCACATAAGAAATCTTTCCTGATATTCTTTTGGTTACTCCAAATATATGATAATCGTTAAGATTCTATCATAGAGTAACAATCAACATATTGTTGTAATAGCCTTCTACCTTTCAAAATCATTGTCTCTTCATGTTTTCTCTCATGAAATCTAAATGCAATAAATTCACGAAGAGTAACTTGTTTTCATTTGCCATTTTCAGCTTCAAAATTAGAAGATCGATAACTAATATTTTCTTGATAGCCATCTTCACCATATGGAAAAAGCAATGGATATTGTAATGGGATATAACTTATATGTGTTTCATGAATTCTTTGGAATTGTCCATCTCGTCCACGAATAACCACATTTCTCCCAAAATCAGAGCTATCAAAATCTCCAACTATTAGAGAGCGACTTCGTCTACTGTTGGCAGATTATATGATCTAGGATCATGAACTCTATTCCTAAACAATCTCAAAGAAACATTGGCTACATTACTTTCTTTCATATGATCTCAAACTTTTCGAAATGACCGAGCCAATACATTATGTTCATCCACCATATTTATTAAATCTTGCACCAATTGTGGATCAATGCTTGAAACATCTTCACATTCACTATTCATATTAAAAAACAAAAACATAAGTTTATAAATATGATAGAGTGTTAAACACATAATTACAATTTATATTATATTAATATAAATTTAATTATTATTTTAAAGATTAAACATATTATATATACCTGAAATGTGAAATTCTATTTTGAACCTCATTTTGAGTGTCATAAATATATAACTGAGCAAACTTTGGTTGTTGTCCCTCATTAGGTAATAAAGTTCCAATGCGGTGGTAATTTTGCCCACTAATCACAAAATTGGGTGGACCATTACCATCATTGAAGGTTGTCTCTATCTTCGCCCCAATTGACGTGAATGCGAACATACTATTATATGTTCTAATGTTTTGAATGAATTCTTTGCTTCTTCGATCAACACCATTAATCAAACTCCATAACAACATTGGAGGCTTTTGAAGGAAAGGTATAACAACCTTTCCTTTATACAACACAGAGAAAAATCTGGAGAGGAAGAATGACACGATTTTCTTAATCTCTCTTGATACCAAAACATAGCCCCACAATATTTACACGAGAAATCCATGTTCCCAATGTCTACATAACCTAATCAAAGTAATTAGAAGATTTAAAAATATATAAAGTTGAATAAAAAATTGACTAAAATACATTTTCGATTCTTTATTTTTTTCGAATTCACAAATTTGGTCCCTCTATATTTAAAAATCTACAATTTTGGTCTCCTTATTTTTTTTAAAGACATTTAATTTTCCTATTTTTAAAAATCCACTATATTGGCCTCACTATCAAATCTCTTATGTTAATCGTTAATGGTTTAACGTTGAATTTGACATGTTAACATTGGGTGTAATGTTGACTATGACTTTGACACATCGTTTAAGCACTGATACACCAAAGTTAACATTTAACTACTAACAATCAAAGCAAGAGATTTGATTGCAAGACCAAAATTATGGATTTTAAAAAATAGAGGGACTAAATGCCTCTAAAAAAAGTAGAGGGGCCAAAATTTAGGATCGAGGAGAATATGGGAATCAAAAGTACAATATAGCCTAAAATATATTTAGGCTAAAAGTTGTTTGATAAAAAAAATTTTAAAAAATCTAAATTTATTTAAAATTAATTGTCTCACTCAAATATATTCATAAAGATACGAAATATTATGTAAAATAATTTAATCAACGTGAAATTATTTTAATTATAACAAAAATACATAAAACTATTAAAATATATAAAATTAGAATTTTTAATTTCAAAGTTTAGAAAAAAAAATTAATTATTAAAATTTAATTTTAAAGATGATTTACAAATATTTTATTATATACAATATTAATGAAATAAATTTAAGCATTAATTACAAGAGATTAAATATTTAAAAATTTCTATATTATTGTTCAATAATATTTTTATCAAATAAAAAATTTATTTAAAAATGATTTAATAAGGTGAAATTATATTACAAAGAATTTAATAAATATATTGTTGCAGTTAAAATTTGTAAAATTTAAGTATACATTAAAAATAAAAAAACTGAAATCTAAATAAAATTTAAAGAATAAAATGAGAAATTTTTAAAATATTAAAGATTTATCGAATTATATTATGTACTCATTTAATAATGTTCTTTTATTTAATGTAATAAACATATTTTAAATTTTAATTTTAAAGAAATAGTAATTATCTATATATAATAAAAGTTAATTTTCAAATATGTTGTTATATATAACATTAATTAAGTAAATTTAAGTATTTATTAAAAAGGATAGGATCTTTAGAAACTTCTATATTATTGTTGAATAATATTTTTAGAAGATAAGAAGTAATTTATCTAAACAAAGTTCAATAATGTAAATATATATTAAAAGCTATTTATTAAATAATCTAAAAATTATTTAACAAATATTTTTTTGTAATTAGGAATTAGAAAACTTAACTACAAATAAAGAAAAAAAATCTAAAATCCAAATTAAATTTAAAGGATAATAATTATAAATATTTAAAAATATTTTAATTTATTTAACTATATTATTTACACATTTAAGTCACATTCTTTTATTTCATGTAATGGAAATTTAAGAAAATAAAAAATAGTTAATATTTTTTATTTTCTGAATTAGATAATATAAAACCAAATTTAAATCTCACAATAAATAAACTAATTTAAAATTTATTAAAGTATCTGAGAATTATTACTTATGGTTATGTTATATATTTTTTTATTCTTATTAGTATATCTATTACAAGTTAATATCACGCACTATACTAATAAAATTTCTCATATCCAAGTAAAGTCGATTTTTAAGTTGAAATACTTTACATTACTTATAAATCATGACTGATATTAAATTTAAATCAATAATCATGATAATTAACAAATTTAATATACATTACAGTATGTGAATATTTGATAATAAAAAAATTATAATAGTATCTAACAGTCGTGAAAAACAACATTCAGTTAAAAATGTATTACATATTATGTTGATATAATTTCCTACCCTTAAATCAAAATAATTAGAAAATTATTATATGTGTATAAAAATAAAAAAATATATAATTTATCATGTTAATAATATATCTCCAAACTAAAAATAAAATTACCAAGGAATAAACGATAGTCAAGTAAATTTAAAGCCTGTGTTTTACACTGGCTAAAACCTTGTTTTTAAAAATTCATAATTTTGGTCTCATTGTCAAATATTTTGACGTGTTAAGGTTAACTCTAACTCTAACACATTATTTAAGTACTGACATGCAAGAGTTAACATTGAACCACTAATAATCAACGGAAGAGATTTGATGTTGAGATCAAAGTTGTGAATTTTTAAAAATAGAAAAACTAAATCTCTATAAAAAGAAGTAAAGGGAACAATAATTGCAAATTGTAAAAAAAAAAAAAACAAAACTAAATACAATTTAGCCACAAAAATAATATAATCTAATAACAGTCATTATGCAACACCTTGTGTTTCACTTTCTACAAATAAAGTGTGGTCTTCAAACATTTCCTTCATACATGTGTCAATATATTCAACATTCATCAACTCAACCTCATCAATAAAAACATCATCTACAAAATCTGGATGCATATATTAGATATTAGTATACATATCAAATAAGTACATCAAATATGTGTATCTAATCTTATTCTGTATATACCAAAGAACACTTAATCAATCATGTACAATACAAACTTAATACGAAAAAAAAAATTACCTGATTCTATAGTGGAGGTACCTCTTTTTGGAGAGAATGCTGCTGCACTTATATCAGCATCAACGCTCCATGGCAGCACTTAGAAAACATTAGAGATGACTCATTATCTATTTATTAAACACTAACTTAATATCAAATCGAACAAAATCATTGTGAAGAAGAAAAATATTTACTGTAATCAATTCTTCTACGCTTTGAACTGGTATTGTTGGAACTTCTATTCATGCTTTTCTTTCTCTGTTTATCTTCACGTGAATAAAAGTTATAAGTCAAGACAAAAACTTCATTCGTCTGGCAACAAATTTGTATTTCAAAACTGTCAAACATTAATATTAACACAGCAACGAAAGCTAGATACCTCTGCATGAGCTGTGCGATTCAAAAAGGGGATACTCATTACAGTTAATTCCTTCAACTTTAGCAAAACCTCCCTGATCTGCTATTGGTTCCATTCTGAGCACTCAAGAGAGAAGATTAATGATTTTTGAGCCCTGAATAATGATGCAAAAAAGACAACAAATTCTCAAAAATTCATTATATCATGTATATACTCCAAATACTTACTCCAAATATTATAAAAGTCAAGATAGAAAAACTTTGCCAACACGCTAACTTAGTTTAACCGTCCAGGAATGCCATAGTACAATCCAAGAGGGTGAATTTGACTAAATTGTTCATATTTTATTTTTATATATATAATATATAGTACTTACATTAAATGCATCCCTACAAAAGTGCCTCAAAATCAGTTGATTAGAAATGACTGTCAGTTGAAACACTTACCAACTAAACTGAACACACTCATGCTAAAGAAAAACCAAAAATTGGCGTCACTTGACAAATTGAATAAAGATATTAAAAAACTTACATATAATGGTTGGTTAATATTTTAATTGATATTAAAAAATGTGTGGCATAAACATGAAATTTATTACAACATTGACAGCACATATCAGTTTCCATTTGCCCAGTCTAAATCCTATAAACATGTAAATTAAAAAACAGAATATTTACATAATGACTAACATGTTAAATAATAAATATATTCAAAAGATCACATACAACTACTTATTTACCACTTATTCTGAGCAGTATACCATAAACCCATTGGATAAATATATCTCTAGATATTAAACAAACAATTATTTCCATGTATTTTTTTGTCCTTATAATGATTAACATGTTAAATATATTCAAAAGATCACATACATCTACTTGTTTGCCACTTATACTTACCAGTATACTATAATCCCATTGGATAAATATATCATTAAATATTAAACAACCAATTATTTTTATGTACTTTTTTGTCATTAAGAAAGTTTAATATTAATGAAATTAATTTAACATAATATATTCTTTTATTCTTATGATTAAGTATATCCTATCATTGAATAAAATCTTCACCTGAAAAACAATTATAATTTTTTAAAAATTATTACTGAAAAATTAATTACAACTATCAAGAATTTATTGTAATTAGTATTTAGATTATTAATATGATATCATTTATAATCATCTATTTGTAAATCATACCGAGAGAAATTCCTATTAATTAACATAACTTTTCAACTTTTTAAAAATTAAAATTGTTAAATATATCAATGAAAATATTTTCATGTATGTTTTTTTTATCATTAACATAATTAGATATTAATTAAATTAATCTGGTATAATACATTTTTTATTCTTATAAATATATTTTATTATGAAACATGATAATGAATTCAAAATAGAACCAGTGTATTTTTTTTAAAAATAATGAATAAGTGTTATCTTAAAGGAAGCTTTTATCCAAAAAATTTAAAAGTATCAAGCATGTTCTTTGTGATTTTTAAAACTTTTATTTTGAAGTTTAAGCGTAAACTATTTTTTATTTTTTTAAAAAAAAATGTGCGAAGTGTAGCCACACAATCCTACACCTAGTTTAGAAAATACAAATTGTTAGATAAATTATTGACCCAAAAATGTGATAAATATATTTGTAACACTACTTGTTACACTAATTAATTACTAAGTTATTATATATACCAATCTATAATGTATAAATCTATCAATAAATAATGATGTCAAAAATTTTACCTTCTCAATAGAATATTAATTTTTTATTCACTTAGAATATAAAAAACACAAACTATAGAAATAGTAATGATAACTATTTTTTTTTCTAAGATATACTTAAGACTTAAAATAAAAAACAAAATTAATTGTTTTTCCTCTCTATATTCAACTGTACTAAATTATAACATATCTTATACTAACAAAACATTTACTCCATTTTCTAAAATTATTAAACACATTAGTAACACAAATAATTTCAATTTTATAATTTTAATTTACTTAATAGCACATTCACGTTTATAATATAGATCTGTCATTCTCCTCTAGAACAATTAATCTCCATTCAACTTTTTCATGTTATTACATTTGATATGAACATTAATTGATATGAACATTAAGACTTTATCACATCATTTTTATAGGATCATTTAATATAGCCATCTATCTATTACGTGCAACAACTTAATTATATTTAAAAAAAGTAGTTAAAAAAAGCAATATTAATGCAACATATACTGACAAGGTTAAGCAAAGAAACTAACTACTTCATTACAAACTACACACAAGCTCAAAAACTCTAATATAATATAATTACACAAAAAGAGTTCTGAAGCTAAAAGCAAGTCATACACTGCAGAGGACTTTTGTTTTTCTGTCATCCAACTGTTATCAACAGAGTCAAACAAAATTACATAGAAAGGTCTAATTCAAAATGATAAACACTTAATCATTCCTTCAAAAGTGATCACTCCTAACACATCTACCGTTCCTTAACCGCAAAATACAAAGACACAACACCACCATCCCATTTAGATACAATCATGGTCCCACTCAAAATACAAAATCAAGACCTTTACTAACTAATATTGATATAACATCAACATTTATACTGCTCCAACTTAACAGGTTTTAACTTGATCCTCTTTCTACGACCATTACTACACTCACTAACAACTTCCACTTTCTCATTTAGATCATCTACTTCTGCATCAACATTTCCAACACCATCTCCAAGTGGAATAGCCGTTAATTCTAGAAGTCTAAGAGCTGTAGACTCATTGTTCGAAAGCTGTAGCATAACGCTTTCAAGATGAGTATTCACTCTTCCTTTGTTACGGTCAATAGACTGAAAACTTGTTGAAGAAGATTCACCCAGTCCTATAGTTCCAATTTCAATCTGTGAAAGACTTGTTTGACCTTTTGACAACTCCTCTAATAGCACACCAACCTCACCAACAGCAGGCAAAGACGAAGGAATGGAGCGCATCTTCAGCTAAAATAAGCAGATTGTATCATTTTTCCTTAAAAAACTAAATAAACAAATTTAAAAGATTAAAATGGACAACAATATACCGATTCTGGAGTTGATATAAAATCTTTTTCTAAGGTAGAATCAACACATATCTTCTTTACTTTAAAAGAATCTTCATAACGATACGCTCGATCAGCTTGCTTCTCCACCTTGAACAACAATTCCCTCCCAATTAAGCTATCACACTCAGGTGGATGTTCAACAAAAGATGGATCCTTTATGAAAATTAAGAGCATGTGATTACTAAATAAACTATTGAAATAACATAACAAATATTCAATCATTAAATAAATAGAAATAAATTAATACATTATTCTCACAAACCTTCATAGTATACAACAATTCCTTGCAAGATTTCTTTAGAAGAGCATAACAATCAAAATCAAACAATATAAAACACGCTGCATCTTTCCCATCACTAACTTCCGGCTTCAATTTAAAACTGGAAAAACACAATAGTTAACTTTTAACTTCATAAATGATTACACTTTAAATTAGCATTATTCATTACTAATTATTAATCATTATTGGTACAATATAGAAAGTATAAATAACAAACAACATACCAAGGTGTGACATCAATCACATGACTATCACAGCCAGGGCAATAATAAAGACCACCGTCTGGAGCAACAGCTTTGTGGCACTTACAAGCCATGTACCACCACGTATCACCCTTGATCACAACAGCTACACTTGCCAACACAATAAAAATTCCATCCTATATATATGCATGCACATATGAATGAATAAAAACAAATAATGAAGAATCACACTATCAATTAATCAAATAATTAAATTATAATACAAAACATTATAAATTATTAAATCATTAAATAGTAACAATAAAAATAACATTACCTACTCACAAATCTGTAGATCATTAACAGATTTCCTAGGGAATGTTTTGAGAAATTCATTGTGCAACATAGACATACCATCTTTATCACTAATTACACGAATAGGCACATCCAGTTCAATACCATGAATATCAAGTTTACAACAAAAAGAAGAAGAAGAAGGAAAACACATAAGAATGAAGATCATCAATATCATTTACAACATTGACCAAAGAAATCAATGCTCACAAATTACAAACCTGAGAATCATCTTACCCATTCCTAAACTCAATTGCCTTAGGAATTTGTGGATCCCATAGCAACCTAGAGGCATTCATCACATTATGAACATTCACTTGACCTAAATTACAACAATATCAATTAATCTACAAATAATACAGGCAACATAATTTCAGATAAATTTACATCTTTTTAGAACCAAAAAAAAAACAAAACTAAAATACTAACCCTTGTAACTCTTCACCCTTCCAAGTTGGAGTACAACAACAGGACGCTGAGCACTACCAATAGCAAGAAAATCATTCACCATGTCCACATAATCCCCAAACAAAGCACACTTGATGATCCCCCTAAATAGAAATATTAAATTTGAAAAACAAATTAAATCACCAACATCACTTAACTGTCAACCGTAGTTTCATTTATATAAACATCAACATTAATGAACTAAACCATACTTGTGATTAGCTAACTCCAGCACTATCACCCTAGAAGTTTTCCCACCTTTGACAAAACTCTTTTCAGCATAAACACCAATGAGAACTCCCATTACATCTAATGCAAAAAGTCAAAAAACATGTAAGTTACTACAACACAAATATATAATTAAACAAAAAATAAAATAACAAAATTACCAAGCAAATAATCTGACTCTCCCTTTGTCTTGGTAATATGCTCAGAATCCATTAAAGTAAAACCAAATGAAGGTATAATAGCACTTTCACATGATAGAACATTTGTCTTTGAATTGAACAACAATTTGAATTCATGCCTTGTCACCCTATAGGAGCCGTAATTATTCACCACAGAGAAATATGCCATCGCATATACCTCACCCTCAACAATAACTTTAGCAAATTTTTTAATCATAGGCTTCCTTATACTTGCTTCAATCTTCCCACCCTACTTACCACAAAACAATAAAAAAAACAAATATTACAACAATAACGTGCAAATGAATTTAACAAAATGACAATTAGAATTAGAATGATAAAAGAAGATAGTTAGAACACACAAAGAATCATACCTTAGCATCCATTAATATCATTTGTATAGCAAATGGATTGGTAGGTTGATCCAAGGAACACAAATTCCACACACGATAACTCTAACCTTAAGTCTCCAAGAATCATTGCCCCCATATATGTTTAGAACAACGTCATATGGACTAGACACACACGCCATCTCAACTCACATATATTAGAAGACAGGAATATACTCAAACCACAGAACTTACTCATACTCACAAACCCCTCAAAAGTACCTATAAATAGACGATCAATAAAGCAACATTTTTTCGAGAACTACTATCCCTCCAAAATTTCAAATTCAAACCCAATAAAAATTTGAAACGCAATCAACTACAGGGACATATAAACCATTGCAGACCGTTAGTTTTCCATGACACATATTGAACAGAGAACCATAATAATAATAATAAAAACAACTCACACAAATTCATCAATACAAAACACCCTAAGTGTAAATCCACCTAAATTTAAAAAAAAAATTGTCAATGACACCTGCCTTGTCTAACATGTCAAATAATAGTTGCAAGAAACGTAAATTTAGCAAATCATAAACCTAACCCCAATTTCATGGCAAAAATGGGAGAACTAATTACCCATTACCCATAATAAAATAAAAGAATTGAAAATTACAAAGCTACAAACCCTAAAAAAAACTAAAAAAAAAACTTACTTATTTATACTTGAACCTTCCCCTACCACAATCGTGCCCAACAACACCTGTCGACAACCCAAAGCAATTACTTGTCATGTCACCGCTTGATAAGAGACAACCCTTAATAAGGATGGCAGAACAATTGATTTCACAATCACACATTCTGGAAGTGGAGACCTTCGCCCCTTATGCAATCTCTCAACGAGCTGTAATCTATTTACAATGACACCACACACACTAAACCCCACTTCCCAAGAGAGGTGCCACACAATTAGCCCCTTATGTCAAGTCTCATCACATATCCAGTGCTTTTCCCCTCACATGGCAAAAAGACTTTAAAAATTAAAACCACAATAAAAAAAAAAAGAATCTCTGATTAAAAGAGTTAAACACCGAAAATACCCCCAAAAAAACAACAAAATAACTGCACAGCCAATAAATACTGACCTACAGTATTGTAAAAATAACTATGCTGTTACGTAAATAGAAAACACCAAAAATACCCCTCAAGAAAAAACAAAATAACTGGACACCCCATGAATAGTGCCCCACAGTACTCAAAAAATCCTTAGTTGTTATGTAAATAGATTTTTTTTACCGTAAATCAATATTTAATGTAAACAAACACATACAACATATTATTATTTAATATAATAAAACAATATAAATAAGCTTATTATCTAATATAATAATATAATAATAAACATAATAATTGAGCAAACACTTGGTGTTCCTAACTATACCGAAGGATCAAACATAATATATTTTCATTTTGTTTGTTACTTTGTCTATCTTTTTCTTTTTAACTATTTTTCCACTAATAGTAAGAAAAACTATTCTTTCTTTTTTACTTTTCACACTATTTCTAGTGAGAAAAATTATTCTTCCAATTCCAATTTTTGCACTATTTTTTTCACTTTTGGTGAGAAAAATTATTTTTAGAATCTTCTTATTTGATTGTGTCTTCAAGACTCATTGCATCTAAATAAATTAATTTTACACTCATGTAAACAATACAACAATACAAATATATGAACCAAAATCATAGTATGAATAATACGATTAGGGGGGAGAGAATTTGACCTTGAAATATGAATTTGAAAATATGGTTTTCTCCAATCACATTCTTTACAAGACTTTTTCTTGCAGGTTGCAATGTCAAGTGTGAATATAACCAACAGAGGAAAGACAATTGTACTAATAATGTGTTTTGTAAATTAACATAAAATTATAAAAACTTAGAAGCAGAAGACATAGAAAACAGAGAAAATCAAATAATAGAGAGGAGATGAAGATAGATATCAAAGAAAATAGGATAATAAAGAAAAGAGAGAATTAGAGAATTTTTATTCACATTCCACAAATAAGGTAACTTATTTATATGTATAAAGTTGCAACTCAAAGGTCACATATGATTTAATGTATGAAGGTGAAATATAAATAATCATAAGTTAATTGAACATTTGTTGTCGTCAATTGATAACATGCAATTAGGGGTAAAATGTTTGAAATTTTGAAAGTAAAAGACAAATGCACTAAAAATAATAACTGATAAAAATGTTGAAAGTGAGATTAGAACCCTTGATGTCTTTCGACTCCACTACTACCACTAAAGGTACTAAGTCATTTAACTTAATTGTCTCAAAAATAAAAAAAATACTTTATAAATACTATTACTCCATTTGTCAATTGTACTTTTGGTTGGCCAAAATATGATCATTGTATGAATTTAAATTATGTTTAATACTAAATCTTTAATATTTTAATTTAAAAAAATTATATAATTGCTTAAAAAATAAATAACTTATAAAAAATAATTTAAAATAATATATTCTTATTCAAAATTTGAAATTACAATGGATGTTCTTCTTAAAAATAAACCACTTTTTTAAGCACATACAAATGAGTCCTATATTTATTGAATGAAAAAAATATTAAAAGTTAGGATGATATATTTATTTATTAAATATTTTTATTTTTATTTTACAAATTTATAAATTATACAATTTTATTTAATCATACAAAATTATTTAATTAATTATATAAATTTTATAATTATATAAACAAATTAAATAATTTAATAATTGTTAGCAGTCGATGCTCACATAATTTAAGGGAGCATTGTATGAATTTAAATTATGTTTAATACTAAATCTTTAATATTTTAATTTAAAAAAATTATATAATTGCTTAAAAAATAAATAACTTATAAAAAATAATTTAAAATAATATATTCTTATTCAAAATTTGAAATTACAATGGATGTTCTTCTTAAAAATAAACCACTTTTTTAAGCACATACAAATGAGTCCTATATTTATTGAATGAAAAAAATATTAAAAGTTAGGATGATATATTTATTTATTAAATATTTTTATTTTTATTTTACAAATTTATAAATTATACAATTTTATTTAATCATACAAAATTATTTAATTAATTATATAAATTTTATAATTATATAAACAAATTAAATAATTTAATATTGTTAGCAGTCGGTGCTCACATAATTTAAGGGAGCATTGTATGAATTTAAATTATGTTTAATACTAAATCTTTAATATTTTAATTTAAAAAAATTATATAATTGCTTAAAAAATAAATAACTTATAAAAAATAATTTAAAATAATATATTCTTATTCAAAATTTGAAATTACAATGGATGTTCTTCTTAAAAATAAACCACTTTTTTAAGCACATACAAATGAGTCCTATATTTATTGAATGAAAAAATATTAAAAGTTAGGATGATATATTTATTTATTAAATATTTTTATTTTTATTTTACAAATTTATAAATTATACAATTTTATTTAATCATACAAAATTATTTAATTAATTATATAAATTTTATAATTATATAAACAAATTAAATAATTTAATAATTGTTAGCAGTCGGTGCTCACATAATTTAAGGGAGCCTTAACAATCGTCTTAAATGAAGAGACTATCAATATGAATTCTCATATTATTGTTACTTGTGTGACCCATCCTTGCAAGAACATGGCTATAGGGAGAACCACAACATATGTGACATGATTTAAAATTAAGCACGTCCCTTTGCCATATGAGCAATACATTAACATTGTTTATTACATTGAAGATACATTCCTGAATACATTTTTTCTTAAGAGTGCAATTTGTTTACCACTATCCACTCTAAATTACAGTTAAAGATAATAATATATTTTATATATTAAATTATTTTTAAATAAATTGTATAATTTAATAAATAATCTTATATAATTTATTAAATAAATTTTTATATTTATATAATTAAAATAAAAATATTTAATAAATAAATTTATCATCTTAACTTTTAATATTTTTTCTACAATAACTATAGGACCAATTTGTTTGTGCTTAAAAAAGTATTCATTTTTTTTTAAAAAAAAGTGATTTCTTTTAAGAGGGGCAACATTGTAATTTCAAAATTTTATATCATTTTAAATTATTTTTTATAATTTATTTATTTTTTAAAGCAATCATATTTTTTTTAAAAAAATAATAATAAAGATTTAATATTAAATAAAAATTAAATTTGCAAAATAGCCGTGCTTTGAGACATCAAAAGTGCAATTAATAAATACAATAACAGTATAAGTAAAATATATTTTTTATCTATGAAACAAATGAGTCAAATGGCTTAGTGACTTTGGTGGTAATGAAGAAGGGAAAGGTAAGATTTTAATCCCACTTCCAACATTTTTATCATTTATCATTGTTCGCATTTTGCCTTAATTATGCATCAGCACATCAATGTCACATCAACAATCAATGTCAGTGCAACATATACTATCACATCAGCATCAGAGTGCCACATCAACAATCAACATTGCTACATCAACAGTTAACTAATGGCAAGAAACGTTTGATTAATGGATATGCAAAATTCTCAAAATTTTAAAAATAAGGAGGAAAATGTGCGAAAAAATGTTGTGGCAAAATTTGCAAAATCTTAAAAGTAAGGAGACAAAATGTACAATTAAGCCAAAATTGAAAATGTTAATTTTGGATAAAGAAAAAGTCTTAATGTTGGGGCAACTCTACTAACCCACGTTCAAAGCCATGTTTTGGAAAGAACAAGTAAAAAAATTGTAACTTAAAAAATTGACTTTCAAATAAGCTTGGATTAAAACATATAAATTTATTTTCTTAAAATAATTAAAGCAAATAATAAAAAGCCAAGAAGCCCAATTATCATGTGCAAGGACAGCAAATTAGAGGATTTACACTACAACAAGTCCATCTGGCCCAATATCATGCGTATGAGCCCACATCTCCCACTTCTTATTTGAAAGCTCTAAACACATGTTGATATATAAACACTTAAAGGGAGAGCTATTAATATGAGTCATGGTCTGTAAGCCAACTCAATTCACCACCAGTTCAAGCCAAGTTGGCTTAGTAAAAATTTTGCCTAGATTGTGGGTCAAATTTGACCCGCCTCACTTAACTCCCAACTCACTTGGGTTGAACTCGTGGTGAGTTAGGTTAGCTCACAGGTTAGGAATTTATTTTTAAAAAAAAATACATCTTACTACACTAGCTCACTAAGTAATTAAAGTTAAACTTGGTTATCTAATTCAATTCTAATCATAATAAAAGATACATATAGTACACTAGCTTATCTTTTTATATATAAATATAAAATTTGAATGTGAATATAATTTTCCGTATCATTAATATATATATATATATATATATAACCGTTGGACACAATATAATAAACCAATTGATATTCTGTTTTCATTTAGCTCCTCAAAATTTGTATCACCTCAATTTATTTTTGTACATTTTTTGGTTTTTTTACTTATATATTTTGTTTGCTTTATTTTTTTTTTATTTTTTTTAATTCTAGGCAAGTCAATCCATATAACTCACCAACCCATGTTGGGTTGAGCCAAATGGATCATTTTTTAGCTCACCAAAAACTGAGCCAAGTTGGATTGGTTTATTTTTTGACCAACCTGTGGTAGGGAAACCCGGATGAGCTATCCATTAATGAAGTTTGAAGTTGAACAGATTTGGAAAAGGAGACCTGCGCTGTTAATCTCCCCCTCTCTCTCTCTAAAGAGCTTGCGAATGTTGCGTAGGAAAAGATACCCTATTACTGCATTCTTCAATCTCCCACTCTCTCTCCCTCCCTCTGTTGCACTTTTGAGAGTTTCAAATTCTTATCATGTTTCATCCCTCTCTTAAATTCATCATGTTTCAAATTCCTGGTTCTTCCCTTTCGCGAATTCTCTGCTGAATTTCAGCAACCTGGGTTGAGAATTGCCCCGCGAACTGATAAGCACAAATCAATTCTCGATTCTCTCATAAAATCAGCTAATTATGTTTCCCTGGTAAACCAGTACCGCATTTATTCTAGCATAATTAAAAGTAACCATATTTTTCTAATTCTATTCCAATCATGACACCTACAACGTGACACAACAACAACAGAGAGAGGAAAAAAAAAACTACAAAAGGAAACGTGCCACAGGTCACTTCGCGTTTTCTTTGCCTTTTTCTTTTGTTTGTTCTTCATTTAAGTATTGTAGTTTTCCTAAATATATCATAAATTAACAATTGACCCCATAATTCAAACAAAATGAAATAGTTGACATAATAATAAATATCTAAAACAACTCTACTTTTTTTAAAATTACAATGAAATGATCGTACTACACATTACAAAAAGCCAAGCCACTACTCAATGCACATAACCAATCTTTTGAATACAACAAAGAAGCTCATTCTTAACATGATGATGAACCTGGCTACAAGACCTTTGCATTTGCACCACACTCACGGCTCCATCTAATACAAACTAAAGATTGATCTAATTGCTCCAAAACCCTAACAACCTGCGAGAACTCGGGCCTCTTCTCTGGCTTCAGGGCCCAACGTTGCTGGATCAAATCTCGCAAAATATGTGGGCACTGCGAAGGAATAATGGGCCTTGAATTCCTATCAGCCACCGCAACAGCAACTTGGATTGGACCTATGTCCCCAAATGGAATTGACCCACTCACTAGCTCCCACAAAATAAGCCCAAAACTGTACACGTCAACCTTTCTCCCATAGCGTTTTCCTTTGATCATCTCCGGTGCCATCCAACGGTAGGTACCCCTCAATGAGTCACTTTGAAACCTCACAAGCAATGCCAAAATCAGCAATTTTGAGGTGAGAGTTCCCATCAACAAGGACATTCTCGGGTTTAAGGTCCCTATGAATGATACCTTGTGCGTGTACATGCTCCATTCCACGTGCAATATCCAAAGCAAAAGCTATCACCTTCTTTAGAGAAATTGGCTTGGACTCTAACTTGTTCAAATGTGACCCTAAAGAACCCTTTTGTAGATACTCCGTGAGAATGAAATGAAAGTGTGTGTCTTTTGCACGCGGCTACGAACTTCACAACATTTTGATGCTGGAGACGAGGTAGATGTGTGACTTCTCTTAAAAATTGTGTCTCTAAAAGGGATGTGAGGGTTCCCTTTTAGTCATTTTCTCGTACCTTGACGAATTTAATGGCAACATATTCCTCCTTGTATATACCATGGTAGTTTGACTGTGAGCACCTTGAGAAAACTTGTCACCAATGAAGAAATTAGAGAAGTCAACATTCCATTGATCTTGTGCAATCCACGTAGCTGCATGTCTTCGACCACCGTGGTGAAAATACTTTGTTGAAGGCCATGATGATTCTTTGCGGTTCGTGCACTTATCGTGCAACATGATCGATAACTTCCCCATAATAACTCTCTTGTGAGAAGAATGGTCTCTTACGATTTTGATGAATGTAAGAACCCTTGATGCAAACCTGAATATAAAGCTTTCTTTCAGCTTGATCTCTTCTCATTTTTCTTTAAATCGGGTAGTTTCCTAGTTAGTAGGATCTAATCAAATAGTTTGTTTGTATCTTATATAAAGTTCCCGCCGAAATAATTACAAATGTCGCATTTTTATAGGTAGAAAAAGAATGTTTGTTATGATAAGATTTATTCTCATCTGTAAGGTTTCTTAATTAAATTTGACTTCTTAATGTATTTTCAATTTTAAAATAATTGTCCGTTCTTTTAACTATCTTGTCATCATTCTATAATGTAATTTGTATTTTAGTTTGTGAAATGTATAGATATAAATGTTTATTTTATATAATTAAATTTATAATAAATAAATATTTTTAATATATAAATTTTATTATAATTAAAATTCATAATAAATAAATATTATTTAACAAATAAATTATATTTTGAAGTTATGATAACAATTTACATTGTTGTACAAGGTTATTTTTAATTTCTTTTAAAAATATTGACAATTTCTTTTAAAAATTATTGAAATTCAATTTAGAAATGAAGATGAAAATGATAGATTGAAAGAGATAAACGGTTAAGAAAATCAAGTATATAAATAAAAATAAAAGGAGGGTGATTTGAAATGTTGAGAAAGAAATTGTTTGGACTAGTTGTTAAATTAAATTAAGTTTAAAATTAAAACTAAAATTAAAATTTGAAGGGAATAAAAATTAAAAAATAAAACTAAATGCTCAATATATAGAATTAAGATAGCCCATGTGGCTCAATGAGAATGAGAATAACTCTTAAAATTATTCTCATTCAAGAATAACTCCTAAAATTATTCTCCTTCAAGAATAACTTCTAAAAATACTCTCATTTAAAAATAGCTCTTAAAGATGCTCTTATTTAAAAATAGTTCCAAAAATGCTCTCATTCAAGGATGAAGATTCATATTTATAGTAGAAGAGTAAATTAAGGAGAATTTTAGATAAGCTTTTAAAAATGATTTTATAGGTTAATTTTTTAAAAATCTTTTAGAAACAACTAGGGGGGAAAGAGAGGTACGGAGTGCCTCTCTTTATTTTTTAAAATAAAAAGAAACAAAATAAAAGAGAGTGTCGTAGTAGATAGTTTAGAGGGTATAGTTAAAAGATAAAATAGTAGATAATTTAGAAAGTAATTAAAGGATATAGTAGTCCAATAAAAAGTAGGGACCAAAAAGATGATATCCTCTTTGTTATAGTTATAGATTATAAATTATTATCTCTATATACAAATTAAAATAGTTATATTGAACGAGAGCATTTTTCAGTGAGATTTTAAGAATCTTTTTTTTACAAGAGTGTTTTTAAGAATTTTTTTAACCTCTTGTTTCTTTCAATTTGTCCCTTTTATCTTTGTTTTTAAATTGAATTTTAAAATTTTTTAAAATAAATTGTCAATAGTTAAAAATAATATTATATCACAATATAAATTATTTATCATAAACCTAAAATATAATTTAAATATTCAAAAATATTTATTTATTACGAATTTTGATTATAATATAATTTATATATCTTCTATCCTCTATATATATAAATTAAAATAACTATCCTGAATGAGAGCATTTTTAATTACTATTCTTCAACGAAAACATTTTTAGTTTTCATTTTTCAACAAGAGTGTTTGTAGGGATTTTCTTTAACATCTTATCTCTTTCAATCTATCATTTTTAATATATTTAGTTCTAAATTGAATTTCATTTTTTTAAAAAATATTATCAATAATTAAAATTAATATTGTTTTACAATAATCATTTATTATAAATTTAAAATATAATCGATATGTTCAAAATATTTATTTATTACAAATTTTAATTACAATATAATTTATATATTCAAAAGTATTTATTTATTATAAATTTAAGTTATATAAAATAAATATTTATTCTATGCAATATACAAGTTAAAATACTAGTTTAAAAGTATTTATTTATTACAAATTTTAATCATATAAAATTAATATTTGTTCTGTGCATTAGGCTAAAATACTAGTTTTGATTTATGAGAAAACACTAAATTTATTTTTTAAGTTTTTTATTTTTTTTACAAAATTATCTATTATTATAAAATTCTTTAAACATAAACTTTAGTCAACAAATTCTTTAACAAAATGTTTGCCCTGTTAATATACGAGAAAACATTAAATTATCTGTTATTATAATGGGTGATTAGACATTTGCACTTCCTATGTAGGAAGCAGCATTAGTCTTTTGAATTAGTTAACCATCGACTTTGTATTCGACTATATAATGTTTGTTTTTCATTATGCAAGCTAACAACTCATTAACTTCGGTTGTGATATGACCGAGCACCTTTTGATTGTGTCACAGTAAAGTGATATCAGTTGAGGTCTACAGTTGGATACATCCAGTGCAGATGTTCCAAGGGCCAAATTTTAGTCGAGGCCCACATCAAATACATCCCGTGCAGATGTTCCAAAGAGGTCGAATTATTAGTTAAGGTCCAACATCAAATGCATGTCGTGCAAATGTTTTGAAGAGGTCATATTTTTGTCAAAGTCCTACATTGGATATATCTTGTATAGATGTTTCGAAGAGGTTGAATTATCAGTTAAGGTCCTACATCAAATACATCACATGTAGAAGTTCCAAAAAGGCCAAATTATTAGTTGAGGTCCTATATCCGATGCATCATGTACAGATGTTCAAAAGAGACCAAATTAACACTCGAGGTCCTACATTAGATACATCTCAGACAGATGTTTTGAAGAGGTTGAATTTTTGTTGAGGTCCTATATACATCAAATACATCTCATACATATGTTTTGAAGAAACTAAACTATCAGCCGAGGTCTTACATCGAATTGCTTGAAGTCTCGGGTGCACTTTTGAGTAAGGATTTGGAACCAATCAAGACACCTTTCTACTGAAAATTTCTTCTAACTAAGAACTAGGTTTCCCTGTTTGAGATTCTTGAATGCAAGCTTTGATAGTATTGTATTTCTTAGCAAAAAAAAGAGAGTTAAAGAACATATTATAATGATTACTATATAAAATAGTTCAAAATTTAAATGTTTTACTTTATGGAAAATAATTAAATAATTTGAATTTTAAATTAATATAATCATTTAAAATTTACATCATTATGGATGATTGATGTTGATTGCTATAAGTATCATTTTTTACTTGTGCCTTAAATTAATTTTAAAAGGTAATACAATAAAGGCATTGCAATATATTCGATAATTCTATTTGTCCCATTTTATCCGACATTTAAAGTATTAGCACACAGGAATTAAGAAAAACAATCAATATTTTAGATTTAATAAAACTATTATGCAATTTTCTAATTGGTACGATACCGCAAGTGTGCGGTATCGCTTAAGTAATAAATATCGTTCTCTCCACAGGAACTGTATGTTTAGCTTTGTAATTATCACAATTTAATAAAAATTAAACAAAGAGAGTTCAATTTGAGAATTTAGGTTTTTAGGGTAAAAAGTAAAAGAATTAAGAATTGGAAATTAAATTAAGCAAGTAAATGAAATTGATAATAATTCAATGAAAGAAAACTTCGAGGATCAAGGTTCACCCTATGACGCTTACTAAATTAATTCTCTTATCTCATGCTTTTACTTGTTCTTCTTAAAGGTGAATTAACCTAAGGTACCCTCCGTCTCCTTTCAAGATATAAAGGGGTGTCTAATCAAATTGGCCCTCTACTTTCATGGTGGTTGTGTTTAAGTAGACCCAACGAGCTCTTTATCAATTCAATTAATCCCCAAAGGTTTCACTTACTTTTGTGATTTAGACCTAGATTTCTTCCCTATAATTTCGATATTTAAGTTCACCTTTCAGTACTTCCCTAAATCCCTAAGGTTATATAAAACGTGGTCAATTCGTTTCGCAATAAAGAAAATCAATAAAGAAGAAATCAAGAAAGGAACAGGAATCACACAAGGATAAAATGAATCAATTCATTAAACATTCATAGGGCTACGTCCAATCCTAGAATAAAGATGACTACTCACACATAGCCATAGAAAATAAACTAGAAAAAAGGAAAAGCATTCCAAACCGAGTGGAGAAAAAGGAGAAGATTTCAATCCCTAGCTCTCACTCTAAGCCGTTTTGAATAGAAGGTTCGGACTTTTTTTTCCTAAGCCTAAGAAGTCTATATAAGTCCCAAAGTATAAAAGGATCCAAGCCCAAACTAAAAAGAAACAGAAAAATAAAGATTATTAACGTTAGTAGCGTGTCACAGGCGTGGCGTGCCCTCGACAAGGCATAGCACTCTCTAGTAGCTCCTGTGGCATTTTCCTAGAATTTAATACGGGCGTGGCGTTTGCCACAGGCAGGCCGTGGCGCTCTCTAGTGGTGTAACATCCTCAAAATATTACTTAAATAATTATCTAACAATTTTCAATTGTTTAATTGTCTTGTGAAATTAATCAAAAGTATAGATAGATATTTATAAATTTTGAAAGCATTGATTTAGCCCCAATGAATAAATAATATCTAGATTTAATAATGATTGAAATTACATAGGAAGGCTTAAATAATTAACAGAGACATTTCTAAAGTTGAAAAAAATATATTCTAGCCTTAGAATAATATTAGAAAGGTATCTAAGAAATAAAAATAATTTTTGGTAATTTTATAAATAAAATTGGATTTATTGTAATTAATAAATTAGAATAAAGAAAGATAATTAAGAGATAAATCATAGAATGGTCAAAAAATTTAAGAAAAATAAGTTTTAAGCTTAGAAAAATGATTAAAAAATTATCATGAATTTTTAGAAATTTTTTGAGAATTTTTATAATTTAACATATATGAGTAAAAAGTGTTCACAGGCACTTATAGAGCACAGTTAGGAACACTAAATGAGCTTTAAAAATTATAGAAAAATTACAAGGGGTTTGTTAGTGTGTTTAGACCTTACTTGAATAAGGAGAACTCAAACTGAAACTTGTGTAGTAGTTTTCTAAAAATAAGTTCATAAATAGCTCACAAAATGACTTGTAAAATAAATAATTTATTTTTAGCTTTGTTTGCAGAGATACCTCAAATGTGTGACCAGAGAGGAACTAGATTAAGCATAATGTCATTAATTCCAACTCTCTATAAGCCCATTAAGTTGAAATTGAAACTAACATAGTCAAAATTTTAATAATCAAACATTTTAGTGATCTGTGTTAACACTTAATGGATCAAGACTTGGTATTTCTCCCTTACCTTCTATAAACTTCGAGCACTTCCTTCTCCCAAACCATCATCTTCACTTCTTTTATTCTCCTTCCAAAGCTCTCAAAACTCCAAGGTTTTCTCAAGGCCCAAGTCTTCTAATTCCATTGATGACCAAGCTAAGGTGAGTGGAATTTCTTCTTCTTCCTCTTTCTCCTCCATAAATTTGTCACCCCTCATCATCTACCATTCTCCATCAATCCCTCTTTGTCTCCTCTTGAAATTTCTTCAAATTCTCAAGGAGCTTTTGTTATAGAACACTAATTGAGGCTTATTTGTCTTGATTGTGCAATTAAGAGCTTGATTAGCAGCATGAATGAGCAAAGCCATCTCCTCCCTTCTTGTGGACAGCCGCGGGTCACTATGGGTAAGGGGGTAAAAACTAGATTAATTTGATTTCAAGAATGATAATGGCCTAGATGGTGGCTTTGATGAATTATGTGTTATCAATTTCATTTGTATGACTTTTGAGGATTTTAATTGTGATGTGCTTGTATGATTGATCACATAAAACTTAGTTGGGCCTTGTATGATATTCTTAATAATGGAATTGCTTGGAATATATGTCAATTGCTTGATTACAATGCTTAAAGATTAAATTACAAATTGCTGAATTTTTACAGCAATAGAACAACCTCTGTTTTTCGTGTATAACTTCCTGTGTGGTTGGAATTTTTGTATGATTTTTGGTAGAACGATGCCTCTATATGTCTAGAATATCCCTGTAAAATTTCGTAATTTAATTCCATGTGATGAATATTTGGAAAATTTTGTAGTGACTATTGTTCTGTCAAATTCTGACAGCAACTAGCCACAAAAAAGTGATCAATTGGACCCTTAAATGATTTTATAAAAATTGGGAAAAAAATTATATCTAGAAACTAGACATATTGAAGGTTAAGACTGCAAAAGATGGTTGGAAGAAAAATTCATGTACTATGCCAAAACAATCAACAAAAACAGGGTATCACAATATGATAGAAAACAAAAAAATTACCTATGATGTAATTGATATTCTGAAAGCTTAGCTTTGTGTTTTATAGTATGGGTAGATAATTAGAATCATCAAATTGGTAATCAAAAGATAATTTGGGATAGAACAAGTGTAGATTAATTAGTGTCTTTTAATTATAATAAGCATTGGTTTGCTAATGAGATGTGAGTTCTTGAACCAAGAAATGAGATCTTTTTGTTAATTGGCAATTAATAGCATGAATGGCGAATGATCAACGAAAATATGTTTGAGTGAATCAAATTGACTAAATGATTGATTTAGTCTATGATGGTGGCATTAAAAATGAAATGCAATTGAATTGATGAAAGATGGGATGTGAATGATACCTATAAATGGCCAATTGATTGTGATGACAATTTTAATAAAATGAATGAAATTTGTGGAATGGATATGTTGGCCATGGTTTCCCTCTATTGATTTATTATCCATGCCTAATGAGAGGTGTGATGGAATGTACCAAAATAGAGGAGGTTTTGCTAAACTTTATAAAAAAGTATGAATGTTTATAATTAAATATATTGTTCTTGTGGATGTTCATACATCACATGCATATATATTGATGTTGTGAACCATGCACTGATGGCATGTGTTATGGATGGGGAAGCCACAGTTTGGTACTCCGAGGAATGAAAGGCAAGGATCAACTTGCGAAGGTCTTGGGGGTAAGGTATCGAGCGCTGAAGGTCCCAATGGCTAGGGTAGCGCCCTTGAGCCAGGATATTCGCCTGACCAGGCTTGATAATCCCGACAACTGCTCAACATTCCAGGATTGGTGTAAGAGTATACCTCTGTTTGGACTATGAATGTCCTGAGCTGAAAGATTGCTTGTTCCCTCGATGATGAGGAGGATTGTATCTTAATGTCAGAGAGGTATATGTACTCCCAATCACTTCCCATGGATATTGATAAACACTTAGTAGATTATGGGCCCATATGCATTGCATTAACGAGTGTCTCAATAAAACCCTGAATTGGTGTGGTATGGGACGCATCAATTGTGGATGGTAGTAGCACAGACGAACTTGTAGTGCTACCATTTGGATTTATTGAGTAACTCGCTAGAAATAATTGATGGATTGAAAAGAAAGACGATATGTCATGCATCAAATCTTTATTTGTGTGTAACATGAGAATGGGATGCATTATCTGTGCGTAATGCCTATGATATTTACTTATGTTGTGATCATGTGTTATGAATTGTGAATGTGTTCTCTACTGAATGCTGTAATGTTTAATACATGATTTTACAGTTTATTGTATGATATGGCTCTGTTAATGTTTGTCATATTAATTATATGATATGAACTATGGTTTAGGCGGGTTTATGAGTTTATTTGATTTCTAGGTTTCAAATTGTCTGGTTCTTACCCCTGATTAATCCATCCCTTTCTTCATCTGCGGATGTTTGAAACGGAAATAAGGAATGGATTGCTTTTTGGTTTGTTGGTGAATAGGTACATGAGTTAGCAATACGTGGTTACAACCTTTAGCCAAGATGGTATTAGGGTGGCGCGACGAAAGCGTGGTTAAAGATGTAAAAGACTCGTTCATATGGAACGATGAGTTCACTGGTTTGATTCTATAATACTAGATGTCAAAATAATGTGGTGTAGTGTCAAAACTGGTATTCCCTTATGATTAGAATCTTAATGCTCTAATATGAAGAAGTATCCAGTTGTGTAGTAAACCATGCTATAGTGTCATTAATATGTAATGTAAATCCTTTTCATGTCAATAATATGTAGCTGTATATTTGTAGAGTTTTAAATTATATTTCATTTTCATTAATGTTCGTTATCATGGTATTTTACTAATAGTTCAACAGTAAAAAAACCTTGTTTTGGCTTTACAAAGGAAAAGATTTTATGTTCTATATTATGTTACACTTTTATTTTAAAAGCTTTAAAAAAAATCTACCATAAGTTCTACTACTGAGCTATTAGAGCTCAAATTTGAGTTATAGAAATGTTGACAGTTAAGGGTGTTACAGGTGGCTCCTATGGCATTTTCCTGAAATTTACCACAGGCGTGGCGTTTGCCACAGGCAGGCCGTGATGCTCTTTGGTAGTGGGATTTACAATTTTCTTCAACAATTCTTCCATTACTCTTCCTTGGCTTCAAATACTTCAAGTCAAAATGTTTAAGCTCCAAAGCCAAATCAATTCATGCTAAACTTTTCCTAAAATCCACAAACAAACACAAAAACACACCACAAGCATTCTAAGTGATTAAATAAAGGGAATTTGTACTAAAGCTACTACTAATAAGTTAAAATGCATGTAAACCTATATAGATTAAGATGTAAATTATAGTATAAAATGCAACACATCACTAATATACCCTTGTTTATTAGATTTTTCACTCCACAATAAATAGTTAAGGATATAATAAGAAAAAATATTTAATGCTTCATTGATATTATAAAATGACAATCAAAATAGAACATATTTTTATTAAAACGTCAAATAAAATGGAACAATCCAAGTATTATTAAAAAAATACTTTAAAAACACATGCACTGAATCAAAGTGATATATACATGATCAAAGCATAATAAATGTAATTAATGAATACAAAATAAAGTGAAACGTGAAACTAAAAAATACATTAAATATATTTTTAGAAGTAATACTTATTTTTTTTAGAAGCAAATGTATATTAATTAAAGCATAATAAAAGTAATTAATGTAATTAATACATAGTGAATGTAATATTAAAAGATGCAATAAATATATTTTTAGAAAAAAATTTGTAATATAAATGCAAAAAATATATTTTTAGAGACAAATATATAAGGATTTAAAGAATATGTTATTATAGTGTGTATTTTTCTAAAACAACTGAAATTCTACTATTGCGTTGAGTTTTGATTAGAATAGTTCTCCATTCCTTTAATAAAAATACATCTCTTTGTACACATACAAATTAACAATTATGATTCATATAGAGTGCCTATAAATTTGGTTTGATTGCAATTTCTAATTAATCAATTCTATGTTATTAGGAATGTGTTGGTTTGTTTTTTATTAACTAATCGAATTAACTCAAACCAATTTTTATATGTTTCAAGCGTCAATGCTGTATGATTTAAACAAGCGCATATGTTAATTTTTATGTGTTCCTTTGTAATGAACTTCTTTGTCATGTGATCATGGTTTGAACTTATCACGTGGAGGGGAAATCAGAAAGAATAGCGAAAGATAAACAATAAGAAAAAGTCCAAAAAAAATTCTCACCCTTAGCGTGAAGGAGTTTAGTCGATGAGCAACTTTGACACCAGCATTAAATGATTATGGGGATTTGGCACCTTTCGCCACCCCAATCTCCACGATCCTAGGCAATGGATTTGCTCCTCCACTTCTCAACTTCTCTATTGGATATTCTTGTTTTGTTGCCTCAGCTATGGTTGTCATGAGCAACTGTAGGAGAAGGTTATCATTGCCATTTTGTTTAGTTGCTCAACTTACAATCATGGCAATACAAGGATTATAAGGGTGTCAAGACAAGTTTCACCAAGCCCCACAATAGGCGCTGTAACATCTGGCAGCTTTTAGGATCGAAGACTATTCCTATAAACCAATACAAGACTTTTCAGCATGCTTTATCCTCACTTACACACTTCTTGGAAAACTTCCCAAGAGGACACCCATCCCAAAATTGCTCCAAGTTAAGCACGCTTAACTATGGAGTTCTTAAGTGATAGGCTACCAAAAAATATATGTATCTTGTTGATATAGGTTGCACTTATTAATTTATTTAAGCTATCATCAACTATACAGTCTCATACCTGCACAACCTCTGAATCCCTTTCATTCTGGTGTGAATTCGATTCATTCATGTGCCTCTCCAGCTGGAAGCCTACCAAGAGCCACTCCTTGTCCGTACCTTATCTCTTTTGCACCGGCGATCACTCCTCGCCCTCGTCAGCGCCCGGGATGTTACATGCCCACCAGCTTTCGCTTGGTTCGTCCTTGAACCACATTGTACTAGGAGAGAAGCCCTGCTCTGATACCACTTTGTAACACCTAACAGCTTTCAGGATCAAAGACTGTCCCCACAAACTAACACAATACTTTTCAGGTGCCAATGTTCTAGCCAATGTCAAGCTCTAGGCACTTGATCAGTCCTAAAGCTCGTCACTTCCTAAACCATTGTTGTGTTTTGTCTTTTTCCACTGTGGGAGGGTTTATATATAAGGGGATGTCTTTAATTTGGTGGGACATACCAAGGGTTGATTGACTTATTAGGGGTTAATTGGCAAGAATCTAGGCCTGATGTGCAGCCAATTAGTCTATCCTTGTGGCGTAGTTGATGTCTATGATCTTGGTGTTCGATAATGTGAACTCAAGCCTACAACTCACCATAAAACTTTAGAGAGTACGTAGCCCTTCAGCCTTGAGCCAAAGAGATAAATGACATAGGGTGTCTTTGACCCAACTTATTTTTTACTTAAAAGTTACTTTTAAATTAAAGTTGAAAATAAGAACTTAAAAAGAAAATTACTATTTGTTAGCTTTCATTTTTTCCAACTTAAAAGTTCCTTTTAAGTTAAAAGTTGTTTTGTAATTCTTTTTGGAAATTTTAGTTTTATTTAAAACTAATTATCTCGTGTAATGAAAAAATATTTATAAAATAAAAATATATTATGTAAAATCATTTTAATTTACATAAAATTAATAAAGTGTTTATTGATGGTGCACTATTCGTACTTCATTAGAATTGAGTTATTGATGCTACATATACATGTAAAATTTAAAAGTGCAGGCGGGATCACATTTAACTAGTTTAACACTTTTATAGGCTGATGTCTAGACATTTATTGCTACATCTAGATAGGGAAAACTAAGCTACGCTTAATGACCTATTTGGAACGAAGAAGAGAAAGTGAGGGAAAGGAGAACAGTTTGAAATTTAAATTGAAAGAAAAAATGAAAGGAAGGAAAAGTTTGAATTTTTATTTCTAAAAGTCAATTTTTTTTTTCCATTTCACTTTCTTTCCAACCAAATATCAGAAAAGACATCGTTATTCATATTTTCTTTTCTTTCTACTTTCTTTTCACCCAACCAAACATTGGATTAAAATAGGATAGGATAAGTTATGCTATCTTGTCTCACTTATCCTAGCCACCAAACAGGCCCTAAGAGTTTAGGCACGAGAAAGGTTTCATCTATTACTTATTTTTTCTTACAATTTTCAAGCATTAAAAAAGATGACTATGACTCTTCAAAATATAAAAAAAAATGAATATGAAATTATAAGCTTCAAAGAATTTTAAATTTAATGGGCTTAGTTCAATTTGCTTTAGAAAAATAATAGTTTCATCTATTGCAATAGACGTCAGCCTACCTGGGGATGGCAATGGGGCGGGTAGGCGTAGGTAGTAGCTATCCACTATTCGCCCCGTCGAATAGAAACTTGTCCCATTACTTGCACAGTTTTCTGTTAGGCAGATACCTATGGATTATTTTAATGTCTGTCGATATCCATGAATATCCATGGATACTTCTTAAAAAATAAATTAATAAATTAATAAAATCAACAAATTTATTTTTTGTACTATGGACAACCATAAGATGCTATAAATATCACTTTGGATTTATAAATGAAAGAGTTGTTTAACATAATCACTTTGACCATAGATTTTAATTATTCTAACAATTTTTCAAAAAAAAAATAGTTCAAAGACCCACAAATTTATATTATTTTTCTCTCGTAATATAATTGTATAAGATTTCTTTCATAATAAACAATTGTTTTAAAAATTTAGAACAAATTTTGTGTAATTTTATCTATATTAATATATAAGAATATTTAAGTAAATATACAATGACAAATACAGGATATTTACAGGACACGAGTACCATGATACCCTTGCCTGTCTCGTTAATAAATGGTTAGCAGATATACCCATTTAACCTATTCGAAGATACCCATTAAAATAACTCATTTTCTACTCGTAAAGAATTTTATCCGTAAACATCCATGAACACGATTTTTGTGTCATCCCTAAGCCTACCCTTAGACGGTGAACACGCAAGATTACATCAGCCGAGACACTAGAGGCTAATATATATATATATATATATATATATATATATATATATATATATATATTGGTTTACCATGGTATTGGTACGAAACATCTACTGCGAGAAACAGTGACTAATCTCTGCCGGAAGGCGTAAGTGCACAGAAGGTGCGTATTCTTCTCCTAACATGGTCTATTCCATACCCAAGGGCAAGATTTCAACCCTGGACAACTTGGTTAAGGGACACAAGCTGCTATTACTTGTGCCTACCAGTGTTGGCATACATAGGGCTCGAAGACAGGTTCTCTATACGAAAAGCTCAACACAAAATGTGTATAAGCTACTTTTCTTAACTTTTTGAAAAACTACATATTTTAACAATTTGTTCTTTATAAATAAGTTATTTATATTTTTAAGTACTTTTAAATAAAGATATTTGACACAATTTCTCTTTTTGAGAAAAAGAAAAACTAAAAATAAGTCGGGCCAAACACATTCTTAAAAGACCAAAAAACGAGAATGTAATTAACGTATAATTTGGTCTAAAACATAAAATGAAAGGAAAAATCAATAAGAATCATAATTGAAATTCACTCATTTTATAAAAAAAAATACATTTAGTATTTTTATTTTTTTTTGTCACGCTTATCTAATCACATGACGTTCTATTAATTATTTCAATGTTATCTTAACACTTGACGTATAGTTCATTATAACAGTTTGATGTGCAGATGTGAAAACCTAACAAGAAAGGATCCTTATAAAAGTTTGATCTGAAAATAAAGGAGGAACACGTGGTAGACGTGAAAAACATTATCAACTGGCTTCGGCATTCAGTCATTCTTAGTTCATAGCATCTAAGATAAAAGCCAACAGCTGCACTATTCAGCGTTCGGCTTCGGGCCGAAGTGTGCAACATGGGCCATTAGTAAGTTCTATCATTTGAGTTTTCTTTGTCGTTCTATTTTATTTTACTTTTTCTAAAGAAAAGGTTTAATAAAGTCTTTTAGGAAAAAGTCAATGAAATTGAAAGATTTGCTTACGGATTTGAAATTATTTTTTGTCATTTTATTAATTCTTATTGATAAATATAATAGCTCAAAATATTTATTTTTTTTGTGTACAATAATCGCACTGTGATTCAAACTTATAACATTATATAAACTATCCGAACTCCCCACCATTAAGCCAACCCTAGTTGGTTGCTCAAAATTAATTCTAACAAAGCCTAAAGTTTAATAAAATTTAATAGTATTAGAAGCTGGGGAACGCATGGCGACAAAAGTAATATATCCCTTCTCTTTTTATTAAAAAGAAAATGTAATATATCCCTCAGTTTTCAGCAGTACAAGTTTCGTGCACCAAATTTCAGCAATATTTTTTATTTAATTGTGAATATTTAATTTTGTTCGAATGTATAAAAATAAAAAGTGAGAAAAATAAAAAAAATTGAAGGAAAGAAGAGATTAATAAATTCATTTTTTACGTTAGAAAACATATGAAAAGATGGTTTCATGTCTTGAGTAATATTTATTCAATTGAGGTGTTTTTTGTATCATTGAAAAATTAAGAGAAAATTCACAACTTATATTGTTTATTTGTAAACCAAAATTGACTTCTTATCTTGGTGAAAAATAGCTTGGAAGTAAGTTATTTAGTCATGGTAGAAGGCCTACATCAAACCACTTTATGTCCTCTCATTCTCTTATATAAAGAGAAGATCACCAAACACTAGAATTATCTAAAAAAATGGATCATATTGTTGGAACCAAAGACGTAGAAACGTCTAGTCTCTCAGAGTTTTGAACATAACAAACTTGTTAAAGTTTAAGTTTCTAGTTGGAATTAACAGACTCACAGCATCCAACCTCATGGCGTCCAACGTGCCAATCTTAAATGAGCGTCCAATAGACTCATATAGGAGGACCGTCCAAGAGTAAGTCTCTTTTCATGGATTGCACTTTGAGATCAGTCACTAGTATTAAACGCGTCTAGACGAAAACTCTTTAACGTCTAAATTCAAAAATACTCATCTAGTCTATATGTTTTATATATATTATTTTCGAGACTAATGCCTTATCACTTTGAGATCTAACGTTCAAAAATTTCAAGCATTAAACGATAGACTAGAAACTTTTTAGTGCAAAAGTGCAGCTATACAGAAAAAGTAAGTCAACTTATCAAGTTGCCAAGCCAAATGAAGAATGTTCAGAAAAGCAGACCACCAACACAGTCCTACACTTTCTGTTTTGGTGCAAGCTCAAAAGCTGCCTTTTTTTAACCTGTCTGGAAACTCAATACGTACAACATCTTTCTTGAAAATTGAAGCTAAGTCATCTTCAATGGCTCTTTCTTGCTGAAGACTACTATATATACCAAAGAAGAAGAAGAAAAAGCAAAGTGACAAATCAAGAGAAAAACTTACAAACGCTGACTGTGAACTTGTTCGTTTATACGTCCACTGGACAATAGTTAAAAGTTCTCTGAAACTATACTGTATTATGCTTAAGCTTTTAAATCCTCACTTTGTGAGTTGATTTCTTTTATTGTAAAACAACTATACTTGTTGTGAAAGCTTGTAGAGGCTTAGTGAGAAATAATACTTGGGGTTGTTAAGTAATCTAGGGTGATTGCATTGTAAAGCTTGAAGAGGCGGTGAAGAATACTTGTAACCTAAGGTTGGTTAATGTATACCTTCTGAGTGAAGGGACTGGATGTAGCTCAAGGTTAAGTAGACAAGTATAAAACTCTCTGTGTTTGTTCCTTTTTTATCTTTTTGCTCAAAATGCTTTCGAACTTGTTTTAAAGATTTCAGAAGTTTTTTAGACGCGCAATTCAACCCCCCCTTCTTATGCATCTCTTGCTCTTTCACATATGAGTCTAATGTAAAACATAGGACCTATAACATATTTAAAATTTTTTTCTTTATTATTCTTTGAGCTTGTACTTAGAGACGCACGAGTTGTTGTGAGTTACTTTGCATATTCTGCCCATTAATACTTGTTACTTAGGTAAGTTTGTTTATATTTTCTTCCTTTATATTTTATTTACTTTTTCACTGTTGTTGTTGCCGTCATCATCTTTGTTGGTATTGTTGTTGACATTATTGTTATATTAAGAAAAAACAACTTTTTTCTAGCATACAATCATATTAAGAAAAATAACTAAAACAAAAATAAATTAATTTACATGACACCTTATTGATCTCATAAATCAATTCATGACATTTGAATTATGATAGCTTGATAATATTAAATTATGTTAAAAATATATTATTATTGTTGTTGTTGTTATTAAAAAGGGAATTAATTGAGGCATGACACTTTATTAATCTTATATTTTAAAGAGAGACATATGAATTGTGACAGCTTGATGATCTAGATTATTTTTTTAAAAAGAAAAATGAATTATTATTATTATTATTAAAAAAAAGGGGGTTAATTAAGATGTGATACCTTATTGTGAACACCTAATTTTGTCCACCATTCTTGCTATATATTTTATTTGTTTCTTTTTTATGTTGTTACCTTGTACATATAGTCCAAACACTTTAAATTAATACCGATTCAATAACTCAATTTCTTTTACAATGTTTATTTATTTATTTACTTTACTTTACATATAGCAACACTCAATTAAAAATCTCATTTCCTACTATCATTCCTGTCATTTTTATTTTAATTTAATTCAAAAATTATTTATTTATCTATTTATCTTTTCTGTTGTTCCTCTTATTACTAGATTGGGCTACTACTGGCCCATTTTATTATTTATTATTATTATTATTATTTATTTTTATTTTATTTTATTTTTCTTCTTTTTCCTTTTTATTTTTTCTTTCTTTTCTTCTTTTTCCATGATGCAGCACCGGTGACCCACCTACTCCTCCGCACAACCCTCACCATGCCCTGCAAATTTCACCATATCTCCATGCTGATGCTGCAAATCTGTCCCATTGCTTCTACAATTATCTAATTCCCTTAATCATAGTTGCAAATTGCATTTTAATCAACTAGACTTTTGGATCAATTCAAGCAACCATGAACACGTTTTTGGTCTATAAATACCTTTGTAAATAAAAAGAAAAGGGGTTCCGAAAAAATCTAAAAAAAAGAAGAAAAGCGAGCGTGAGAAAAGAAACACGGAAGAGGAAGGAACAAGGGGAAGTAGGTTAAGGAGAAAAGAAAAGCTTCGCTCTGGTATACAATTACTTCACCATCATTCTGTGTTATTTCGATTCTGTTGTGTTGGCATAAATTTATTTTGAATAGCATAGAAATGCTCAGCATTCCAGAGTCATCATCTACAAAATGTGAATAGCCATTACTCTACCACAAATGAAACACATTTTCACAACATCAATGTCATCCATTCATATTCATAAAAGGAAAATGAAATAAAAAATAATATGATTTGCTGAAATGAGCTTGTGCGTATATTCTCAAACTTCACATACAGCCTCACATAGGCAGCCATGGCGTAAGCATTACAATCCCAAATCTCACGTCGGGCCAAAACTGTAACACTTCCTTCCTTAACCTGAACCGCACCTGCAAGAAAAAAATCAAACAAAACAACCAGCCAAAGCCCAAATCCCATCGAACAGAGGCCCGTTACAAATCCTCCTAAGCGAATACAGAGCCACAATCGCAACCCATACCCTCGCCACGGAACAAAAGCAAAATGCTTCCACCCAACCCAAAATGCACATGGACCATGTCCTTCACGTAGGCAAACCCACTGCGTAGTGCTACCATGAGCTCCGCCGTTCGCTGCCGTCGAAGGCGAATTCCGACTGGCAACTCTTCTCTCTCCTTTTTTTCCTTCGTCCTCTTCTTTCCCCTTTTCTTCTTCTTCTCCCGCTTTCGCTTTCTCTTTCTCCCGCTTAGACCCGCACCACCCTTTTTCTGCCAAAATCAGCAAACCCTCTTTCAGATCACGACACCGCGCTTCACATTGTCATTCACTTTTCTCCGTGTCTCCCCATACCCACCTTATGCTGCCACTGTCATGAACGCCAATGCAAGGACCGTTCACCTCTTTTATCTCGCACGATGACGGGGACAAAGGAAAAGACCATCTTTTGTTTTTGCAATTTGGATTCTTTGTTTATTATTATTATTATTTTTGTCCTTTGTGAGCTTTCGTCTATTCGATTGATATGGGCTTGGCCCTTTTCGTATAAGCTACATATATATATTTTAGTTTTCTCCTGGCTTTTGGGTCCGTTAGTCCTTAGTAAGCTAGATTTTTATCTTAGCTACTCAAGATACATGTATTTTGTATTTTTGGTCAAAAAAGTAATAACTAATAAAATATAAAAATATATTACAAAACCAAGTAACATAAATTTAGTTTGCAGTGATAACCTTTTGGGTCTCGTCGCATGAATTAAGGCGTCCATTTATAATGAATTGATAATAAAATAATAAAATTAATAATGTAACAAAATAAATAAAAATAGTATTTCATAAATTAGTATTTATAACTTATTTAACATTAATAAAATTACAAAAAAGTCTTTAATAGAAAAAGATTATTTGGATGTGACATTCTTTTAATTCTAGAATTTAAAGATGCAAGTTGTATAGCTTGTGGTCTAAAAGCTTTTTCTGAGTAAAAAAAAGAAAGTTTTTTTTAAAAGGAGAATAAAATTTAAATCAAGTCTTACAATTTAATTAAAATTTTTTCATAACAAAATCTTAAATAGAGAATGGGTTAATTAGATGTGACATCTTCTTAATCTTGAGATTTTGAGACACAAGTTGTACAACTTGGTGTCTAAAAACTCTTCTCTTAAACAAAAATGTTGAACTAAAATTTAATTTTTACAAAAATAAAATATTAAAATCAAAATTAAAATAGTAAATTGGCTTGGGTGTACACTTCTGTCAATTTTATATTTTTAGGGTGTATGAGCCGTGACGGTTCAAAAATCTTAAAATTAGAATAGAAATTAAAAATTAAAAATGACAATACATAAACATTTTCTACAAAAGAATTACGTGAGTTTGATTCTCCATTGTACCAGGAGATACGTAGGAGCAAGAGTCCACTCCTGTCGATCTCAAAAATAATAATAAATTTAAGATAAAATAATTTTTTTATAATAATAAAATTCTTCTTGCAATTATTTTTGGAATGAAATAAATATTTTAAAAGTCATTAATAATTTGCTTAATCAATTAGAGGTAACCGTTTTTATGACGGACGTTGTAGGATGTTAATACATTCCCTACACGTAATTGATTCCTAACCCCAAAATCTGATTTCGTAGACTATTTTCTTTTAGTTTTTTCTAATGTTTTTTCCTTAATAAATATTGGTGGCAACTCCTTGTTCTTAAAACTATTTTCGCCGTCACGCCGCGACTCCGGTTGCGACACTTATTAATCCTATGTTTTAGTTAGGTAAGTATATATGAGAATTGTGACAGTTTGATAATGTTGAATTTAATAAAAATTCACCAACATACATTTTCAAAAGAACTACATAATTTTGAGTTTTTTATCGCAACGGTAGATACATAGAAGCAGGGACCACTCTTGTTAAACATAAAAATATTTTCATATCCTTTCCCTTATTTCAATAATAAAATAAATAAAGTTTGTAAGTTTGTGGTCATCCACATGGAATTTTAAGTAAATAGTCTATGCAGTGATAGCTTAAAGGGTTTTTATATTGTCATCCAATCACAAATTGTCATGTATTTGTTGATTTTTATAATAACTACCGTAAAAGTTATATTAATGACAATGATGTCTAATTGATTGATTGTGTAAAAAATTTTATATTAACAGTGTATAAAAATTAAACTCTAAAATTTTTCCCATTTCAATTTATTAAAATTTTTGAAGCATAATTGTGATATAATACCAGGGAGAGCACCCTATACCCAAAAAAATCACTAATACAGTAGGAAATTATCACAAAAAAAAATTAAGTCCAAAAATCTGAGAGTATGATATTTAAATTTTCAAATTAAGTCTCGGATTAAAATAAATATATACTGGTGTCCCAAAAACAAAATCACAAAATAACAATAGATCAATGACCAAAATTAACGCAGCAAAAAAAAAAAAACATATATTTATTTATACATGGTTAATAACCACGTACGTTTTCAATCTGCTCTGCAATGTAAAAATGTCTCATATATAAAAAAAGAAAAGAAAAAAAAGGGGTCAACTATTTTATACATTTCTCAATTTTGACAAAGGAGGCCTCACGTGGCCCATTTGTGAGGGTCAATCAAGTTTATATCATGGCACGGGGCACGTTAATGTTTCGGCATTTGCACTTGTTGCTGTGTTCTTTGTCTTAAAAAAATTACCGACACACGTTTTCAAAACAACTACTTTTCAGAATTTTTCATTAAACAGGGAGATATACAGGAATAGAGACCACTCTTGTGAAACTAAAAAAATACTTTCATAAACTTTCCCTTATTTCACAAATAATAAAATTTGATTTAGATAATAAAAAATCTCAATAATAAATAAAAAAATATCTAAAAATTCATTTTTATTTTTCTCTTTTAAGAGGTAAAATAAATAATTAAATAAAAAAAATCATAAATATAAATAAGTACTTAACTTTAACACCTACAATTCTCGATTTTTTTCAGATCTGTGTCATACATGGTTGGAAGCAATTGCTAACCCACATAACACCATCATAATGATTTATTATTTGAAATCTATGATTATGAGTTAAAGCTCATCACTAAGCTTGAGCAATGGCAAAATATAAAAAATGACTATACACTGTAAATTCATTATTTTATGCCTATAGATCTAGCTAGTTTCGTAGGAAACATCTTCGTAATTAGTAGTGAATAATAAATTCTATCATCACTAACCCCTGCTCTTTTCCTCCCGTACGTGTGTGACTCTCTTTGATTTCATTTGTTTCCTTTCATACTTCTTTGACTAATTCATTTACCAATTTTAAATAATTACTACTTTAAAATTTAAATCAAACCTAACAAAGTCGACTTTTCATAAAAGAGACAAGATATTTAGTATCAAATTTGGCAACTTGCTGAAAAAATTAGACAAAATTGCTAAGAATAAAACTTAACACATAATTCAAGGTTTACAACGTGTAACCTCCTTCATACTTCATCAACATCCATATATTTAACTCAAGTAGCAACGTAGCATCAGTTTCAAGAAACCTTGAACTTCTCTTTTCAACATTTTCTATTTGCTCCAGTATAAAGTACAAGCTGGCAATCCCATTGTTCATGTTTAATTACTAGTTGACTTCTTCGGTTCTTTCAGTCATAAACTCACAACTAAGCTGGCCTCAATTTTCTCTTCCTGTGGGCATTTCTATTTAACTCTGTCAACATTATTATATATAATCCACAAAGTCTCTATCTCTAGCTGCTTCATTTCTTAATTACTCTTTCTGTTAGCTTTCAAATTTCTAAAGCTTTCTTCTAGTCATCATCAAGAACATGACCTTCCCTCCACTCTTTCACCTTTGGTTTCTTGCCTTTTGTTTGATCTCTTCTTTGGCTAGGGGAGCTACTTTGTCAGAAGATGAAGGTACATAATACATACATATACATACATACATACATACATGCATATATACATATATAATTATTTTAATTAATTCTCACCCGGGTGAGAAAGCATTTGAATTTGAAATTGCAAATAAGAACATTATATGGGGGTGGCATTAATTTGTTGTTTGGTTTTGATATACAGTGCAAGTTATGAAAGAGATAGCTAAGACACTTGGGAAGAAGGATTGGGATTTCAGCGTGGATCCATGCAGTGGACAGAGTAATTGGACTTCATCTGTTCAAGTAAAGGGATCTGAAAATGCTGTCACATGCAATTGTTCTTTTGCCAATGCCACCACCTGCCATGTCGTTAGCATGTACGTCTCTGATCTCTATGTGACTGGGTTTTTGTGTCTGTTAAGGCCCTGCTTTGGACTCTCACCTAGAGCCCCTATGAGTCTTGCAATTGGTTAATTTGTTATTGTTTCCTTGCCTTGGGTTTGGTTTGCATTGCCAAAGATAAAACCATACAAAAGCCATTTTTTCTGATTAAATCAGAACATGCATAATGAATAGGAAATGAGTTTAATGGTCATACATTATCAGTGTAAAAAGTTTTATACTGTCAATCAATTGAAATTTATCGTTGGTATGACTTTTAAAGTATTTATTACAAAAATCAACAAATTAGCAATAAATAGTGGTTTGTAATTGGATGACAATGTAAAATTACTTTAAACTGCCAATGCATAACCTATTTTCTCATAGAAAATTACTAGATATATATATGGTATGGATTGGTTTTGATTAAAATTTAAAACTTACCAAAGCTAAATAATAATTCTTGCACCGTCGGTCAATCCTCACATGCAATTCTTTTTCTTTTTTTTTAATTTAAAATTTAACAAATAACATATCAATACATTATGAATTTAAATTATATGTATTGGTAGTGTCAAATTTTTTTACACAAATGTTTAATAAGAATTCATCCTTATATCATATCATATCAATGAATAAGATAATGTGATGATAGAGTGAATTTCTATTAAAGTTTTGCGTAAACAAAATTTACACTAACGATATATATAAATTATGAAAACTGCTTATTAGTACAAAACATTTTTATATGAAAAAGTATGAAGATCATAATTCAATTATTGGCGTGACTTCCATCATGTTCTCTTTTATTTTATTCTTTTTTATTCAAACTTAATTTCAACCAATAAAAAGAAACAGTTGATTCATATTCCATTTCGTATAAAAGTTTTTGTAACTTTTAACATTTATAATATTTTTTTTACATTATTATCTAATTACAAATCATTATATATGATAAGTTTACTAACTTTTATAGTAATTACCTTAAAAGTTATATAAAAAATAATTTCTAATTGGTTGTTAATGTAAAAACTTTTATGCTTACAATGCATTATGTATTAAATTTTAAAAAAAATCATATAAACTCTTAATATAGACTAATTAAAATAGAAGAGTAAATTTCATTTTTTATATACAATATCTTTTACATCATGTAAGTTAAAATTTTTACTAACTGTAATGTAAAAATATTAATATATTATCTAATCACATATATGACTTATTTTTTAATTAACTGTATTTTTGATAATAGGATAATCGTAATTAAACAATCTTACCACATCAAACCTAATTCTATGTCTCTTATTATAAAGAAAATTAGTCATAATATACATAAGCCAAAATAAACTATCATTGTAATTGTAGTTTACAATTAAGAAAAAAAAAACGCATGCTATTATATGTATTAATTTATTTTTTATAAACAAACCAATGAAATCATGCAACTAATTACTTGGATTGTACTTTTCAAATTGCTTTATATACAATGCTCACCCGTCAGAATACTTTTGCATATTCGATAAAGATATTACGCTATATATAATTTAATGCCCTTGCTTACACCGTTGGCTTTTGTAAAATTTTCAAAGAAGTTTACGGTAATCATTATGGTAATTATATAAATAAAGATGGTATATGAAAAGTCACTGCATGTATAACTTTAGAAATTCATTATATTGAAACTTATATTTTTAATTTCTAATTCTTTAGCAATTATCCTGTTTTGCTTTACGAGAAAAAGAATCAACTTGTGTTTCTTGTAGGTTAATTAAAAACTGAATGGAAAAAACTTTGTTAGAATACTTTTGTTTCATTCTAACAATGTTTAAATTTTTTTTATTGTATGAATGGAAAAAACTTAGTTAGAAGAGACATAGTCTACTTTGATTATCTCTATACCTCAAAGAAATTAATCTCTAATTATCAGTTAAGAGATATTCATAGTCTATAAAAAATTATGTAAAGACAAAAGTATTAAAATAATGACAAAATTAATTTTTTAATTCTCTGCTTTTAATTTAGATTTCATTATAATCTTTTAACATTCTTTTTGTTCACTTTTATTATCATATTTATATCGTGGGTCATTACCTCTGACATGAAATTTAATAAAGCGTACTCTAATAGTGTTATTCACATCAAACTATTGGACCAAAACCATTCAAAATGTCAACATGTTTCGCGTCAAAGCAAAATAAAAAAGAAAATCCTACATACAAACAAAGTAACAGCCCCCGTTTGCGTAATAACTACTCCACTGTCTCCATCAAAACCTCCCTTCGCCACTAAAAAATTACCAGAGACTGTTACTATAGAAATTAATGAAAGAACTAATGTAACACAAAATGAAAAATTAAATAATCAAATTAAACTAAAAAAATTAAAAAATCAACCTAAAATTAAAATTATAATACTAAAATATTAATTTTATCTAAAATAATCTACCAATTTTCAAAAACAAACTAACTTCGCTATCTCTTAAAAGTATTACTATTTTCCAAATTAAAGTGGTTCGTTCCATTACGACCCATCAATTTCTGATTATTTGCGGTTTTAGGCCCAATGTACACACGTTAAGTAGTAGTCTTTTGAGGAGAGAGAATGAAGCAACGGAACTAAATCTGCATGTTTAAACCAATGTTTTTAAAATCAGGCTGGCCATTGAACCGGTCAAAGCACTGATTCAAGGTTTAATGGTTCAATCGGAACTGAATCATGATCGAACTGGTATTAATAAAATAATAATAATAATAATAATTAAATAATACATAAAAAATTAAAAAAATATAATATCATAACTTTATAATATTAAAAACTAAAAATAAAATATAATTTTATAAGTTCTTAACATATACAATACCTAAAAAAGTTCAAATTAAATATGTCATAATACTTAAGTCTAAGTTTTAATAATACACATCAATATTTATTAATAAAAACAAGTTTATATTTAGAATAAAAAAAATGACAAATATTTTAGGTTGATTTTCATTTTTTTAAAGAAAAAACATCAAAATAATATTTTATTAGACATTTTTTATCGAACCGCTACGAACTAGTTTTGACTGGTTTTTGACCGGTTCACCGGTTTTCCGGTTGAATCAGTCGGTCCGGTCCGGTTCTGAGAACATAAGTTTAAACCCTCCCCCTAAGAAAAATAAATAAATAAATAAAATAAACCTGCATATGTTACACAAGCTTATAATATATATTTTTATTTTTTAGTGGTGGTTTTCATGTTTGGATGAATAATCATCTTGCAGTGTTCTCAAGTCACAAAATCTTTCGGGCACACTCCCAAGTGAACTAGTGAGATTGCCTTACCTCCAAGAAATGTATGTCATTCTAAACCCACAATTCATCAACTAAACTTGTATATCTTTATTAGAGTTGTCTAACTTACTTCAAGTAAAAATAAGATTAAATAATACCATTAAAGATGATTGGTGTAATTTTTTATGTACTTAAAAATAGTTGGTATAACATAAAAAATTATACCACTCATCTTTGATGAGATTGTTTAATCCTATTTTTACTTAGAATAAATTACACAACCCCATCTTTATCACATCATCGTTATTCACTTGCTTGATTCTTTCACTTTCAATGTGGTACAGTGACCTCTCCCGCAACTACCTTAATGGTACCATCCCTCCACAATGGGGCTCCATGAATCTTGTCAACATGTACTCTCTCCGTCACCCTATCTTTGATTTCCTGTGATTTATTTTTCCGGTTAGTTATTACCATTAGTCTATGATTCTGACAAATGGATCGTGTTTTATATGATTTTTTTGCCTAAAATTAATCATTTTCTTAGTGTCTTATTTATAAAACTGTGTCATGTGATTCTTACTTTTATAAACGTGAAAACTAAGAAGATTGAATATTTTGTGAAGTACACAGATACACTTTTCCAAATATGAGAAACCAAAAGGAAACAAATTTTTTAAGGACTAAAAGCAAACATTATTTCATTCATTTGTAGTAAATAAAACCATATTTAACCATTTTTATTTTTTATTCTTCTTTTAAATATGTTCTTCTATTGATTTCATGAAATATTAAACTAGTTATGCATCTTTCTTAATTGTGGTAGTTCCATTCTCGGAAACCGGCTAACAGGTCCAATCCCAAAAGAATTGGGAAACATTACCACCTTGAAAAGTTTGTGAGTTTGTGGTCTTCCGCATAGAATTTTTCCCATTTCAATTTTATGAAAAATTCAAAAGGAACTTTAAGTCTTAATTAAACTTGAAATGCACAGGGTCCTCGAGTTCAATCAGTTATCTGGAGCGCTTCCTCCAGAGCTTGGGAATCTCCCCCAGCTTGAAAGACTGTAAGCCCTTTGTGTACATGTTTTATTTGGTTGATTAATTTTTACTAGTGAAAAATTAAAGCTTTATTTTTCATTGATAAAATTTTCGTTTACATTCTATGCCTTTGATTTGTTCAAAGTGCTGAGAAAATTCTTTCCAAATTCACATGTTACTATGGGTTGCTTTTATTTTACAAAAACTTAAAAAGTGCATTATACCCTAAATTCCTAATTCCTATGCCTTATATTCTAAAGTTCAATGTTACAATAGGCTTCTTACATCCAATTATTTTACTGGAAATTTACCTGCATCATTTGCTAGGCTCACTACACTGAAACAAATGTAAGTGTCCTTCTTCTATTATACTTTTATTACACTCAAGTGCATTTACTGTATTATGTTTCATATCAAAAGTAACATTTCTTTGTTGCGTACAATCTTATAATGTAGTCGACTTGGCGACAATCAATTCTCTGGAACTTTACCGGATTTCATTCAGAGCTGGACAAGTCTAGAGAGACTGTATGAATCTTTTACCATGTGAAATTTAAATCTATTTATTTATTTATTGGTTTATGAAAAGAATGGTTTTTAACTGTGATAGGGTGATGCAAGGGAGTGGTTTTAGTGGGCCAATTCCTTCTGGAATTTCATTTTTGAACAACCTCACTGACTTGTGAGTATGGTGTTTCGATTGCAACCAAGGTTTCAAAATTTATTTTGCTCTCATGTATCCTCACCATGCTTAAGATATGTGATGCAGGAGAATTAGTGACTTGAAAGGACCAGATTCTCAATTTCCCCAACTTAAAAACTTGACAAATTTGCAAACAGTGTGAGTTAAATGCTTGGATTATTACTATAATTTCTCATTTTCATTTTGTGAGTTAATGCCTCAATAATGAAATGCTCTTACAAATAGAAAACAGAAAACTGGAGATGCTAATGCCTTTGTGTTCTTGCATATTTACATGTTGTTGAATTGTTTCCCAGAGTACTGAGGAGTTGCAATCTTATAGGAATGGTTCCTGAATATCTTGGAAATTTGACTAGTTTACGATCATTGTAAGTGATGCTTTGTTTCTTTTCAATTACAACGGGTTGGTGCTATGTTCAGACATTTCTTGCATTATTTATATGGATTTAGAACTATTTATAATTGTTGCACTTTGTACTCATCTATTTGGTGAAGAGTATCAACATGTTTTAGTTCATTGCATTATAGGGACTAAACATTTCTATGTTGCTTTTTCCGACACCATTATTTTTCTCTCTTATATAATACTTCTTTTGGACATAATTTCTCTGTCAGAGACCTCAGTTTTAACAAATTAACTGGACAGATTCCGAGAACCTTGGGTGACCTAAAGGACATTAATATACTGTAAGCAATATTCTTTAGTTCCAATTTGATTTCTTATTTCACCAAAATGAGTACATATATTGTTAGATAGTTGGGTGGTATTATTGAAGTTTATCTGTTGGCTTAGGTTCAGTGGGGATTTAAAGTTCAGCTGCTTCCCTTGGACATTATAGAAGTCATCAATAATTCCAATGAATCAAATGAATATAGGATTCTGACACTGAAAATGGTAACCGACAATTTGAATCAATCAACAAAACCCTTTTGTCTTTGTTACTTGTGTAAACCTAGTTTTAAATTTAGGTCTAAATTGGAATGGCGAAGTAAACATTTAAAATCAATTGTTTTGGTAAAGATACCAACAGAAACTAGTCTGATATAACTTGACCAAGACTATGTTGACTTGTTTGCAACAAAATGGCAAGAATTTTGTAAATTTATAATGCCTTGACTTTTAGATACACACCCACACACTCAAATTCAAAAGAGTGAATCTATTTGACTTCTCTACAAATATATTTTCATTTCATGTCAATGTGTGCATATCCATCATTTCTTGTTTTATAGTTTAGACCAGCAAAAAAGTATTGTTAAAAATACCTTGGGAGAATCGTGTCCCAGCCTTTTGCTGAGAAAATGAATGGAATATGATTAAAAAGAGGATAATCTATAAAGAGAGAGAAGAGAACATACATGACATCATTCTATGATTGGTCTAGATTGTCAACCCAGTTAATTAAGTCAATATGATCCTTGGGGACCATTCGTGCTATTTGGGAATAGGTTTTGGTTTACTGGTATTTATTATTTAGGTTTATCAAAATTGATAAGTTCTATAAATTAACTTTTTTATATTGTTTTTACCTAGATATTTAACTGGAAACCTTTTTACTGGACCCCTGCCTAATTGGATAGATAGGCCAGACTTCACGTAAGTAATCCTTCAAATGCAACTTATATGATTTATTGAACTAAATTATATCTTATGCATGGTAAATTATTACACCAATATTCTTATGATTCTTTTGCACCACCAAGTGTTACATATAATTATTTGTTTCATCTTTGGTTCTGAATTACATGCATAAACTGACACAGAGATCTCTCATATAACAATTTGAGCATTGAAAACCCAGAGCAGTTGACATGTCAACAAGGAAGCGTGTAAGAATCCTTTCATTTGTATATGTTTCTTTTTTTTGGGGGGAATTTTGAGATGTTATCTGAGACTTGGCCATTTACTGTGTGCTCTAGGAACTTGTTTGCATCATCATTGAAGGGAAATAACTTGTAAGTTTTATAGTACTCATGCTAAGTTAATTTTATTTACGTATATAGCTTATACTGATTATAATGTGATTATGCTGACTTGTAATGCCTACTCCATAATTTTCTCAGGGGAATGATTCCATGTTTGGGGAACATTAATTGTCCTAAAAGTAAGTTGATGTGTGATAAATTTCTAACAGACAGTTGATATCTAGTTAATGCTTTAGAATTTGAACATGTTCGATTTTATTTATTTGTTTCTAAGAAGGTGGAAGGTAAAAAGGGGAATTATCTTACCAAAGACTAACATACTTGCATATTACAAGCTTGCTTTTAGGAAATTGAAGAAATGGAATGTCACATTTATTATATAATTGAGCATGCTATGTTAGCATGAGTTTTTTTTCCTGAAAACTCCATGTTAGATTGTTAGCATGAATTAATGCGTGTCTGGTTTAACTTATGTTGTAAAAGTAATCACTTATTTTTATTACTTTTTTGAGTGAGCTTTACACAAAATTTATTTTCCCTAAATAATGACTTTCCAAACATGCACATAGTTATTTGAACATTTTCACCAGTAATGATTGTAAAATGGTGCATTTTTGAAGATTCCCCTTTCTTTGGAAGTATTTGTGAATGATTGCCTATAAAATAGATTTTCATTTTGATTTTACACGGAGATACAGACCCACTTACAGTTATTAGGAACATTATATTAATTTTGATCAAACTTGATGTGTAATTGTGTACTTTTTGTGTTGTTTTTATTGTTCTATGGAATGCAAGGATTGTGGAACATTTATGTGGTTAAAAATATAAAAGTATTGGTTGTAGAACTAAACATTTGTGTCCAAGACCAAGTGTTGTCATATCACTTGGTGTACGTGGTACTTCTGAAAGAATGTAGATCTTATAGCACAATTTACTATTTGACTAATTCTGAATCATATATAACCAAGGCTTAAATGTATTTTTAATCCCTACAATATATTGGTTTTTTGGTTTTGGTCCCTATAAAAGTATTTTTTTAAAATAGTTTTTGTAAAATTTCTTTTTTTGATTTTAGTCTCTGTTATTTTGTTTTAGTCCTTATAATATATTTATTTTTTCGTTTTTGTCTTTATAATATATAAATAATTTGCTTTTAGTCTTTATCAAATTTTTTCTAAAAAGACTAATTCAAAATGAACAAGGACTAAAACCAAAAAATAGATATATTAAAAGGATTAGAACAAATAAAAGGACTAAAACAAAAAAAAAAAAATTTTACAAGGACCATTTAAAAAAAAAAATTACAAGGACCAAAAACAAAAAAATAATATTTTATAGAAACCAAAAAACATATTTAAACCTATAACCAACTATATATCTTCCCATTTCACTTTTGCATGAAGCTGGTTCTATTTGTCTAGTACTCTTACATCAACTTTTGTACGTTATGTCATATTGAAAATTAGCAACAAGAAATTACCAATTTCCTATTCCTTGGCTGTATGATTCAATCAGACTCCCTAGTTTTTTTCCCTTAATAATCAAGAGGAAAAAGAAATTGAGGGTTAGATACATAGGTATGGAAAAGTAACATTGGTTTGAATATTTTTTCCTAATATTTTTTTTTTGAGAATTTTTTTTTTTTTCTTTCTAATGTTGTCTTCTTATTGTGCTTGATTCCTTATATTGGCTTTTCACCCCTTTCTGGTTGTCTCAGCTTCTTACGCTCTCCATATAAATTGTGGTGGGAAGTCAATTTCTACTGGAAACATGATATATGATGATGATACACTAGAAGCCGGACCAGCGAGATTTCGCCAAACTGGATCAAATTGGGTATTTAGCAACACTGGTCATTTCTTTGATAGCAGCCTCTTAGACTACTATACCTGGTCTAATACAACTAAGCTTGTTATGGACAACGGTGAACTGTATATGGATGCACGTGTTTCTGCCCTTTCTCTCACATATTATGCATTTTGCATGGGAAATGGACGCTACACAGTGAGTCTTCATTTTGCAGAAATAATGTTCACTGATGATCAAACATATAGCAGCCTCGGAAGGCGTGTATTCGACATCTATATTCAGGTGCATGGTTTCATCATTTTACCTTTTGTCAACCAAATGTTTATTAATATTGAACAACTGTCTTTTGATCATCATAAACCATCATGAACCCATTTGTGTTTGGATTGAAGTATTGCAGAGAAAGTTGGTGCTAAAGGATTTCAATATTGCAAAGAAGCAGGAGGAGTTGGTAAGGCAGTCATAAAAAAGTTCACTGCTATTGTGAATAGCAGTACCTTGGAGATTCGCTTTCAGTGGGCTGGGAAAGGGACAACTGGTATCCCATTTGGGTCAGTTCATGGTCCTCTTATATCAGCTATATCTGTTGATCCTGGTCAGTTCTACTTCTTTGTAGTTATTTTTCTTCTTCCATTACCTTCATCTCATCTAATATATATATATATATATATATATATACTTATATATGCAAATTTCTTATGTTATAATCAAGCAGACTTTACACCCCCAGTGGAAAATGGTGGTGGCATACCTGTGGGATCTATTGCTGCAATTGTAGTTACTGGAGCACTTGTTATCATCATAGTATTTGGTATAGCTTGGCGGAGAGGATGCCAAAGACAAAAAGTTTCATTAGAAAGGGGTAAGCACTAAGAGGCTAATATAACAATCATTATCACCAACTTTTTTGCCTGAAATTTTAGGGAAATATCATGCCCAGTTTGGGATTTCGCTAGCATAGAACATAAATTTAGAGGTGAAAGGAAGGCGCGGGATTAGTCAATGCTTGGGAAGTCCCTTCAAATAATATAGTAGTTTTACCATTGGTACCCCAATAATCTTAAAAAATCATGCTTCTAAAGAATGTATTTTGATGAAAATTTTCTACATGATACTTTTTCTTTTATTTTTCAGACATTCACATGATTATATATGGTTAAGATGATCGCAATTTTGTCTCTTATTATATATTACTAATTAACTGTTTTTGTTGTTTTAATTGTACTCAAGAAGAATAATTACCAAATCTCTTGTTTTTGGTCATTTAAACTATATAGTAACCAGATATGTTTATACTTGATAATTGATATACAACATCAATATATAGTAATGCCTCACACATTCACCACTTTATATAATTATTCATAAGGAAATTGTAACATTCATAAATAGCATGCTATATAAGTATATTATTTTGTAAAATCTAATTGTTATACACATTTCTATAAATATTTTGCAGAAAGCATATATCAAAATTTAAGTTTCTAAAATCTAGAGTTCTAATCGATATCATGTAAATATATGTTAGGATGTCTCACATTGACCAGAGTACTCATTTTAAGACTTAGATAATCTTCCTCTCTTGAGCAAGCTTTTGGGAGTGAGTTAGGTTTGGTCCTTTTTTAATATGATATCAAACCGTATCCATGGTCTCAATGTTTTATAAATGTCCAATCCTACAAACTCTACACACCAAATGTCCAATCTTAGACATGAGGGGTATGTGTTAAGATTTCCCATATTGACTAAGAATATGGCCATAATACTCGTTGTAAGACTTGGAAATCCTCCAGTCTTGTGCTAGCTTTCGAAAGTGAGTTGGGCCCAATTCGTTTCTAATAAATCAATAGATTTGCATACTGATGTGATTAAGACTTTTCTTTAAAGATATAAACATAATTAGTTTGATCCTCCAATAATAAATATATCAAAATGGTCCTTTAATGTTAATTATTGACAACAAATTGATCACCAATGTCATCTTTTGACATCAAATTGGTGCTCCAAAAGGACTAATTGGATGTCAAAGTGTGACACTTAATGGCCATCTTGATGTATTTAGTGACACTTATATCACTAAAGGACTGCAATTGGTGTTTATCTTAAACCCAAATATATAATTCTAGAATGACACTAAATATTAAGGTTTTAGGCACAGTGCTTAATTTTAAAACTCAAATTAGTTTTTAGCCTATTAAAACTAGTAAGTCAAACTAAACTGTCACAAATTTCGCCTCTAGCAAATTTCTGTCCCAACTCATGTATGCACTCGTTTGATAACTTGTATCTTGCAAACTCTTATAGACAGTATATGATTTGCGGTTTCAATGATGTCATTGCGTCTAGCATAATTTGTATTCTTCCAAACGTAATATTGTGGAAAGTTTCAAAATAAAGATTTATGTTTTCTTATTTTTATTTTTTTGGCTTAAACCAAATAGAGCTAAGGGGTGTAGATCTGCAAACTGGCTTATTTAGCTTACGGCAAATAAAAGCTGCAACTAACAACTTTGATATTGCCTTCAAGATTGGAGAAGGAGGGTTTGGTCCTGTTTACAAGGTATTTTGGACATTCAACATTTTTATATGACTATCATTGAAAGGTCTATTATTGTTGGTACTTCTTTTCAACTTGTTAAAACTAAAACAAGACTATACCTTTGTTGAAAATGCAGGGTGTTCTTTCAGATGGCACAGTAATAGCAGTTAAACAACTTTCTTCTAAATCAAACAAGGGAATCGTGAGTTTATAAATGAGATTGGCATGATTTCTGCTTTGCAACACCCTTGTCTAGTTAAGCTCTATGGTTGTTGTATGGAGAGAGATCAGTTGTTGCTGATTTATGAATACATGGAAAACAACAGTCTTGCTCGTGCTTTATTTGGTAATTTCCTTTTCTTTATATTCAAGTTTGGTAGCTCTTCATTAATAATCTACAATCTAGTATGCCTAGCATGTTTACATTATCATATATTATGTTGTCTAATTTCTATGACAAATGCCAATGAAGCACAAGAAAAATGTCAATTGAAGTTGGATTGGTCAACAAGGCAGAGGATTTGTGTTGGTATTGCTAGAGGTTTGGCTTACCTCCATGGAGAGTCAAGGCTGAAGATAGTTCATAGGGACATCAAGGCCACTAATGTGTTACTGGATAAAGATCTCAATCCAAAGATATCTGATTTTGGTTTGGCCAAGCTTGATGAAGAGGGTTATACCCACATAACTACCAGAGTAGCTGGCACTTAGTGAGTTATCATACATTAGTATGTTTTTATGAAATTTGTTAAGTAATACTTATCATTTTGTATGCAAGATTGCACTATATATATAGAAATATATATATAAAGAAATAGAGGTTGTATGTTGAGATACCTCGTTAATTTATTCTAGCCCATTTATTTTAGCTTTAGAAGTTGTATTTTCAACAGTTAATGTATGAATTTTCAATACTGCAGTGGATACATGGCTCCTGAATATGCAATGCACGGTTATTTGACCGACAAAGCAGATGTTTATAGTTTTGGCATTGTTGCATTGGAAATTGTTTGTGGAAAGAGTAACTCCATGAACTGGCCAAAGGAAGGGTGTTTCTCTCTTGTTGATTGGGTAACTTTTACTCTCATGATCTCCTACTTTCATGCCAATGCAATTGTCCGTTATAATATTTAAGAAGATTTTTATTGTTGCATAAACACTCCCTTAAAAAATCCCATTCAATATTAATCTAATGCAACATTTGAAGAAGAAAACAACCCTAAATCAATCTTTTGTTTAATAGTTTAAGTTGTGGATTGTTGTCAGCCTTTAGATGTTGTTTGTATTTTGTTTTGCCAGGTGCATCTCTTGAAAGAAAAGGTAATCTAATGGACCTAGTTGATGAGAGGTTGGGTGAAGACTTCAAAAGAGATGAAGTAATGGTCATGATCAATGTGGCTCTTTTATGCACACAAGTTTCTCCACTACACAGACCCACCATGGCTTCAGTGGTCTGCATGCTTGAAGGCAAAACTGATGTTCAAGATGTGGTGTTAGACACAAGCCAGGTATTAGATGGAAAGAAGTTAGAGGTAATCCAACAGTATTACCGTCTCAGAGAAAAAAATAAGACCCATGATATTCAAGAAGAGAGCATCTCAATGGCTGAAACTTCAGCCTTTATGTCTGACACAGATCTATATTCTGTCAACATGGATTCTTCTTACTAGGAGAAAAACGATTAGATAATCTACCATCATTTTGTGGATGATATATATAGCTTATACTTAGTTCTGTCTTTCCTTCATATTTATTCCCTGTGATGGATGGCCATGATCTATCTCCTTTTTCCTGTACTACAATGAGAAGCAGAAACAATTCCATGGAAGTTATTACTTTGTTGCATATGTATTGTAGTACTTTATGTTATTGAAAAGAATAACTTTATTTGCACAAGGCTTTTGTAGGGTCATCTTGTTATGGCTACCAATGTTTGGAGTTAACTAATCCTGGACAGGTCGTAAAAGTTGACTTTTACAATTGTACTAAATTAACGTTAACCTTATGTTTGGATGAAAAATTTTAAGGTAGTAATTTATTTTTTTAAGGAATTTAAAATGCTTTATTGTAAAATATGTTGTTTTGATAGAAAATTTAGTAAAAAAATTAAAATTTTAGTAACTTGTAAAGGTATTTTGATTATTTAAAATTATATAATTTTAAATTTTACCTAAAAATAATAATTTAAAATTTTTCATCTCCACTTTCTCTTTCTCTTCTATCACCTTTATGTCTTTTTTTCTCTCTCCTCTCTTTTCCTTTTTCTCTGCTATCTTTTTCTTCTCTCTCTTCCCTCTTTCTTTTCTCTCTCTAACTCTTCTTTCTTTCTCCTCTCTCTTTGTTCTCTCTTTGTCTCCTCTCCTCTCTTCACTCTCCTTCTTCTCTTCTCTCTTTCTCTTCTCCCTTTCTCCCATCTCTCTCTCTTCTTTCTCCTCTCTCTATCAATATTGACGTATAAAATATTAATATTTGTATTTTAAATGTTAAACAAAGGGCTGTATTTAAGAGGGGGGGAGGGGGGGGGGGGGGTGAATTGGATTTTTCAAAAATTTAAAAATCCCTAATTTCTTTTCAATAATGAACAACTAGATTTTGCAAAAACTTTAAATCTTATTGATTTGGTTATACAAATGAAATAGAATTAGATCAATTTATCTTAAACTTTTCTATGCAAAGAGTCTTATGATTTTAAATGCAAGTGATCAAGATTCATTATGCTAACAAGATGATAGAGGAAAAAAAAAGAGGAAACAAGATATATACTGGTTCGATCACTACCATTGTGATCTACATTCAGTTTCCAATCAAACCGATTGGTGTTATCACTAAGTAATTCAAATGTTTACAAACACTATGCACAAACACAAGAATTACAATCAAGCAAACCACACAATCAAGTTTCTTGAACCCTATCAAAAAAAACTTGAAACCTTTCTTGTGGAACCCTACCACAAGGAAGATATGAGAGACACCCTCTCAAGAACGAAAATCAAATTAAAAGAAGGTTAGATATCATCTTGGTTGTGATAGATGGAAGACAATGAAGACCCAATCAAACTTTACCTAAGAAAAAACTTCTCTTTATCCTCAAGGTTGATCAATGATGAGCTCTGTGACTTTGATCAAAAACTTGTAGTGATGAAGAAGAATGATATGAATTTTCTCTAGAAAAACTCTCTCAAATTTAGAAAATTGTAGTTGTATTGAAGAAGTGTAGAAAGACTCACTAAGGTTCACTTTATATAGAGAGCTCACTGGAATAACTAGTTATATTGTCTTGTAATCAGTTATTTGTTATTAGAAATCTGAAAAATGAAGTTTGAATGGATTTAACTAGTTATTTTCGTGTGTAATCAGTTAAAACTAGTTGCATAGCTTTGTAACTAGTTATTTTTGCATAGGACAAAAACGGTGTTATATTATGTAACTAACTGGTTACAAAATTATGTAATTAGTTACAGCAGAAATAACTGACTACGTAATGTTGTAACTAGTTAAACAGAAAACATGTAACTGATTACATATCAATTTAACTAGTTAAAACTGTAACGCCCTTTGTTACAACAATAACCCACATTAAACATAATCTCAAATAATTACGAAAATGAAATTTAAGAGATGAAACTGCCAGAAGTAATACCTCAATAATGAAAAAAAAACAATATTTATAATCTTTACATAAGGAAAAGAAAAGCATTGTTCTCAAACCGGACATCTACAAATAAGAAAAGTAATAAAAGAACATCCAAACTAGGCACACTGGTCCTTTAATCTAAAAAGAAACTAATCAAGCTAAAATATAACCAAAAGAAAAAAAAAACTACGACTCCAAGTTTCCTTCGTCCCTGTAACTTCACCCTCGTGTTCTGAAAACAACACATTTAATGAGATAATAATCCAGTGAATAAAACAAGTTCTAAAATGGTTCGCAATCAGTGTTGTTCTCAGCCAGTGCGATAACCAGAAAAAGACAATCATGGTACCTGCAAAATAAGTTCATAAAAAGACTTTTTTTTAAAAAAAGCAAATACAAGACATTTAGTTCAACATATAATTAAAAAGGAAATCAACAATTTCATACCCAAATATTTGTATTCCAAACACTTGACTCTATACATTACTTAGTGATTCCCAGAATCACCCTACTTGACTCCTCAATTCCTGAAATCAATGTGAATCCCAGATTCACTTATATTTAATATTTTCTTTTTATAATTGGTTCCCAGAACCAGTGTGAGTCTCTGACCCACTGTGAATCCTAGATTCACTAAGGTATATGAGCTCATATTTATGCAATGACATTCCACTGCCTTCCCCATCCCAGATGGAGGTATCTCATATCATATCTCATCCTAGATGTAGATATGTTAAATAAATAAATATCCCATCCCGGATGGTGATATTTCTCATCTTATTCCCAGAATAAGATGTATATCATCATTCCTTCCTAGAAAGTAATGACTGACTCTTACAATAACAAAAATACGTCATCCCCAATGATTGTAAAATAAATTCCCAACTCGATACTTCAATAACAATTCTCAAAATTGTACTATAATAATACTATAATATCATAAACAACAATTTAGTAATGTAAAATAATGCATCAAATATAATATATATGTAAATTATATATATACATATATATATAATATATATATATATATATATATATATATATATATATATATATATATATATAATTAGGTATTTATATGGCAATTTAACGTGATAAAACGCAAGCAACAGAGGGGTCGAGGTTCGAATTTCCAATTAACCTCAAGGTATAAATAAATATAGCAATTGAAAATCCTAATCCATGGCCACGCATATTCTTTTCGCTGTAAGCCTAGATAACAAAAGTCATAAACACTAAATTCTCACCCAACCTCTTTTATTGCGTGCAAATGATGGGCGCAGTCATGGAAATTGGCAAATCGTTCGAGAACCCAAATTACCACAGCAAACAATTTTTTTTATACAAATAATACTGCGATTTAGAAACTACACCCAGTACACGTGAACATTCAGGTGTGGTCCGACTTTAATATCTAGAATGTCGTTAGTCCCGAATTCTATTTATTAAGAACCCCTAAGAAATTACATCATTTAAAAATTCATACCATGGAAGTTTAAAAAAGGTTGTTCTACTCACTTCTTGAAACAAAATTGTTCGATGCTTTCTCTATTGACTGCGTCAACAAGGTTGGCTCCATCTCTTTCTTGTTTCTAATCCTCGAGCAGTCTATTGTCTTTCTTATTTTTTCAAAGAAGAAAATTGACTCTGTCACCAAGATAAGAAACTGTCTATCCCTTGTATGTTTACCCACCAACGTGATTTTGTTGAAGTTTGTTTCTCTTATTATTTATTTATTTTCTTCAACGTGGGTTCCCCAACTAGTAGTATCTAATTTTTATCTGATTATCTATTATTTTATCTTTTGTACTTTGCAAAAGCAAAATAATTTTAACAATTCTTATCTTAAGCACTTAATCTTTTTAATTGATTAAACAATTATGTAACTAAGTACTATTTATTATTATTTTTTCCTTATAATAACTAAATAATAAAGTAATTTTAGGATGTTACAAAAACAGTGTATATTTCCACTGTTTATATGAATTTAAATGGATTTAATCGATTACAAAGCTAACTTAACCAATTAAATGGTTCTTTAACATAAGATTGAGTGGTTCGAAAGCTTTAGTGTGTAGTTCTTCCTTCCTATCAATTTAAAACAAGTTTTTATCCAATTATTTCTATTTAAATTCAATTTTAGACTTATAAAAAACATATTTCTACTTTGTTAACCTTTAAGTCTTAAGCTTTGAGCTCATCACCATCAAACCATCAAGGATAGAGATAAATCATGCAAGACACACAACCACACACACATACATAAACACACATTACAACTTTGTACTCATCAAGAGGCTAAATCATCAAAACTATATAAATCTACTTAGGGGCAAGAGTAATTCTCTTCTTGCTTCTTCATTAAATTATTAAATATTTTAAAATTGGCTAATATTTATTTTTGGTAAAGTTTAATGTTAAAATTTTAATTTTTAAATATATATTTAAAAATTAAATTTTGCATATGGTGAAAATTAAAATGTCATATCTAAAGTAAGAATTTGAAATTTAAGAAATTTGAATTGATTTATCCAAACAAAGTATTTAATAAATGAAATAAATGTAAATTAGAGCAATTCATATTTTAAGCATTTCAAATTTTTTGAAAATTTAAAATTCCTCATTCCTCATCTAAACACAACCTAATTGTGCTTCTTAAAATAGAACAAAAAGTTAACATTAATTGTACTTTATATATATATATATATATATATATATAGTATAGACTTTCAAAATCTAGCATAAGAGTGTGTTTGGTCCAGCTTTTTGGAGCGTATATTCTCCTTAAATAAAAGGAGAAACTAGGCCAAACACTTTATGAAAAGCTCTTAAAAAAATAAGCAACTTATTTTTATAGAATAAAATTTGAAAAAAAAAAGTAGTTTGTAATTAAATTGGTAAGGGATGTTACAAAAAAAAAGTTGGTAGGGAAATTTTTACAGCTTACACGGAGCTCATTCACATAGTTTCCTCTTCGAAATCCAACGCAATCAAAAATTCCATTTTTTTAATTTTCTACTGATTTCCTAATTTGAGTATTTCACCAACTTCCTCATTAAATAATACTTACACATATTAGTTTATTTTAATTATATTTATTTATTGTAAGATCTTAATTTGTTTATAAATTATTTATTTTTAAAAATTAAAATACTAACTATTTTTGATTTTTTAAACTTTCTTTACAAGAAATAAAAGACCGTTACTCAAATGAGTAAATAATATAGTTAAATAAAATTTGATATTTTAAAATATTTATATTTTTATTCTTGAAATTTAATTTAGATTTCATATTTTTTATAATTTTTAATTTGTAGTTAAGTTTTTGAATTCTTAATTACAACAATAAATTATTAAATATTTTTAGATTATTTATTAATAATTTTTAATATATATTGAAATTATTGAATTTTGTTTAAATAAAATATTTTTTATCACCTAAAAATATTATTGAATAAAATAAATTTTTTTAATTATTTTATCTTTTGTAATTAATATTTCAATTTATTTAATTAATACTATATATAATAAAATATTTTTAAATCATCTTTAAATTAATTTTTATTAATTAAAATAATTTTTGACAGTTTTAAAATTAAAATTTTTAAATGTATTCACTACATGGAATAAAAGAATGATATTGAAATGAGTAAATAATATACATAAATAAAACTTTGATATCTAGAAATATTTACAATGCTTATTCTTTAAATTTAATTTAGATTTTATATTTTTTTAATTTTTAATTTGTAGTTAATTTTTTTAATTTTTAATTACATTAATATATTTGTTAAATACTTTTTGTATTATTTTTTAAATACAATTTAATATATATTGACATTATTGATTTCTGTTTAAAAATATTATTTATTATCTTCTAAAAATATTATTGAACAATAATATAAAAGTTTTTAAAAATGTTTTGACTAATATAAAACGTTAACTAATAACTTTTTGGGTTTAATGACTGATTCAATTTGACAAGTATTGGTGCAAAGTCCTTTCCTATTTTAATAATATTTTAATGTTTAATAATTTTATGGGCTTAATGTTTGACAGTAAATTATATTAAATTAATTTTTATTTTTCAAACAAACAATATTTTCATTCAATTTTTGTGGTTATAGAAGACTTTTTATTTTCTGCTAAGAAATAAACAGGCAAGAAATCAACAGGTACAACTATTATGAGAAATAAAATAAATGAAGTGACTTGTAGAAATATTGAGTTTGAGGCTATCAGCAGAGTATCCAGGGGACCAGAAAAGATTTATAGATGCAGCAAACCATCGTACGCGATAAGCTCAGAAAGTGGTAAGGCAATTCCAACTTACAAGCATGTAATTGTAATCAATAAATAAAAGTTGATAAAGACCTACATGATTATCCATCTATGGCTCACCTTCATACTTATCTATATTCCATACACGACTGTTCGTATGTTTCTTCTTCTTCTTATTAAAGCTTTACATTAATTTTGAACAAGTTTCTTTTTTAAAAAAAAAAATATCAATTCCATTCCTAAAGTATATCTCTCTCTTCTAAATAGCCCTTAAAATAAACAAATTATATAAGTAATACCTCAAGTATTATAAATCATACTAAAAGGCTCTCAACTCAAGTATTGAAACATCCTTCAAATTAGTCCTTAGACGCTAGTAAAATATATCAACGTAGAGATTAAATTGATGGATATTCAATACTTTATGAATTATTTATATAATTTCATTAATTCAAGGATTATTTAAGAGAGAGAGTAATATTTGAAAGACCAAATTGATGGTTTATATATATATATATATATATATATATATATATATATAGAGAGAGAGAGAGAGAGAGAGAGAGAGAGAGAGAGAGAGGATCAAAGTATACTAGTGTAACTCTTAATTAGATAATGTTTTCTTAAAATTTACCATTAGATTAAAAGTTCTTTTCACATAGATTATGTATATAAAATTTTATATTTATTCAAAATTATTTGATATCTCATTGATACAAATCAAAATTGATGTAATATGTACTTTTCAAAGTATACTAAAATATGAATCATTTGATCACCTTTTTATTGTTATTCAATTTTGACAAAATTTGACACAAACAATTATGATAAAAAACAAGTGTGTATACGTTAGCAAATCTCACATACATACATACATACATACATATATGTGTGTGTGTGTGTGTATGGGTCAGGATCCGTTGATACCAAGTGTTAAAATTAGTTAAATTACACCTTCAATAAATTTTGGTAAAATACAAATTTAATCAATCCAACCGTTGAATTTGATGTTCTTATTAATTGGATTAAGTATACAAAATTTTATATAATTCTAAATTATTTAATAGTTCATCACATCATCTTATTTAACATACAATATGATATTAAAATATATGTAAATATTCAATGTTAGATAACATATCTAGAAAAGTCCAAATGATGTGAAATTTGATAAACATAATCATGAAAATAATATTACATAATGCAACAGTTGAATTGGTTAAATTTACGTTGTACAAAAAATTATTGAAAATGTAATTTGACTAATTTTGACACTTGATATTAACGGATCCTAATCCTCTCTCTCTCTCTCTCTCTCTCTCTCTCTCTATATATATATATATATATATATGATTTGTGACTTGTGATTTGGTTAAAAATCGTGTATTTGGATTCAGACTTTAGTAGTTTAACCGTTAAGTAGGACGCTTGACCCAGTTAGGATGTCCAAGTCCAATTACTTTGAAGTTTGAACATTAGTCCAAGTCCAAATCGTAGTGACTTTGGAATTCACGATTTTAACCATAACACAAGTTAGTTCTTTCAAACTTGGATCGTAGTGACTGGTTCTAACTACACATTATTATTAATTTTAGCACTTTAAAAAATGAAATAATGTTTTATTTTATCAAAAAAAAAAAAAGTTTTAAAAACATACATTGAATTTGGAATTTCACTCCCAATTTTTTTTCTTCCTCTTTTGAAATACCAAAATTAATAGTAGAAGTTAAAAATTGGGTGACAATGATAGTTAGAGTCAAACAAGAGAAAATTAATCCTAAAAAATGTTTACATTAAAATATATTGAAAGGTAATATATAGTAGTCTTACAATAAAAAATGTAATTTTAAAAAAGAAGGCAATAATTTAAGGGAAGGGATATTGTATGTCTTGGATATACTTGTGTTTGCTTAATAACATTTTATATAATAAGAATTTAACAAATCTAACTTTTGAATCATGTGATATTATCTTAATAATCTCATATATCAAAATTTAGATAATTTAAACACGAGTAAATAGTCTATGTAAACATTTGTACTCTATCATCCAATTACATATTGTATATGATAAATTTGCTGATTTTTTACCATAACTATTTCAAAAGTAATATCTACCATGATTTTTGATTGATTGATAAATGTAAAATTTTTACATCGACAATGCATAGAAACTAAACTCTTTAAACATTTATAAAAATATAATTTTATAATGAACAATTACTTATATTTTAGAAAGTATATTATGATACAAATACAAATTTATTTTTAATTATTGATAATTTTTAAAAATATTTAAATTTAATTTATAAATGAAAATAAAAATGATAGATTAAAAAAATATGAGGGGTTAAGAAAAATCCTTAAGAACACTCTCGTTGAAGAAAAATAGTTAAAAACACTCTCGTTGAAGAAGAGTTCCTAAAAACGCTCTTATTCAATATAGTTATTCTAATTTATATATATAGAGGACGATATATCGTTTCGAAATAGTTTAAAAGAATATATTCTGCATACACGATCCCTTTTATTCATGTGTTATTTTCAATAATTATGATTTTTTTATAAAACATTAATGATGATTTTTTTAATTGAGTTTTGATAGGGAAATTATTTAATGATAAATCATCTTAGAAACACAATCTCAGGATAGGATAAGAATGATGAATCATTCGCAAAGAGATAAGAATGCATGCACGTTCATTTTAAATACGGAACAATGATTTGAAACTTTTTTTTTTTTTTGGTAATTGACATCTTATAATTTGAATTTTATCTTCCTCTCGGAATTATATTTAAATATAAAATTTTATATTATATAAAATTAATAAACATAGAAATGATATATATTGATTAAAATGATTAAAATTTTAATTTAAAAATATTATTTCCTTTTTATTTTTATTTAATAAAATAAATTCATCATTATTATTAAAAAAGATATTTATCATATATAATTTTTTCTTAACATACATACCTTTACTATTATTAAATAATAAGATTTTAATTATAATGCAATGATAGTGTTGTTATTCAATTATAAATTGTTATGTGCAATAATATTATTTACTTTTGTAATAATTACTTTGAGACTATGTTTGGCAAAAAATAGTTGGAAAGCTAACTAAAAGCTGAAAAGCTAGCTAGAGGCTAAAAAGTTAGCCGATAGCTGAAAGTTTGAAGCTATTAAGTTAGTTTATTGAATTATAAGTTTTTAATAAAATTATCTATTGAAACAATTGATAAATGTAAAATTATAGAAATAAACATATTAATATGATATTTTTATATAAATTTTAATTTTATTTTAATGATAAAATATATTTTGGAGTATTTATAATTTTAGTTTTTTAATAATTTTAAATTTTGTAATTATTTTATTTATAGATAAGTTATTTTAAGTACATTTTTAGTTTCAAAATTTTTATATTGTGTATTCTACTATTAATCTTACACTAAATCTTAAAATAGTAGCAATCAAGTTAAAAATAAAATAAATTAATGGTTCAAATATCTTAAAGTATAATGTTAAAATAATAGAAATAAATATTATAAATAGTTAATGGTTAAAATAAATAATGTAATATAAAAAATATCCAAAAAATGATACAAAAATAAAATAAATCTATCATCTACTATTATCAATATCTTGAAGTATAATGTTAAAATAATAAAATAAATAATGTAAATAGTATAATGGTTAAAATAAACAGTGTAATATAAAAAAATTATAAAATAAATAAAACCTATCATTTAAGGAGGAAGTAGAGAAAAAAAAAGTAATAAAACCCTTTCTTATATAAAAAATGGTAAAAAAGATATTTAATATAAATATTTTAAGAGTAAAAAGAATAAAATATAAGAAGGTAGAAGCTAACGTTTTAAAAAATACTACTTGAAGTAGCGTTTCAAAAATGCTACAAACTACTAAATAAACTAGTTTACTAAAAATATTAATAGGGTCAATAAGTTTTCAATTAGTAAAAAAAATTAAAAGCTAACTGGAAATGTTTGTCAACATACATTAAAAGTCATATATGAGGCAATTTCTAATTGGTTGGCAATATAGAATGTTTACATTGATAATGCATAAAAATTAAATTTTAATAAATAATATTTTTATCTCTTATATATATATATATATATATATATATATATATTTGTATACAATGATGATAATAGGGTTTGAATCTAAAACTCGTGCAAACTACCCAAATCCTCCACCCCTACCACTATGTTGACCTTGTTATATTTTTGTTTTAAACTTCCGTAAATTTAAAAAGAGTTATATTTCTATGTATTGTCAGTGTAAAAAATTTTATATTGTCAACTAATAAAAATCATGATACATATGATTTTTAAAGTAATTATTATAAAAATTATTATATATAATAATTTGTAATTGACTGATAATATAAAATCTTTTTACACTATTAGTACATAAACTATTTACATTATTTACCATGCATAAACTATTTACTCATTTCAAAATACCCAAGAGATACTAGAAAAACTTGATAGTTTGCTACACAACTTTGATGTTTCGTTAGTTTATTTAGTTCCATCAATTATGATTATAACTTTATTTTACAATAATTTCATGTGCCAAACATTAAAAATATAATAAATACTATTCAAAACAAAGGAAACATTAAATAAGAATTATTTTCATTTCTGTTTCCATTAAGTGATTTAATCAGCCATTATATTTGTTGACTAAGTATATTTAATGCTTCATTATGATCAAGATTTTGACGTGTTTTGACTATTTGAGAGATTGTTTCGTCTAATAATGACTATATAATTCTTAGAATTAGTTGAGTACACAATTCTACAAGTCACAAGTGTTGTAAGTAAATATTGTAAGTTGAAAAGAGTTGATGAGATTGATCATGGACTCTTTTTTTTATATATAATTATATTGTAAGTATGAAATATTTACTATCTTTATTAATAACTAATTTTTGTCAAAAATTTAGCTGAACACTTTTAATAGTACTTAATGTCACTTAGACCAACAATATATTGGTGATTAACCATGGTCTTTGAATCAGGGAAAGTATGCTAATAATAATTTTAATTGATTAAACTTTTTGGACAGCATAGAAATCAAACTCTTACATAATTTAGAAGAGTCATATCCTTTAACTCTGACAATCAAATTAACACATGAAAATCCAGTTTCACCTCCGCAAGTACAATCCCACAAGTTTCCGTAATTCCCTTTCGTGGCTTCATTATTTGGTGGTAACCCAACACCTCAAATTTTCTTTAAGAAAAATAATAATAAAAGCAAACGAAATAACTCTCTCTCTCTCCATCCAGAGAGTGTCCCTATATTCATAAACACATGCAGCCGCACTCGTATAAATGTCAAGCTTGGTGCGTGTAGAACAACACAAAGAAGAATCACAAGAGAGAGGGAGACCTCTCATAGTCCTTGCCGCATTACCATCTCTCTCTCTCTCTCCTCGTACCTTCGTTGCGTGTGTGTGAGAGAGAAAGAGATTAAGAAATGGGTGAATGTGTTCAATGTGGTTTCTCTTGTCGTGTGCCCTGTTTCTTCTCGGGTCAGGTTCCCCTCTTCTTCTTCTTCCTCCTTCTTGGGTTGGCGTTGAAAGTGAGAGGAGAGGGTTGGGATTCGAAGCAGTGCGATTTGTTCACGGGGACATGGGTCGTGGATGAATCGTACCCGCTGTAATCAACCCGCCACGTGGTCCCTTCATCGAACGCGAGTTCAGGTGCCAAGGGAATGGACGCCCTGACCTGATTTACACCACTATAGATGGCACCCACTGGCCTGCAATTTACTCAGGTTGGTACACCCTCTTTATCATCACTTTCCCTTTTGAATTCACTGTTTTTTTTTTGGATGAAGGTTCCTTTTGAATTTTGATTTCATACACTTTTCCAATAAATAAATAAATCAAATATATTAATTTCTTTTTCTAATAAAATAACCTTGTGCTTGTCCATTTTTGCCAGAGAGGCAGAGTTTCAACAGCATGTCCTATCTCCATTTTATATGATGGTTTTAAAATGTTTCTGTCATAGTTTTTTCAAAATATATATATAGACACCTGCTCTGATTACGTGAGTTCTATATATAAATATAAACGAGTTTTACAGTAAAGAAACATATCAAATAGTCTATTGGTGGATTATTTTTTTAAATTGTTAGATATATGAATAAAAAAAATTAATGGTTGAAATTATTAATCAAATTAACAAATCATAACTGTTGATTTTTTTTTATTAATATATCTAATGATTTAGAAAAGTAGTCTGTCACTACTTATTAGTGGTCCACCGTAAAATTTACCATAAATATAATTGTTTTTAAATAAAAGAAAATAGGTTATGTGATAGTCTAAGTTATATTGTTATTCAATTACAAATTACTATTTATGATTTGTTGGTTTTTTATATAATTACTTTAAAAATTATACGAACAATAATTTTTGATTAATTAATAGTATAAAAATTTTATATCAACAATATATACCCATTATAACTTACTGTTACATAGTGTTTGTCTTATAATTTTTCATGCTCTTACATTGAAATTTAAGAGTTGTCTGGTAACGATTTATTTTTATGGGCATTAATTAGTATTCAAAGTAAGTTACTAAATATTCATTAAATATTAATTATATACAGTACTTGGTAAGCTTTTAAATATTTATTATAAAACCGACAATTATTAAGTAATTCATATTCTTAAAGTACTGTAATTAATTACTCTGAATATTTAAAGACATGATTAATATATATATTTTTAAATTTATGTGGCCCTCGTCTTTATTAGTTTATTTTTTACCTCAATGAATGTTAAAAAATTAACAATTTATTAAAAAAAGAAATTCTTTAAGAGGGAGTATATAAATATTTTTTAAATTATTTTTTCTAATAATTAACAATATTTATTGTTCTCAAATAAATTAATGGTAAATTTAATAACTTAAAGCATTTTTATTTCTACAAATTATCTTACTTAAAGTTTTTCTTTCATTCTTGGTGAAATATTATAGCAGATCATGTGACCTTTTTGGTATGATCCCATCCTCCAGCCTGTAAAATAATACAGAATTTAAAAAAGTATGAAGAAGACATTAGCGGGGAATTAGAGGTTCCGAATGTTTGGCTTGGGTTGGGAAACGCAGCTTCACGGGCACCCATAAAAGCACTTTAGCAGCTGTTTAGGAAAAGTGCTTTGCAACATGTCAGTTACAAACAACAACCCAACATTTCATTAGATTTAAAGTGTGTTTGGTAAAGAAAGAAACAGAAGGAGAAAAAAAGAGAAAGTAAGTGAAGAAGGAAAAAAATAAGTGAAAAATAAATTAAAAGTTAAGGTTGTTTAAGTAAAACAAAATATAACAAAATTAACTTTTTAAAATTATTATTATTGTAATAATAATAATAATTATTATTATTATTATCATAATATAAGGGACACCAAATCGATTTGTGTTTCAGTAAATAGATTTGGCGTCTTAATAAGGGAAGCAAATCAATTTTGTGGAAAAAAAGGACGCGACTAAAATTTAGAAAAAAGAAAGAGAAGACAGTGAGTCTACTAATTAAATCGATTTGGTAGGGAGTGGTTGTACTTTTTGCATATTTTTTTGTTTTTTTAAGTAAAAATTTTTTTTGGTGAGTTTCACATATTTTTTAAATATTTTTTCACACTTTCATCTTACTAAACAATTAATATTCTCTCACTTCTACTCTTTTTCTTTCTCTGTTTTGTGTCTACCAAGCGTTAGATTTTCATATTTTACCAACTTTTTAATTTTTATATAAAAACTACTCCGCCGATAAAAATAGTGTCGGTTGATTCACTCACGGGTTCGTCTGTTGTCGGAAACTCTTGCTTTTTTTTTTTTCCAATTCCCTTTTCCATCTTCCACATTTCATCCTATTTCCAATGAGTCTCCTTTCCTTTTGCACCAATTTTTCTTTTCGAGAAAAAGAAGACAACTTGAACTGGAAAGTGAAGTAAGCGACAAATTATAACAGTAATTGACGTTTCGTGTGTAGTTGTTTCATTAATTTTTCTGAAAAGTGAAGCCAGAAAAAGTTATAACCATAATTGACAATTCGTATACAATTGTTTCATTTATTTTTCTGAAATTTTCAATTTTTTTTTCGCAGATTTGACGGTCGAGATTTTCTGGAGAAGATGAGGGGGAAGAGCATCATGTTCGTGGGAGATTCACTGAGCAGGAATCAATGGCAGTCCTTGACTTGCTTGCTTCATTCAGCAGTGCCCAATTCAAATTATACTTTGGTTAGAGTTGGAGATGTTTCTATCTTCACATTTACGGTATGATTTATAACTTTGATTACATTATATACTATATTTGAAGTCATGTTAATTTTTTTTTTTATTTAGACCAAAATTTAGATGAAGTTTCTTAAAGTTTAATTTTTTGCATTGTAAAAATGATATAATATCAACTAATCATAATTTTTGTTGATATGATTTTTAAGATAAATTTTATAAAAATTAACAAACTTATATACGTATCAATTAATCAAAAATTATTGTTGGTATATAAAAATTAACCAATTTATCATACATATAATTAAATATGTTAGAGTATGAACTATTTACTCTAACACAAACTTTTTTCACATAATTATGACAATAAAGTTCTAATTTTAACCGAAGAACAACGATAAAAACACTAAAACATCTGAATCTAATAATTCTGTCCTTTTATAAGTATACTTTTAGTGGCCATACACATCATCATTGTTTTATCTGACTTCTAAATTAAAGTGGGGGAAGAAGATTCTTTTTCCGTCCGGAAAAGAGATGGTGGTGTAAGAAATTGTTTGCAGTGCAACCGTAAGGGATGGACAACGTGGGGTAAGGTGCAAATGTGCAATGGTTATTGGTTAAGTCATAAGTGGTCCCTTTGCTTGTCCATATTCATAAGTCACTTGAGGAAATGGTTAGCTTCCGTATTGGCTTCCATTTTTTCATTGGTTAAGTCATGACGTGTCCCCTCTTGCCACTTGCAACTCCAACTGTTTCTCTTATCTTGGATAGGCAAGCTATCAAATCGCAAGGCTTGAGGCTGTGTGTGATGTGAAAGGAAAAAAAATTACCTTTGGTCAAATGTGTATTAGATTCTAACTAAAAGGTTACTAAATCTTCAAAAACAATCATCCCCTTTCCTCATCGTTATAATGCATGCCAAAATTACTTGGTATTTTGTGATAGTATATGTTGTGGTACTAGCATGCTTTTTTATTGCATTATTTGATTTCATCATTATCTTAGGGAATCTTCATTCATATATATATTTTTAAATAATTTGCAGGAGTATAGGGTTAAAGTGATGCTAGATAGGAACGTGTATCTAGTTGACGTTGTCAAAGAGAACATTGGCAGGGTCTTGAAGCTTGATTCAATAGAAGGAAGCAAGCTGTGCATGGGGTTGATATGCTTATCTTTAACACGTGGCACTGGTGGTCCCGTAGAGGACCCACTCAACCGTAAGTTTCTTAATTTTATTTAAGAATAAATTATTTGGGAGCATCTAATCAAGTTTAAATAAAATACATTTAAAAATTGCCTTTACAAGTTTATAAATTGTCTAAAGTTGAAATGATTGTTGTAATTTTCGTTATTCAATGAGTTTGTAACGAATGAATTTCTCAGATGGGATTATATCGAACTGGGAGGTCAAGTTTTGAAAGACATGGATCGGATGAAGGCTTTTGAAGAAGCACTTAGGACGTGGGCTGCATGGGTAGACGCCACCGTTGACCCTACGAAAGTGAAGGTCTTCTTTCAAGGAATTTCCCCATCTCACTACAAGTAAGCAATCATAACCCACCCATTTTATCATTTGTTATTCAAAATTCAAAAGTAGCAACAAACTCATCACAAGAAAGAGAATCTAGTATTCCCATTTACATGAGGGAAACATAGAAGTATGCTTTCTTTTTGGTTCTAAAATAGAATTAATAATTTGGATTTAGATAAAATCTCCAAATTATAATTTGGCTAAAAGTTAAAAACAAAAAACCAAAAAAAAAAAAAAAACTTTTACCCAAATGATAATTGGACTTCCCTAACAGAAATCTCAACACATGTACACCATTGCGTTAGTATGATTGTTAGTATAAGTTCTTGAACTATTGGATCCAATCTAAAAGTTTACAAATGATTCCATTACAAAATTGAGTTTAATTTTGATCGATACACTATTTTGTAAAGTGTCAACCAATTAAAAATCATCTTAAATTTAATTTTTAAAATAATTATCACAAAAGGTCAACAATCTTAAAATATATAACTATCTATAATTAGATAACAATGTAAAAAACTTTTTACAATTTCATTACATCCTAATCAAATTCCCACAAAGTTTGTTGGGGCATGACAATGTTTCTATTTGAACGCTGATTTCAGTGGCAGCCTATGGAATGAACCAAGTGCAAGGAGCTGCATCCGGCAGAGGACACCGGTGGCCGGATCGACATATCCTGGTGGATTGCCACCGGCGGTGGCGGTGTTAAAGAGTGTGCTGAGCACAATCAAGAAACCAGTCACACTGCTTGACATCACAACCCTCTCACTACTTCGAAAAGATGGACAACCCTTCCATTTATGGACTCACTGGACCCGCGGGAATGGACTGCAGCCATTGGTGTCTTCCTGGTGTTCCAGATACTTGGAACGAGATACTTTACAACCTTATTTGATGGCAAAATTTTTATTCATGATTTAATTTGGGGGGGGGGGTTGGGGTTTAGTCGATTCTTATAGAAAAAATTATATACAAAAAAGGGTTGGCTAATGGACCACACCCTGATCAATTGGAATATGCCTCGTGCCTAAAGTGAATAATAAAAAAATACATCATACAATCATTCATCTATCTATCTACCTATATTCCTTTTTCAACTACCTTATCCTTTTGTTCCCCCTTAACTTCACCAAGCTGATTGCAAACTTTACTTCATCAACAATTTCAGCCAAACAATGTAACGTATTCGAGCAGGGAACTTTTCTTTCTTTCTTTGCAAAGTCGTGGGAATGCCGATAGCTACAATTTTTATTTTTTATTTTTTAAGAAAAATGGAATTTAATGCGATTAAAATTTGATGGCGTAGTGATAGCGTACTACGTCTTCAAGGAAAGAACTTGTGGCCGATAATTGGGTGAGTCTATGAGAAATTTCATGCGTTCTTTAAAGAGCTATTGATGCAGGAGTACCCATGAAAATAACATTATACCAATATAAAGTCGCAAGGACAAATGACAGCCAATAGAAAATAACGTGAATTACAGAGGATATTAACTTTCATGCACTATCGTAAAGATTTTTACATTTTAACTAATAAGAAATTATCTTAATATGACTTTTAACTGGTTATTATACAAGTTAATAAGCTTATCATAATAACAATACATGATTGAATGACAGTATAAAAAACATTTATATTTTCAGTATATTTTAATAAATTCATAGAGAGGTGGCCCAAAATATGTTAACAATATTGTGGCTAAAAAAGCAGACAAGCAGTTCCATTCAGATTGCCACAACAATGGGTTCGTGTAGGATTTTCTGTTAATATATAATGATTGATTGGCAAACAAATTCACACACTAACAAACGAGACGTTATGCCAATTATAATTAAACTAAGGGCTCATTTGGGGTGGTTTTTAGTTGTGAGTTTTGAAAATTTCAAAAATTACAACTAGTTTTTAGTTTTTAAAAATTAGTTTTAGTTTTTTTTTCTAATTTTTGGTTTCAAAATAAACTCACTTTGAAATTTCTTTTTTTGTTAAAATTAGTTTAAGAACATGTTTGTGCGGTGACAACAGTAGTAGTGGTGATGACAACAATAATGGTGGTGGCGGTGGTAATGCCGATAATGATGGCAGTGGTTGTGGCGGTACCAATGGTGACCGTGGCAGTACTGACGGCAGTGGTTGTGGCGGTTCTGGTGGTGACTGTGGCGGTACCAGTGGTGATCGTGGTGGCATAGTTAGTGGTGGCGGTGACATTGCCTGTGATGATAGCAACAGCGCTGATGGTCACGATCGTGGTCATGGTCATGTTGGTGGCATTGACGATGGTAGTGGTGATGAAGCTTGTGGTGATGGAGGCAATGCTGGTGGTCGTGGTAGTTGTAGCAGTAGTGATGGGTGGTAGTTGTGGTAGCGGTGATGATGGTGGTGATGCCGATGGTCGTGGTGATAGTTGTGGTAGTTGTGGCAGTGGTGATGGTGGTGCCGGTGTCGGTGGTCATGGTGGTGGTGGTAGTGACGGTGGCTACAGAGATGGCGGCAGCAGTAGTGGTAGCGGTAACGGTGGTGATGACAACGGCAGTGGTTGTAGTGGTGGTGGTGGCAAGAAGGCTATTGTCAAATATAATGATGGTATTTTTGTTTTAAAACCAAAAACCAAATTCACAAATATTTTTTTCTTGGTTTTGAAAATGAATATAAAAGTGTTTTGAAATTGAATTAAAAACCATTTCAGCTCCATTTTTTCCAAACGCGTTTTGTTTTGAAAATTGTATTTGAAAACCAAAAACCAAAACTCACAATCACCCCAAACGGGGCCTAATCTTTTGAGTTTCTACTAAGTGTTCTGTCGGTTATAACCATGATCACACGTTTGACACCACCCTAATTTCTTACTGAACTAAACAAAAAATTTAATCAGGAACTTGCTCTTCGTAATGGAGTTGAGGATCAATCAGCCCGTATCGAGGACTTATAAATAGAATTGAATCCATATTATGATTATGTCATGGACGAAGGATGACTAAATGAGTCAACCAAAATGTCAATGCTTTATTATCTTATAAAGAAAAATTATTGCTAAATTAATACATATTATAAGGAGTGAAAGGCTACCTTGGATAAGGGATATGTGATTATGATAGAAAATTGACAAACTTTAAAAATTAGGGGGGGGGGAAGGAATGTGAAAACAGTGACATAAAAGATGTCACACCTTGATCATATATAGATGGAGGCCCAGTGCTTGTGAATTGCCTACCACTCATTTTAAAACAAAACCTTCACATTGTACGCTAGTATGTGGGATATACCCTCAAGTATTACAGTTTGTCTACACAGGAATTGTATTAGTAGGAGAAATAAAATTTCACTATCTCCACTTTTTTGGGTATATTATGAATGTTTTCAAGTGCAATTATGGACATCTTGAATTTTAAATATTTGTTGTAACTGGGACCAGAATGTCGATCTGATCACCTAATTTCAAGATACCATACAACCCTGCAAATTGTTTTCTTGTCTTTGTTTGGTCTGATGAGTTGTTTGTTTGTAGAAGGTAGAGCTTCTTACGTAAGTCCTATATCATCAATCTAAGATTCCTTCAAGTGTCAACCACTGGAAGACACTTGCATGTATGTTGGTTGTTGCAGTGCTCTAATCAAAATTTAAAACTAACAAAACTAGTTTAGCTCCTTTTGTCGGTGAGATTCTCTCTTTAATCAAATGCAAGGTACATTGACAACAAGATATGTATGGATCAATTCGTCAAGCTATATACCCAATAATTTATCTCATTCTTCATGCAATCATTAGATCCATCTAAGTTCATGAAGTAAATTACTCTCACATACCGGTCCAAAATGGAATTTAAAAAGTGGAGAGTTATGATGACTACGTAGTTATTAGATTTTGGGTTATATTATTTGTTCTGGGGGCTATCTGAACATTATTCTCTTAAGTTTGCCCGCTCTTTCACTTGACTTAGAAACTACTGGGCCAAATGATAATGATATCAACAATCAAGCTCAACTCGGACCATTGATTTCGCCTGTTTCGGTTAACACACCCTCGTATATCCTAGATGGTATTGTCTTGCTTATCCCGGTTAAAGTTTTATGCTTACCCTAGCACGGTAAGGAAAACACCTAACGATAAGAAAAATGCCTAAGACGGCATCCAAACACTCATTGCCATGTGACACCTCTTTTTAACAAATTTTCCCTCCAAAACACTCTATAAAGGATTCTACATGCACCAGGTATACATAACTCTCTCATTCTCATTTACTCTCTTACGCACTTACTAACTTAGGTATCAGAGTCCTTGCAGGTACTACTGCCAGAAACGTTTGTGGCCACTGTGAAAGTCCATCTGAGTTCTTTCTCATTCCTCCTCATGTTCACCACACAACATTATTTATACAACAAATTCATATACCACTTTTTATAAGATTATTTTTTTCTTATTTTTTTTATTGAATTAACTAACTTTATATTACTCTGTTTTCTTTCTACTTCTATTTGTTATATAGTTGTTTTTGTATAAAATTTCTATTAAATACATATTTCTCTTAAATTACAAAGTCTACTAGAAGATTCCTTAGGAGGTAACGTTGTTTTAGCTCCTTTTCTTTTAATTAAATTCTATTAATACCCTGTCGATACGTATATATTGTAGTGTAAAGTTGTCAATACAAAATTTGCATATGGTCCACTAAATAGAATCAAATCGTTTACTTTTCAAGTCCCATTGACAGTGTTTTCAATTAAGAAACGACATCTAGTAAAATAATTAAGGCTAACATATATATTTTTTTGCTCTCATCTTAGTTTTTTGTTTTGGTTTTTATCTTTTAAGTTTAAAATTTTCCACTTTGGTTCTTTAAAGTGTTTTTATTATGTCAAGTTGGTCCTTCAGCCAGTTTACTATACTTAGTTAATTTGATGACATGTGACAAACTATGAGAAATGTCATACCAAATGAGTGTTTATCACGTTAGCTAAAATTAACACCATTAGTGCAAAAAATTAATTAAAGGACCAATTTACTTTAATAGAGACACTTGAAGGAACCAAATGAAACCTTTTAAGTTTAAGGAACCAAGTTAAAACCAAAAATAAAATGAGAGACCAAATATTTATTTTAGCCAATAATTAGTTAACAACAAAGATAAAATAATACTATCATTTAATTTTAGGGCATGCAATGGGGACAAGTGGAATGACCCAAAGTGAGCTCAGGTGCTACCTACAAGGAACATGAACCTATTGGTGATTGAACCTATCCCAAAAGATCACTAGTGTCGATGACGTTTTCTCTAGTACAAAAACAAAAAAAACATTGAAAACTTATATCGGTTCCTAGAATATCGATGTAGTATGTGAGGTGGTAGTATTTTGTAATATTGAGATGAACATTTTAGATTAGTTGCCTTAGAATTGATCTAGAGAACATTTTATACATTAATTGTACTAAGAACTGATATAAAAAGTACTTTCTAAATCAATTCTTTATCAACCGATCTAGAATATGGACGCCCTTACAACATTTGAAATTCTTAATAAGACTTTTCAAATTGGTTGTACAAAAAAAAATTCTAGAAAACACTTTTTAGATTGGTTATTTGTACAATTGATCTAGAATGTTGATGACATTTCCAACTTTTAAAATTTCTTATAAGATTTTCTAGATCAGTTGTAATAAGAATCGATCTAGAAAATCACTTTTGACATCAGTTTTTAGTACAATCAATCTAGAAAATTTATTATAAGTTTTTTGATTTTAGTAACACACTCATTTTCATTCTCACTTCAATTTTTTGAATTCTCATTCTCTAGTTTCAAGATACATCGAGAAGAGGATAATCAAAAGTACGTACCCCTTAACAACATCAATTTTCCTCTTATATAAGTATGACTTTAGTCTACCTTTTCAAATGATACACCTCTCATTTTTGTTTTTCTAAATGTGTGGGTTTTTTTATTAGTGTGTTTGTCTTTCATCAAACCCTTGGCTAACTCATTAGATACATCTCCTTTACTTTTTCATGAAGTAATGTTCTTTCTCTCTTGTTATCTCTTTCTTGTAATACTTTTAAACCTTAACCTTATTGTCTCTCTATTGTAGATGACACATGAGAATAATGTTTGAAGACTCAAAACAGTGTGTTTGAAGGGGGGAAAAAAACATTGTCATCAACTCGCTTAAAGAATCATTCCTTCCACATACAACAACGAAGAGACCATGAATCTTCTCTTTATGGTTACATATATGCAAGAAATTTAGTTGTTGATCTTTTTTTTTTTTTTGTTTTCATTTGATCTATTAGGAACATCAAGTCCTTCTTGCAAGTTAACTCTTCTTCTATCTCTTGTTCCATATTTCAATTATTATAAACCTTCCACTTGGGTTATATTCACTCATCTCTCTTAAAGTTTTCTTACAAAGCATAGGTGAAAGCTTTAACATAGATAAATGAATATCTCCCAAGTAGGAGGTTTATAATAAGAAAAATGTGGAACAAAAGAGAGAAAATTTAGCTAACTTGGAGGAAGGAATTAATGTTGCTATTGTATATCAAACGAAAACCCAAAAGAAAGAAGTAATCAAACTTCTTGCATATAATTTTTTTTAAAAAATAAATTAAAATAAGTAATTTTGAAATATATATGTATACTAAAAATAAACTAGAGTAACTTACTTTATATATAAATATTTAATTAATTTCAAATGTCTGGTATCTACAAGTACAAATACCTTACTATCAACCATTGTCTTGTTAATAAGCAAGTAAAGAAAAAATTAATTTATTTTACTTGCAAATACTTTTTAAGCTATCTATTTTCTATCTATAGTGAGTTTTGCCCAAAATTATCTACGAGTCTAAATTTTTTTCCATCCCAATTCTTAAAAATTTCACGCTATGATACACTTTAATATTGCTATTTATAGTGAGATTAACTCTGATGATAACTTTAGGGGAAGTTACTCCTGCACAATTTTTATAAGAGAAAAAAGGTTGTCAGAAAATAGGTAATAGAGAAAAAAAAATAAAATCATAAAAAGCATTGTGAGAATGTGTTTGTAAATGTAGCGTTATTCTAATCTTAGAGTCTTGTTTAAAAAAATTATATTAACCTCCTTTAGGACTTTTGCACTTTTTTGCATAATATTAAATTAATCGATAAAGATGATAAAAGTACATATGCCAAAATAGACTATTTGGCTCATTCCGAATAGTTTTTTGTATCTTGGATTGGATTTAAAAATTTAGATTCAATTTTACATAGATAAGTGGCCTGAGTAGGTTAGGCTTGTAATAGGTTGAGTTAGTTTTGTATATTTTATTTATTTGTGTTAACTGTTTTTTATATTAGACTAGATCTTCATACTGAAATTAAAATAGGAAGACTTAGTTAAGAGTGAAAGATATTTGTGATAAATTTCTTCAAACTTTAAATATATTAAATATCAAATATAACGTATGAGTATGATAATATTAAAGTATAATAGTAAATTAATAATTTTACATAAATGTTATAGACATGTTAATAATTATATTATTAATGTAATTTTTTAAAATGTAACTTTTATGAAAAGAAAAGTGGGCCTATAACCACCCAATTTGGTCCCTAAAATATGTCGGCTCATAGGCTGGGCTAGCCCAAATCAACACCTCCACCAAAAACATACTTTTGTATGAACATTACTGACAACAATCTCACTAATTAGATAACAATTATGATTTTGTTTACCTGCAAATTATTATACTTATCTTACATTTACTCTCTATCTCTATTTTTTGACAGATTTATTACTTTCTTTTTCTTCTCTACAAAATATACACTCCCTGGAAACGGTGTAAAAAGAATCATTTTTCATTCAGTAATATTATTACATGAGATTTCTGCATGCAGCGAAACGACGACACTTTTTAGCTTGTACAATTTCATTTCTTTGTTTCAATCAATTTTGTACCATTTGAAAATTATTTTTTAAAGTGATGTAAATACTAGAATTTTATAGGGTATATTTTCTTTTTATTTTTCAACAAAGTTGTGAATATTAAACACGAGTTATGCATATCTTCAATTTTTTAATATTAATTTTATGAAACATGTCTTAGGCTTTTTTTTTTTTTTTGTGACAAATATCAACTAATATATTAATTTTATAGTTTTTAGTTAACTTTCATATATTAAATTTAAATGTTCATTTTGAGAATGAGAATTTATCTCTTAATGTGTCACACATGAATTCTCTTTTTCAAACATCCCTATTTTATTATTTATTTATTAACTTTCCTCCAACACTTTTTTCTTAAGTTTAGACAGTATCAGCTTTGGATGTCAACGCGATAATTTTCTATATTTACAAATTAGAACTTAGATATATCATACCAAATTAGTAGTTAATTTACATAATATATTACTATAGTTTATTTCTGAGCTTCAAAGTTTTATTTATTCAATTTATTCTTATATAATAAAAATCAAATCCTCCACAATAATGATATTATCACTTGTCACACTTTCCCCCTATTACAAAAAAAATGATAATTGATTACAGGAATTAAAATTTTTGTCCTTATTAGTTTATTCATTTATTATATTTCGTAAGACTAATAAGTAGTATTTTTAATATACAATTCTGCAATTACTTTTTTTATTTATTTCGAACATAAAACTTATTATAGTTAATAAATGTTAATTGCCTTTTTTTATAATTTTTAAGAGAAAAATTAATATAAAATTAATTCAATTCAATTTTGAATTTTAAAAAGAAAAGATCCGATCTTTTATTATGGGTAATTATATATATATATTTTTTTTAAGACTGTACCTTAGTAAGGTTGAAGGAAAGCTTGATCATTAAAGTTGGGTCTTAGCGATATTGTCTGTAGAATTGAAGAACAGAAAGAGTATGTAATAACCCTATTGTATTACATATTAAATTTAAATGTTCATTTTTGAAAGTGAGAATTTATCTCTCAATGTGTCACACATGAATTCTCTTTTTTCAAACATCCCTATTGTATTATTTATTATTAATTTTTCTCAAACATTTTTTCTTAAGTTTAGACAGTATCAGCTTTTGGACGTCAATGCAAAAATTTCTATATTTACAAATTAGAACTGTGATATATCATACCAAATTAGTAGTTAATTTACATAATATATTTCTATAGTTTATTTCTTAGCTTCAAAAGTTTTATTTATTCAATTAATTCTTATATAATAAAAATCAAATCCTTCACAATAATGAAATTGTCACTTGTTACACTTTCCCCCTATTACAAAAAATAAATAAAATTGATAATTGATTACAGGAATTAAAAATTTTGTCCTTATTAGTTTATTCATTTATTTTATTCGTAGGATTTATAAAGTAGTATTTTTAATATATAACTCTGCAATTACTTATTTATTTAGTTATTTCGAACATAAAACTTATTATAGTTAATAATGTTAATTGCCTTTTTTTATAATTTTTAAGCAAAAAATTAATATAAAATTAATTCAATTCAATTTTGAATTTTAAAAAGAAAAGATCCGATCTTTTATTATGGGTAATTGTTTTTTTCTTTTGTTAAGACTGTACCTTGGTATGGTTGAAGGAAAGCTTGATCATTAAAGTTGTGCCTTAGCGACATTGTCTGTAGAATTGAAGAACGGAAAGAGGATGTAATAACCGCACCCCCCCGGACCCCACACACACCCCAACCCAGACTAAACAGTTACTTTAACCTTTGAAAATGAAAGGTACTACCACTTTAGTTTTTGAATTGAAGAAAATAAAAAAAATCCTTCAATTATTAAATAAATTTCTAAATTTAACTATTTATTATTATTTTAGTTCCTAAATATATTTTAATATTATCACTTTAGTCACATGTTTTTTTTTTTATAATTTTGAACTAATATAATTGTTAATTTCTATTTCCAAGAACTTTTTTTTTTAATTTCCTTCAATTCAAAGACTAATGCAACAACATCTTCCAGTTTTAGGAATTAAATTGACTGTTTACTCCACACACATGTGATCACATATTCTAGGATTTGGCTCTCTAAAATAAGAGAAGAGTACTTTGGAAAATAAAGTACAATAATATCTATAAATTAAAAACTTAATGATTGATATTGTAATTAATTTTATATTTTGTTATATATATATATATATATATATTTAATTTTATCATAATTCTCAATTATTGATTTTTTAATCAACAATTATAAGTGTACTTCATTCTCTAAATAAATGTGTGTTCTCAATAATAAAATAAAAATTACAAGCATTATGTAAAATATTATATTTTTTAATAATTTTATATCTTTATAATTTATTAAATATGTATATACATTTCATATATGATTTTAACAGCTAACTTTTCATATATGACGCACCCTTTTCTTTAGAGAAATTAAATCGCGTCACATGATCTAATTAAGGCTGAGGGTAGCTTTTTATTTGATGCAGCAACTATATATAAAAATAATTTCTTCCAATATTATTTTCAATAAAGCTACAGCCCCACAGCTAGACAAGTACACAGGACCTACCCAGTACCCACATTTTTTTTATATTATATTATATACAATACAAGCGCAAACATTCACGCGGTCTCAGAAGGCTCTGTACAATTTCAAATGGTGTCCACGCTCTGGTTGGGTCCTCTGATACTAGCCTCAGCTTTTGTATGGGCAGTGGCAGCTTCTCCACCATACCAAGGATGTGATTTTTCTCAAGGGAGATGGGTCATTGATGAAGCCTCCTTCCACCCTCTCTATGATGCCTCAAGGGACTGTCCTTTCATTGGCCAGGGATTTGATTGCTTAAGAAATGGCAGGCCTGATAAGGGGTACCTCAAGTATAGATGGATGCCCTCTAGTTGTGAACCTCCAAGGTAATATTATTCATTTTCACTCAACTTTATTTTTGTAATACATGACACTAAATATGGACACCTTATTATTTTTATAGTATCTAATCACGTGGAAATTTACCATATTTGTTTAAACATTTTTTTTTTCTGACTTGCAAGCTGGCATCTTGAAGTTCAAATTTGAATTTTTTTTCCTCCTTCCCAAATGGTATTATTGGTTAACAGGTTTGATGGTAGGAAATTCTTGGAGAGAAACACAGGAAAGAAGATAATGTTTGTCGGGGACTCCATAAGTAACAACATGTGGCAGTCACTTACTTGTTTGCTTCACATTGCAGTCCCAAACTCAAATTACACCTTAACAAGTCAAACACAGGAACTTTCTGTGTTCTCATTTCCGGTAGTGATCTTTTTCAGTTGCATTTTCATTACTAGAATATATATATATATATATATATATATATTTTGATTCAAAGGGAGGGATTGAACTTTGGTATCAGGGAATTTACAATAATTCATGTATACTGTTCAACCAACTGAGTTAGACCCCTTTTGTCATTACTGGAAAATATTGAACCTTTTAGTTGTATGATTGGAATAATTGGCATAGTAATGTAGTTCGAGTTTTTTGGGTTATACATTATAGGAATATGGAGCTTCAATCACGTGGTTGAAAAATGGGTTCCTAGTGGATTTGGTTTATGATAAAGAAAAAGGCAGGGTTTTGAAATTGGACAGCATTAGCTCCGGGGACCAGTGGAAAGAAGTGGATGTTTTGATTTTCAATACCTACCATTGGTGGACTCACACAGGACAGTCTCAAGCGTAATGAAGCTTTTGATTTCGAACTGCTTTTTTGTTGTTTATGAGAGGAGGTAGCCATGTGGCTAATGGCTTCATTTTAATGTTTTACAGGTGGGATTACTTTCAAGTGGGCAATGCATTAATCAAGGACATGGATCGCATGGAAGCTTTCAAGATTGGGCTGAGTACATGGGCTAAATGGGTTGATTCTAACATTGATCCTTCAAAGACTAGAGTCTTGTTTCAGGGAATCGCTGCTTCCCATGTTGAGTAAGTTTAATGGCTGGTTGGTTTCACTCCCAATAGAAATTCACATTAAAACTCATAATAAGTGCGTGTGCAAGCCATGCATATTTATTATTTATTATTTATTCAAATTCACATTAAAAGTGCGTGTGCCATGTATATTATTTATTCATTTTTTGGTCCTATATCATGTATATTAAATATTATTAAATCTACTAGAATCGACTTTAAGATGGGAAATTTAGATAATATACATGGAGTTTTATATTCAAATTCTATTGCTGTTATTGTACACTAAATCAGATGTTATTAAACTTTGTTGTCCATGTGGGTGGGTTACAAAATGGGAGATAACTATGGTATTTTATTTTATTTTATTTCCTCTCCCTTTCATGTGACCCTTTCATGTGACAGCGAATTTGGTATTGAGTCCTTTTGCTAATTACTAAAAATCGTAAGAGTTTAATTTTTATGTGTTGTCTTTATACTATCAAGCAATTATACATTATGATTAATATGACTTTTAAAGTAATTATTATAAAAGTTAACAAACTTATAATATATGACAATTTATAATTAAATAACAATGTAAAAATCCTTTACATTGTGAGTGTATGTATTATTTACTCAAATTTTAAACACTTTCACTTTTAAATATTATTAGCTTATTAAAAAAATTTAGTTATATAGCAAGCCATCTTGAGTGCTATAGGGTTCCGCACTTCATTAGTGAAATCCCCGTCTTCTATGTTTTATACTCTAAGGTTTTTTTTTTTTTTTCTTTTCAAAAATGCTTGCATAACATCACCAAAAAAATCTACTTAACAAAATAAGTGCTAGTGCTAGCTAAATGTTCACGTCTGCCATTCTTCTAACTAACTAAACTCTAATGCTCTGTTTGATAAGAAGGAAAAAAATAGAATGGATAAAAATAAAGAAAAAATATGGTAGATTTAACATGTTCTCTATTTTCATTCCACCCTCTCAATTTCTATCTTATTTATTCTTTACCAAATAGTGTAAATGAAAACAAATATTCTGACCGTAGATAGACTATTGGGGGCAGCTTTTAGAAGAGTATTAAATAATAAGCCAAATACCCCATATGTCATTATGATTAGTAATTATTAGAAACTTGTATTCAAGGACTCACTCTTTTCTTTCTTTTTTTCTTTCAATTGAATATTCCAGTAAAAGGGGGTGCCTCAGGCAAACTCAACCAGAGCAAGGATCAATGCCACCATATCCTGGTGTGGACATTATTAAGGGCGTTGTAAGTAACATGGCAAAGCCTGTACAATTGCTTGACATCACTCTGCTCACACAACTGAGGAGGGATGGTCACCCCTCTATCTACACAGGGCGTGGCACTTCTTTTGACGACTGTAGTCACTGGTGTCTGGCTGGTGTTCCTGATGCTTGGAATGAAATATTGTATGCTATTCTGATTGGAAATTAGCATCTTCATCCTATTTGTCCTTAATTTATGTTATCCTTTCTTATTTATTGCCCTTGAAGAAATAGGGCCCCCATAAATTTGAATATGAGCTTCTAATTAAATTGAAAATATTAATTTTCTTTAATCAATAAAAAAATGTAGATGTATTAATGTTACTTTGTAGCACCCCAAAATGCCCCTATTACTTTTAACTTTGGCGGTATTGCAACTCGGGCTAATCTAGAAGAGTAATTAAAGGTAGGAACTGGCACCAGTTTATGTGAAACATTGGCATTCCTTGAACTCAGTTATAACAGGGGTCAATGTCTGTCCAGTATACCTTCTTTACTTAAATTTTCTTGGCCAAAGCTAAACAAAATTGAGGATGGACAATTATAGTTAGAAGTTAAAATCTTTAGATCTTAGGCATTTTGAATTGTTATGTTCCCAATAGTGTATTTTTTATTTTTTTTGTAAGTATGTACAAAGACAACAATGAAATTAGAACCTAAAGCTCCATGTAAACTATTCAAACTCTCACTCCTAGGCCAACTCTAGTGAGTTTTACGATAATGTATGTTAACTACATTCACTAAGAAGTGAAAGACTAAAGGTAAGTTATTCTTAGGTAGTATTACTTATTAACTTCCTCCTTTACTTTGCCAACATGGCCTAAAAGAACACTTGTCAAATTGTTTTTCATTTTTTAGATGATTGTGATTTATGTCACACATTGAAGTAATTTTGTCAATTGCTAGCACCAACTGTGATATGTAAGTTGCTATATCAATAGATACTGCATTCTTCTAATTGCAAGCACTAATAAGATTCTACTTGCAAGTTTCCCTTTGTAGGAACTTGGCTCTTATATTTAATTGAAATAAGAACCTTCTTCAAGTATAAGAAGAGATACCCTTAAGAGGTTTTCCATTGGTTTACTTTCCAAGGTATCTAATTAGGTTACTTTAGAAAGAATTTGAATTGTCTAAGTTCAAATGTTCAGAATTGGTATCCCTGTTCTTGATAAAAGGAACAAATTAGTTTTTGATTTCCAGGTAAAAGAAAACATTGGTTACACTAAGGCAAATGAGTACAAATGCCGTCCTCTTGAACCATACAGCTCCCTATTCCTTCGGCCAGGCCCCGGTTGCTCTGACACATATATTTTGATCATTTAAAGTAAAACATGTTGGAGATGCCCTCAAACCTTGTGAATATATCTTGCATTTGATTTCAATTCCAACAAACAAATGCTTAACAGTGTAACTACTCCAGAAAAAGAACATGCCAAACAATACTTCACAACGATGTCGATTTATTTTAACATAAATACAAAAATACACTAATATATGCAAGTGTCCTTTTAGCATAAGTCGTCAAGTTCTCAAATGGTATTATGAAAACCATCGTTTCTTATTACAAGTAAATATATCTAACACGAGTAATGTTTCACAACTTCCTAATAGAATGCATCATCAAGAAATTGACCAAAACATTTATCACAGCACCTTTCGAGAAAATAAAACCCTGCTCTCCGCCAACGAGGATTTATCCAAAGGATCGTCGCCAACGCTATGAGGACCATGACATAGGATGGAGCAAAACTCCAATAGAAGGAAGTGAAATCAATTGCAGAGTTATTTTTACTTCCATCATTCATTGGACTTAGAGGTAGTGGCGATGCCGATGTAGCATTGCCTCTATTACTGTTACTCCAAGTAAGATATGGATATCCTTTGTAGCTACTCTCATCAAAGGTACCAAACTGTCCCTTATCAGGTGCTCTACCTGATAAATTGTTGTAGGACACATTGAAAACAGACAGAGTGCAAGTCTTGTAAACGAAGAGGGATTTGTCCACTCAAGTTGTTATTTGAAAGATCTAAGCTCTCCATGCTTTCTAGCTTCTGGAAGCTCTCTGGGATTGGTCCACTGAGATAATTGTGAGACAAGTTGAGTGCATGGAGGGCATATAGATCTCCTATTTGGTGTGGAATCTCTCCTGTCAATTAATTAGAGGACAGATCTAATCCTGACATGTATTCAAGTGCAGCACCTTTATATGAAAGGGAAAAACCTTTTGTGATTAACTGCACTTCTGTAAAATCAGGTATAGCCTTGAAAGGCGTGAGTCTGAATCCTGGAGCATAGTGTGATGAGAAAAATGCTTTCCCAAATGAATTATTGAGGCAAGAAGGTATAGATCCAGTGAAGTAATTGCGTGATAAGTCTAAGATATCGAGTTTTTGTAGCTGACATAGCTTAGTAGAAAGTTGGCCATGTAGCTGATTACCAGCCAATAAAAGAAATCTCAAAGACTTGATCTCATACATGCTCTTTGGAATAGTTCCCGTAAACTTGTTGTCACTCAAATCAATGACCTGCAAGTCATTACCGGAGCTGTTAATGAATGCTTCATTTATTGTGCCACTAAGACTATTTCCCTGCAAGAAGAGGTAGTACCATGGCATTTTGAGGCAGGAAGGTAGTTCACCAGAGAATTTATTGTGATGTAGGTCTAAAATATCAAGCTCAAGATTGCAAAATTCTTTTGTTATTGCACCTTCCAAGTTGTTCCATGATGCAGTTAAGATAGCTGGCCTAAGTTTCCCAATTCCCCTTGGAATTGTTCCATTGAAATGGTTATTGTCCATCATCAAATAATTTAATTGGGTGCAACCATTAAAAATGTGCTCAGGTATTCTGCCAGAAAAATTATTGTCCCGTAGAAACAGTCCAAGTAAACTCGACATCTCTCCAATTGAATCCGGAATAGGACCATCAAACATGTTGCCTGAGACATCAAAATTTTCTAAATGTGGGAGCAAGAATCCTATGTTATTGGGGAGCTTGCCTTGGATCTTGTTATTTGATAAGTCCAAATCGGTTACTTCCATCTTATGGTTTAGATCAAAGGGCAGTTCAAAAGGTCCAGTGAAAGAGTTCTCATATAAATGCACAACTTCTAGTTTTGGGTTGTTCACAAACAACCAGTTGGGAAACATACCAACTAGATTGTTACCTGATAGATCAAAATATCTAAAGCTAGTTTGATTTGAAAGGGAGGTAGGAATGCTCCCAATCAACAAATTATCTGAGAGATCAAGCCTCCTAAGTGATGTCAAATTGCCAAGGCATATATCCAAAGTTCCTCTGAAATGATTTCGTGCCAGATCTAGCTCTTGAAGCTGCTTCATTTTACATAACCCTAGATTCAAAAGAAAGTTATAGTATTTAAGACATATAAGAATTACACTTGCGAGTCGAGGCTACCTAACCTATCCATGTACTGCATTTGAATCATAAGAAAAAAAAGAAAAAGATAGCATCGATAATACCGTAGAGTTATATATTTGCTCACCTTCATTTGGGAAAGCTCCATCGATGGATGAATTACTTAGTTTAAGGACTTCCAACTTGCTTAGATTAGCCAAAACTTGACAAGAATGAAAAGGGAGAGATGTTCAGCTAGACACATTATTGTCTTGTTTGCTGTGAACTATTAATTGAACTACTATATATTTTACACTTCAGAAGTAGTAGCATAGTAATTACTGAAAGTAGGTATAGACCCTTGCATAGTATTTTTTTTTTTTAAAATAGCAATAGGATAAAATAAGAGATAAGCTACGTGTTGGCGCAACAAACAATGGATTACAACAGAATAGGATAGTTATTCTATCTTATCCTATCATATCCTGGCCACCAAATAGGTCTTAAAAGTTTTAAATCCTTTGTAAATAATATTTCATCTATTTTAAAACTATTGTTGTTTTAGACTTTTATTTCTATTTAAATATTTTTATTTTTTGTTGAAAAATTTAAGACCTAGTCAAATATTTTTTTCATCCAAAAGCAACAGACGTACGTACCTTGAGCTGTAAAGAAGCAGCGAAGTTTATTGAAGCTCAAATCCAACTGCTCCAAGTTTTGTAGAAGTGATAATTCTAGATAAAGATAACAAATCAGAATCTATAGAATTAATTTCCAAGTGTGAAATGTAGAATTACCTACAATCATACCTTTGGTGTAAAAGGGTTCACCAATATCATTACTAGCAAGAATGAAATTTTTGAGGGATGGGAGAGAGCTCAAGAGTTCCATTATGCTCTCGTTGAGAAAATTGTTAGTGAGATCTAATGTTTCCAGCTTCTTCAATGTTGACTTGCTTTTATTTCCTAGAAGATCAAAATGTCACATTGATGATCCAAACATAACAGAAAATATTGAATATTATATCTTATAATCTATAAATTTAATTTAATCAACTCTTCCTCTTCCTAAGGGTGGGCATGGATTGGATTTTTAAAAATCCAATTAAATAGATTGAATTTTAAATTCACATCCGTATTTTTTTTAAAAAGTGTTTGAATTTTTTGAAACCAGTTTGAAACCGGTTTTAAAACTAGTTTTTGGTTTAAAACCAGTTTTAAATCTGGTTCGGTTTTAAAACTGTTTTCATAAAAAAAACAGTTTTAAAACTGGTTTCATAACAAAACCAGTTCTATACCGGTTTCATAAAAAAACCAGTTTTAAAACTGGTTTTGATGGCTGAAATTCTTAATTTAAGAATACCCATAATGTATATCAAATTTGAATTTGAATACTCTGACAAATACAGAAACAGGACTGATCATTTACATGTAAATCTTAAGCAGGACAATTTCTGTTTTGAATACAGGTAAAGGGTACATTGACCAAGAAAGCATCTTTAGCCCAAATCCCGGTAAACCCATCTAATCCACCCCACATAAAAACACGAACTGAATGTGGATAACAGTATACCCCATCAGAAAAAGAGTCAAGTTTGTTATCTTTGCAAATAGTAATCTTAATATCATACACGGGGGAATCACTTGCATTTGGATAACACTTCTTTATTAAACCCGCAGAGCACAACCCAAACTCTCAAATCACTCATCTGAAGCAACTAAAACACGTTGCAGATAACGCAATTACTTATCTCATGCTTGCAATTGCAATCCAACAGGCAGGAAAATAGTTGACAGTAGAATCAGCAATGGTATATCTAGTTTCTAACTACAAATATAAGAGACAGTTGTCAGAAATAAAAAGAATACTCACATGAATCACGAGAACAGGACAATTCACTAAGGGAATTTTATCAATGTTTTGCATCAAAAGAACAGTAATATTAAAATGGATGAAAATTGAACATTATGAATTATGATTCACAGCCCTAAGGTTTGGTAAACGAGAAGCCAAATCTATAGTGGGTCCGCTACCAACAATTTGCCCCATACAGAACAATTGGCTTGGAGCAATTACCCCAATACCAATTTGTCAGCATCAAAAAGTGCCACACACTCACCATTCCTACTCACCAACTACCAACCAAGTTCATCAACCCCACTGTCACTGATTGATGGTAGCACAGATGATTTATAAAACCATTTGATAGTAGCACAAAATGATTTATCAAACCATTTGATAGAAGCACACATGATTTATCAAACTCTTAATAGCTTTCATTTCATGCCCATTTGAAAATTATCAAACTATCACACACATATATTTTCAGCCAATATAGAAACGAAGAAAAATTATCAAATTATCAAACTATCATTACCTTAGATAACTATCATTTTACGTTTGAATTTCTTTTCGGGAAATTTATTCGAACTTAAAAAAATAAAGGCAAATACACAAGATTGGTTAGAGCGTACCTTGGTTCAGAAGAATGCCATCAAAACAATTATTGGACAAATCAAGGCTTCTGATTTCCTTAAAGGTTAGGAATAAGGACCAGTTTAAAGGTGTGGACTCAGAACAAAGCCGATCGAAGTCAGGGTCCACATGTGTATACAGACCAGTAACAGAAAGATTGATGACATGGCCCAAAGAGGAATCACATGTGACGCGTTCCCAAGCACAGCAATTGCTCTTTGGCTCATCCACCCACGAAGGCAGCAATTTCTGGTTGGAATAAGTAGCCTTAAAATCCAGTAGTGCCCTTTTCTCTTCTTGGAAGCAACCACTACTGCCTAATACCTGAGCCAAAACTATTGCTCCTAACAATACCAACCATGGCTTCTTCCAATGCAACTCCATTTCGAAGAGGAAATTAATTGAGTATGAGTACTTCTCAATACTTGCATAGTTCTGAGCATTTTTATATGCCCTCTGGAATGCGATGCCTGGATTTATTACTATCTAAATTATTGAAAAAAGTAGCCAGCTAGCTATAGTCTATACCGACTCGTGGCTTAGGGTCAACAACTTAGAAGAACAGAAATTAATACAATGACTGGGCCAACTTTTCGAAATCGATAAATTGTAGTTGCGGTCGTGATCGCGATTGCGGATGCAGGCATTAAAACTATTGTGATGTGAATTGTGGTTCTTGCGGTGTAAAATTATTTTATGTTTGTACCTTTCTTCTTGTCCTCACCACCTTACCTTTTTCTTTTTTCCTATTGGCCTACCCCTACCACCTTATCCTTTCCCTCGCCTTGATCGCATCACGCAGCCTACCAGCACCCTAACCAGCCACCATTAGATGCCTCATTCCGTTCACTAACATTCCACACGACCACACCTATTAGAATAGAAGATTTAAGTCTGAATCTTTGTTATTTTTTCACAAAAAGTGGAACAGGATGGTGTTGTGGCTCTGTTGCGATTCCGTTGCGGATGCATTGCGACAATTCCTATGACTACAATTCACACCACAATTGCGGGTCATTGTCGTTACAGGTAGCTCTACAACCCGCAATATTGCGGTCACAACACGTGTTGCGGTCTGTAATTTAGAACTATGTCGATGGCTACATATCTTACAATCTAAATTAATACTCCTTTTTTTTTACTTGTCGGTTTTTTAGAAAATTTTTATTTTTATTTATCTGTCATCTTTAAATTTCAAGATAACATTAATTACTTTTTTGTCAATTATACCTTTACTTTTCGCTTAATTTTTAATTAATTTACACATTTACAATTAGTATGTATTTATTGTGGAGTAGAAATGAGAAATGGTACAATAGGAAACTTCAAAACTATTTTATGAAAACAAAAAAAATTATTACATTTCTTGATTTGTGTATAAAAATCTTAAACCTTAAATGACACTTTAAAAGAAACGGAACTAATACATTATTATTATTATTATTATTATTATTATTATTATTATTATTATTATTACTATTACTAGCGGAAGCCCCGTTGAAATCATTCTTATAAGAATGTTGAACTTTCAGGGCCGATTGCGACGAAAGAATAAAGGAAGCAACAACTATTACAAATAGTACAAACAGTTAATGCAACAGTAGTTTCGACAATTACAGCAACAATTATTACATAAACTCTTTTATATATTTAATATAACATAATATAATTTATATTAAAAATTATTTATTTTAAAATTAATAATTATCAAAATTTTAAAAATAACAATTAACAATAACCAAGTCATCAGTAATAATCGGTGAAAATTTAACAGCTGTTACTGACATCGACAAACATTAATACGGTTTGAAACTATTCCTTGTCAGATATGGATTGTGGACTAACCAATAATTGAACTCTGGCTATTGAAAATTTGTTTTAACGCGCTTGTCCAGTGGGATGGATTTGGGTTGTGGATTAAACATTAAAAAATAACAATTTTCACAATTACCAAACCAATAACTAATATTGAACATTCTTGTAGTGGTGGGTATGTAGTAGTAGTCCTATCTTGTCTGCAAGCATGAGAAGGCGTTACTCTGCTAAAGGAGTCTCAATAATGACGAGCTTGCTAACACCTGCTTGACCCCAGCTTTGTTAAATTGGTCAACATATTGATTGGCCTCACAAAATACCTACATGACTAAAATGGACCAATTTCTACATAGAAGACTGTGGATATTTGTAAGCAAGCTCCATACTTGTGGAAATCAATCTCGGGGATGCTGTGGATGAGATTATGAGCTTCTCTATTTTGTTTCAAAAACCACCTTTCTAAGGCCATGTTCCTAACCAATAAAATGGTCATATGATCCCTGTTAGCTCCAATTGAAAGAAGCTTTTTGGTTCAATAACAATCTAGTTAGGTCGTCAATGAAGGTGGGTTCACTTGGTAAGAGTAGGACTCATATCTCATAAAGATATGACTTCAAATCGCCGTTGTTGATATGAGGATCTCGGTGGATAATTTGTAAGTATTTTTGTAAGCATTCTTTGAGTTGGGAAGCCTGTGTCCTGACTTTGGTAATAGGGGTGAGTCTCCGAATTCAACTTACCTAAATTTTTCTCTACAAAACAAATGTAGGTAGGTTGATTTCCCTAACCATCTGAGGTGTTTGACTACATAGGTGGAATTGTTATAAAAATTTGCAGCACTAGAGGATTAATTATTTTGCAAAGTCAATATTTTGTGACCTGTTTGATTATAAATTCCGCTTAACTAGTTCCTTCATGTCTGATATTTGTTATAACAATTTGCTAATGTTGCAGGGTCACAAATATGAAAAGGTTGACTAGTGTTTGAAATATTAAGTTGAAATATTTTATTGAAATGCCATATAGTGCTTGCATAACTTTTTACTGTTTGAAACCTTTATGCAATTTCAGGGTAAAGTTAATTGTGTTAAGTGGTCAAGATCCCACAAGTTCATTCTTAACTTCTTATTCTTAATCTGAAGATATCCTGCAAAGGTAATTTTAATAACTGATTTTATCCTATTTATTGTTCCATAATAGTGTGATATGATACGTGGTGCTAGAGTACAATCAACGAGTCCTTGGTTGCTCTGAAAAATATTTTCTAATCACGCAAAGTATAATGTTGGAGATCCATAATAAAGATTTAACTGGGTTAGTTTTAAGTCATTAGTAATTAAAATATTAACAATTTACTATTTTAAATATAAAGCATCCAAAGCCCATTAATAAGTACTGCGTTTGATTTTAACATTGATGAACATATGCTTGATTGTACCATAACTCTAGAAGTAAATGCCTAACTTTATTTGACAATGATTTTGTTTTTTAACAATTCAAATCCAAACCTTCTAATATATGCAAGTGGGTGTCCTTTTAGCACAAAGTTAGAAAGGTTTCACAGGAAATATATTATTGATGTAGTTAATAAAAAAACTACGGAAACATCAAAATACATTACGAGAATTTGAGGAACTTAATTAAAATCCCAAACGAAAAACGTTCTTCTCAAATGTTAGTATGCAATCTACCATTTCTTGTGAAGAGTAAACATATCTAACATGAGCAATTTATTTCACAACTTTCTAGTAGAACGCATCTTCGAGAAATTGACCGAAACATTTATGAAGGCACACTTGGACAAAATAAAACCACACCCTCCGCCAATGAGGATTGATCCAAAGGATTGTCACCAACACTATGAGTACCATGACATAGCATGAAGCAAAACTCCAATAGAACGCAGTGAAATCAATTAGAGACTCCATTTTCTCTCCATCATTCAATAGAATTGGTGGTGGCGGTGGTGTTGGACTGCCTCTGTTACTGTTATTCCAAGTAAGATATGGATTTCCTTTGTAGCTACTCTCATCAAAGGTAGCAAACTGTCCCTTATCAAGTGCTTTGCCTGACAAATTGTTGTAGGAAACATTGAAGACAGCCAAAGAGTGCAAGTCCTCCAAATGAAGAGGGATTTGTCCACTCAAGTTGTTATTTGAAAGATCTAAGCTTTCTATGTTTTCTGGAATCAGTCCATTTAGATGGTTGTGAGACAGGTTGAGTGACTGGAGGTGATGTAGATCTCCTATTTGCTGTGGAATCTCTCCTTTCAATTGATTAGACGACTAATCTAATACTGACATATTTTGACGTTCATCACTTCTATATGAAAGATATGAATTTTTTGTCCCGAGTTGCACTTCTGCAAAATTAGACCCAGTGAATGGTGTTAATCTATTAATATACAAGGGCATGGTAACCTTTCCAAACGACATGTTATTGAAGCAAGAAGGTATAGACCCAATGAAGTTATTTCACGAAAGTTCTAAGATATTGATTTGTTTTAGTTGACATATTTGACTGGAAAGTTGGCCTTGCAACTGATTACCTGCCAATAAGAGACGTCTTAAAGACCAACGCTTATATATGCTATCAGGAATAGTTCCTGTACATTTATTGTCACTTAAATCAATATTCACTGGGTAAGAATAGTAGCTTGTAAATGCTCCAGGTATCGTGCCAGTAAAACTATTTCCCTACAAGAACAAGTAGTATGGCGCTTTGAAGCAAGAGGGTAGTGCACCTGAGAATTTGTTGTAAGATAGGTCTAACGTAGAAAACTCATGCTGACACCATTCATCTGTTACTGCGCCTTCAAAATTGTTCCTTGCTGCAGTTAATTAAGACAATAAGTCCAAGTTTTCTGATCACATTCAGTAGTGTTCCATTAAGCTGGTTATTGTCCACAATCAATCTTCGTAATGAAAAGCATCCGTTGAGAATATGCTCGGATACATTGCCAGAAAAACAATTGTTCCCAAGAGACAATGTGTCCAAGCTTGACATCTCTCCAATTGAAGCTAGAATATGATCATCAAACATATTGTGTGAGACATCAAAATACTCTAAATGTGGGAAGAAGGATCCAATGTTATCGGGGAGCTTGCCTTGGAACTGGTTGTTTGATAGGTACAAGGAGCGCATTTGATCCATGTGATGATTTAGATCAAATGGTAGTTCGAAAGGTCCAGTGAAAGAATTATCGATTAAATAGCTCTCAAGCCATTTTGATTTGAAAGGAAAGTTGGAATTACGTTTGTAGGTAAGTTTAACTCACAAGAGGAAATTGCTAGTTGTTCCAACTGAAATGGTGCAACCCAAGGCGAATTTTCAGTTTCAACTCGAAATGTTTTAGAATTCATGTGGCCAATTCGTAATACCATAAGCTTTGAATGGTTGCCAAAGATGTTTAATGAGAATAAGCCTTCAAATTCATTGTAAGAAATGGAAAGATACTCGATAGATGCAAGGTGACCTATGAAAGATGCTGGATTCCCACTTAAGAAGTTATGTGAGAGATCAAGAGAGCGAAGTGATGTCAAATTGCTAAGGCATGTATCCAAAGTGCCTCCAAAGTGCTTCATTTGACATAAACCTAGATTTAAAATATTGAAAAGAAAGTTTTAGTATTTAAAATAAGAATACACTTATGAGTTGCGGCTAGCTAATGTACTAATATACTATTTGGAGCACAGGCAAAAAATAATCACATAGATGGCAGATAAGATAGTATTGAAGATTTCTATATTTGCTCACCTTGATTTGGGAAAGAAGCATTGATACCTGAATAACTTAGTTCAAGAACTTCCAGCTTGCTTAGATTAGCCAAACTGCACAAGAATGAAAAGAGATATATTTAGACACGTTATTAGCTTAATTGCTGTGGACTTGGAATTGACATTTCAAATGTAGCAACCGAAGTTAAAGAACCACAAGATTAGGTCAAAATGTATTACATTTAAGTATAAAATCTTGGTTCTTTTTCTTCTAAATTATGAATAACGATGCAAAATGAGACAAATTCATAATATCCTTCTCAACAAACATACACATTGCAATCACACCTCTAGCACAAGATTTACTTATTTAGGCCCATTCATATTATTTCATCTATTTAGGCCTAATCTTCCATTGTTTTCTATGTCACTACTTTCTTTTCTATCATCATTAAATCCAACCCATTTAATTCATTTCATAAATGAGTCTATCACGACGTCATAACATAACAAAAGCCAACAATAACTCTTCTTCATAGTTATTCAAACAATAATGTTCAAAATGAACTATCTACATGTACTACAAATGAAATATGCAAGGGGTATTGAACCAAGTTGGCAGAGCATACCTTTGTCATCTATCCCTTCGATTGAATTACCACTTAGGTACAATGATCTCAGAGCGGGGAATGCAACTAAGGACTTGAGTATTCCCTTGTCAAAATTATTGTAAGCTAAGTCGAGTGTCTTCAACTTCTTTAATCCATAGAAATCAACATTGGTATCTGAAATGATTGTTAATTTATTCTCTTCATTATTTATAATAGTTATTAATTAAATTAGATAACTGTTGCAACTAATTAACAAAAATGCAATAACCATATAAGCTAGAGTTATCTTCATTTTATGACGTAAATTTTCTAGACTTCCATATCAAATTAATTTAATAATCCTTCTTTTTAACTAGTTATGTAATCAAAAGATATTTTATTTTTTAACTTCTTTAATTAATATCAAAATTTCTGTAGTCAACATTAAATGTAATGATATACTTACAAATTATATATCATTAAAATAATATTCTATTTATCAAATTAATTTCTGAAAGCATCAAATACTTTTTGGTTGTGAAATAATATTCTATTTATCAATCTTTTTTTATGTAAATTCTTTTTATCAGTCTAATGTCTCTTGGATGTGGGACCTCACACTCCATGAAAGCATCCAATACTTTTTTGGGTTCTTGGTTCTCAAGTCTCTACTAACTCATCATGTGATTCCGTTGGCATATTACTCAAAACCAAATACATTTTAGATTGATTTAGCAATTTGAAACGGTTTAAATTGACTCGTAAGCAGTGAATAGGTGTGTGGCAGGGGAGGTTAAAGAAAAAAAAAAAGAATAAAATATCATTTTGGTGGGGGAGGGGTGTACAGCCTTGCAGCTAACTACCAATGGCTCATCAAGCCTTTGATGAAAGGCTGAACTACAAATAACATCCAAAGTAGCGTCACACACACACACACATACCTTGAGTTGTAATGGGGCTAACAAGATAATTGTTGCTCAAATCCAACACTTCCAAGTTTGGTAAAAATGATAATTCTTGGAAGAAAAGATAAAGCAAATTAGATAATCGTACAGAAATCTCCAAGTGTGAAACATATAATTACCTACATTCATACCTTTCATAGGAAAGGGTCCACCTATTAAATTACTAGCAAGAGTTAAATTCTTGATGGATGGGAGTGCACCCACGAGTTCCGTTATGCTTTCTTTGAGATAGTTGGAACTGAGATCTAATGCCTCCAACCTTTTAAATGTTGACTTGCTTTTATAATCTGAAAATTACCTCAAAATTTACTTCAACGATTCATGCATGACAGAAAGTATGAAATATTAATATCTTATATATTCTTTAAATTATTTTCAATTTAATTAACTCATCTCCGTACCCACTTCCACATACGTATATAAAGACAAATTTGTTACTTAAATTACAACGCTGTTGTGGTTGCCGCGAGTAAATTGTAGTAACCTAGAAGAAGATTGGTTCTATATTATGATTGGCCCAGTTTTTTATTAACTTAAAAACTATTTTAAAGTAAAAGTTTAAAATAAGAGCTTTAAAAAAAAAAAGAAGCAGAAGTTGTTTGGTGATTTTCATTTTTTTAACTTAAAATTGTTTTAATAAGATGTTTGGTAAAACAATTTGAAAACTTTAATTTTATTTAAAATCAGTCATCTTGTTTAATAGAATAGTATATTTACAAAAATTAAAAATATTATATAAAATTAATTTAATTGACATAAAATTAATCTAATGAGAATAAAATAAAAATAATATTAAAATAATATTATGATAAAATAAATAAATATATTAAAAATAGAACTAACGATAAACTCTATAAACTATAATAAAATAATACTTTCTTTAGTCTTTTTTATAAAAACCAATTAGAAGTTTGATTTGGTCTTTTTTATAAGAACCAATCTAGAATGTTTGTTGCATTAATTATTATTTTACAAAGTACCCTTAATTATGAGTCATTTCTCTAAATTCAATAAAGTAGTAGGTGAAATACATTAATGTCTTAGTGCATGTTTGGATTTTCATTTGTGATCCACATCTCAACTATTTTCATGTCAAAACGCACCCAAAGCAACTATTTTTGCTTAGTTATGCTTGTCCAAGGTGAATGGACAAGAATCCAAACATGTGGTTAGACTCTTTGGGAGTCTAACTTTGTCTTGTATAAAGAAAATTTTGAGAACCCTAATTTGTCCCTTCAAATATATAGCTAAAAAAAATTTAAAAGCAATAAATATATTATTGATGAGAGAAATGAAAAGAACTAAGTCAATAAAAATATTTTAAAAAATAAAAGTATGTCTCATTAATGGTAAGGAAAATTTGAAAAAAAAAAATATAAGACAAATTTAATGTTATTAACTAAATTAATTAATTCTCTTAATCCTGGTGAACAGGGATGGATGTATTTGGTTGCTTTGGGAGGCCATGGCCCCCTATTATTTTTAATTTTAAAAATTTTAATATGTATAACATTAGGTTATTTACTTGTATTTGGGATTTAATTATAAAAATAACTATATTTTGGTGTTATTTATTTCTTTCATTTTTTGACAAATATCCTATTCCCCTTTGATAGTATTTATTGTGACGATAATAATATTTTTCTTTTTTTAGACAATATATTATTTCTCTTTTTATAGTATTCTTTGTGGAGATAATTACATTTCTTTCTCTTTTTAGACAAAATATTTGAGTATTATTAATATCTCTTTTTAATAGCTTTTTTTTTATATTATAATTTAGTATTGTTATTTTAAAGGTTATAAATAACTGCTTTAGCAATCAAATGGCTTTATTAGTTTTTCTTTTCTATTGATTTGATTATAATTGATTTGAGAATTAAAGGATATTTATTATTAACCCTTTGCTAATAGAGTAAGCTTACTAACTATATAAGGAATTGATAACTTAAACTTTGAAATATACCAACAACTATTCTTTTTCTATCACTATTTTCTGTATATATTTTTTGTTTCTTTTCTCTCGTCTTTGTTCTGCTTGCATTTGTCAATGAGCCTCAAATTTGATTATGGTTTTAAGTTCACAGGTTCAAACACAACACTGTATAAACTTTAGGAAAACAAATAAAATATTAAGTTGTACCAAACATTTGCCGAAATTTTCTTTCTAGGGTAGTGGCCATTGTCACTATACAACATTCTTCTCATATATTTTCAAAAATTTGAAAGTAAATTATTTTTCAATGTGTTTTGCCTCCTATTAATATAAAAAATAATCTGGTGAGTAATATTCTTTTTTTTATGTGGCCCATCCTACAATATTACTCTGTCTTTGTCCCTTACTGGTGAACTAGTAATTGGTCCTATAAAAAAGATTGGAAAGGGTAACTTATTTTACAATCAACTCATTGGTGGAGGAATTATAATCCATTGATGGAACATTGTAATCTAACAAATCATCTTTTTAGTGTCCCATTTGAATTGAAAAATATTCCTATTATACATGGAAAATTCGTGCTCTACATCGAATAAGCAACTGAAAATGGAAAATAAAATTGTAAAAAAAAAGGCCAATCAATAAGGAGGAGTGTGGAGTGAAGACATACTTAAGGTTATAGGTAGCGAGACACGATGCGAAAAGTTAAGGGTCCTAAGTTTCAATGTTTTTTATTTAGATCTAGGGGAAAAGAGAGACATTTTGAGTCCTTCTTCATTTAAAAAAAATAGAAATAAAATAAAGAAAGAGAATGTAGTGGATAGTTTAGTTTAGAGAGTGGTTAAAGGGTAAGTAGTGGATAATTTACTAATTTAGAGAGTAGTTAAAGGGTATAATAATCTAATAAAAGTGGAGACCCAAAAAAGATATCTTTTCTATTATAACTAGGGGAAGAGAGGCACTTTGTACCTCTATTTTTTTAAAAATAAAAAAAAATAAAAGGGAGAGGGTGTAATGGATAGTTTAGAGAGTAATTAAAGGATAAAACAATGGATAATTGACAAAGTAATTAAAGGGTATAATAGTCCAATAGAAGTGAGGACTAAAAGAGAGTATTCTCTTTATTATAGTTATAGATAAAGAAAATAAATAGAAAGATAAAAATGTTAGGCACTAGGATTCGAAGAGGGGTTTTGTGAAAAAAGCTCTGCCTAAGTCATTAAAAAGCTCCTTATCTTTTAGTTTTATTCTTATTAAATACACTACTTTTTTTTAAGAATTTATTTTAAAAACATTTGGCTCAGCTTCTTTTAAAGAGAAAAAAAAACCTAAAAATAAATTAGGTCAACATACACTTTATTATTCAAGCCTATAAAATCATGCCCAATGATATTTAGCTTACTTTATATTAATGTGAGGAATATAAAACAGTTTTCATTAATTGATGTTACTAGGATATCACATGTTGAGTGAGTGAACTGTGACAAATGCTAAGAAACGATAAAGAAGAAATATTAAATATACATTTATTTTCTTTTTTTATCTCAGTTTTTTAATTTTTGACTTTATTCTTTATTACATCATTTATCATATCTATTAATTTCTTCCTTTTCGTTATTTTTTTTCCATCTCTCTCTTTCTTTTTTTTTACCTATACACCTAAAAAATGAGATGTAAGATATCATTACTGCATAAAGAATGAGGAAAACTGGTTGAAATTGGTGCAAGGAGCATAGTATCAACATTTGAGTGTGTGACATGACAATACATAAGCAAGGCCGCTTGAAGTAATTTGAGTTTTAGGAAAGATAAGTGTATAAGATCTAGTTTAATATAAATAATTAATATTCATTTTACTTTTAAAACATTTTAAATTGTAAAATTTAATATTAAAAATTTATGTTTAAATAATTATAACAATTTTAATAAATAATATTATGCTTAATTCATTTAATACATATTAATAGATCAATAAAAATTAAGTAATTTTAATTTTTTAAAAGCTTCTTTTAGTATAAACAACAAATATGGTATAGAAAACATTTTTTTTTTCTGTAATGTATGTTTTTAGAAAAGAATTAATGCTTTGATGTAATATTTTTTTTTGGGTACATTAGGAAAATGAATGCTTTGATGTAATTTAATATTTCTAATTGAATATCAATTTTTTTGTTAGCACTTTTTGTTATATTTTAGATTTGCAAGTAAATCAAAATATATCATTCATATTATAGAAAAAATTGGTAAACTATATAAAAGAATTTTAATTCTTTAATATTTTAACACTTTTGTGACTCACTTACTCACTTGAGACATTTAAATTTTTCAACTGAATTAGAAAATGAAATGAATGAATGACATGGACTACAAGTGGATAATAACAAATTAGTATTGAAAAATATAAATTGTTATGGACTGTAATTTGGTTAGAAATGTAAAGATATTAGTTAAGTGGATTCACCCACATATTTCAAAATTTAAGAGATAAGATTATAATTCTATCTTTTTAAATATAGAATATTAAGAGTAAAGACATGGTGGCAATGGAGCTTCATTTGGATTTTGAGGTTGTGGTCAATCAAAGGTGAAACAATAGGGAGTGCTCATGGTTGAAATATTGTTCATCTGCTTAATGTGAATTGGTAGGTCTGAGTATCTCATGTGTTTAGAGAAGCAAAAAAATGTGCCAATGTATTGGCTAACTAATTTGGCTTGCAATCAAGAGTTAAATTTGCAAGACTATGACAACTCCCTTTCTAAAATTAGTTAATGGTTTCTTGCTGATGTTATGGAAGTTTCTACTCCACGTTTAGTTTCTTTGTAATCCTTTTTTTTTGGACTTAGGCCCCTTTGAATTCCAATATATATATATATATAAATATATATATAATATCAAATTTTTAACCTTTTTTATCTCATTAAGGGGATAACTTTCCCTAATTATGAAGGATTCTACTTTTAATATTTCATGAAACCTCTATTCTATATAAGGGAGAGCAAACACCACAAGTATGATCATTTCATTTCAATCTCTCCACTCTTTGCATATATAGCCTCTTTGTTACCTTAAGCATTAAAGTGTCTCTACAAGTATATCTCTTTTATTTTCATCATTGAGACTTGATTCTTAGGGAAGGAATGAATTGAAGGGATTGAAGGCCCGTGCTAAAGTAAGTATAATAACAATAGAAAAAAAAGGCAAAATGTCTTGGGAGCAAGGTAGAGATGCAAGAGATAGAAGAGATAATTAAAATATTAAATACTTAAATTTTTTTGAAATAAATAATTATAAAAAAGGTATCAATATAAGGAAATGGGTATCATCCACTTTGGAGTGGGTGAGGTGGATGGAAGAGAGAGGTAGAAAGAAAAAGAAAAGAAAGAGGAAGAAAGTGATAGATATCATAATTGATGTGATGGAAAAGAAAGATAAATGAAAGAAGAAAAATGAAGGGAAAGCCCACTAGGGTTAACCTAGTAGTAAGGAGTTTAGGTAGTTTGCATAAGTCTTAGGTTCAAATTTTATTACCTTCATTGTACACTAAAAAGAAAAATGAAGTGAAAATGAAATGGAAGAGAAGTGCTTGTATATTAATAATAACCCTTAATATAGGTATCAATAAATGAAATTATTAAAAATTATAGCTAATAAGTTCCTTTTAAGTTGAAAAAGTCATTTGATAAAAATGTTAATAGTTGTGACCATAAGATCTCTTTCATATCTCTTGTACTTCCTCAACTCGTAGTCCACTTAGGTTTGTACTAGTAATCCAAAGTGCCATATGAAATAAACGAGGTATAACACAAGAAGGGAGGTTGAATTTTGTAATAGTAATATTGAAAACTTTTCGCAAAGCTTTATTTAGTATGTGTATATAAGGCAGAAAGCTTCTTTTAAAAACATGTTTTAGAAACGAAGAAATACTTTAATGGATGTAAGCAAGATAAACGAGTTAGAAGAAGAGATCAACACAAGGGATTTTATCTTGGTTCACTCTTAAATCTAAGAGCTACGTCTAGTCCTTTCCTAGAAAATTTATCCATTAAACAAAGTGTTTACAAGTATTCTTTATTTGCCTCTTTAGGTTATACACTTAGTCACCTTGTAGCATTAGGTTACTCAACGCCAAGTATTCTTTATCACTAAGCCTTTTCAGGCTTTCTCGTACAACAAGAGTTTTAAGGTAACTCATTATGGTGAGGATATGACAATGAAGAACAAGATAGCTATCTTTTTACAAAGAAATATGAAAGTTTTAGGCTTAAACAATGAAGACTTATGAATATTCAGAATGCTTCGTTGAATCACTACTTCATTCTTAAAGTCTTCTTTAAATAGACTTGAGAAAGATATAAGTTGAGAGATGAACAATTTTCCCATTTTGATTTGATTGAATGCAGTTGTTGTTTCTTCATGTATTGTATGGGTTGGCACTATTGATTAGAGCAAATTACCTAAAAATGTACTGTAACTTGTGCTGTCTTAAGAATATTTTTTTTTCTGCTTTTCTCCTTTGTTATACAACGTTGTCAACATATTAGGGTTGATAAAGTGACATGCTTTTTGATTAGCTTGAGACATACTATGAAACAAAGATTTTGTCTTTTGTTAATAAATGATTTTGCTTTTGTTTGAAATCATGTTTAAGGAACATAAGCATGTTCAACTAATGAACAATTTTTTTAAATAAAGTCCAAAAAAGGTTCGGTAAGAACTTCTAGAAAAGATTCGATTGTCCAAAGAAAACTTTCTTTAAAAACGCAGATCGTTCAGAGGAAGGGTTGGACACTTTTGTTTTAAGCTTACATTGGATGCATGTTCGCTATTGGACTTATCCATATTTAAGTGATGGACGCAAGAGTTGTTTGTTCAAAAAGACTTTGGACTCATAAAAGCGTTTGATTTTATGCAAATAAATTAAGTCCAAAAAGAATATTGATGACTATATAAAACATATGCACATAGAACACACTTGTTAGATGCAAAGACTTAGTGTTCATCATATATTTGAATAATTTTTGTCATCATTAAAATTTTTAGAGATTAAACGCTTCATACGTCTTTAATTCTAATGCCATAATTGTGGATCTTTGAGATGGAACACATTGCAAAGAGCTTCTAGAAATACAACCTTTGTGTGTGATTGAGGGTGAGAATGAACGAGTGATCAAAAGGAAGTGGGGGAGAATAAAGAGGGGGGGATGAAAGACACACACACCCACAAAAGGAAAGAAAAAGAGAGGCTTTTTGGCTGCACAAATAGAATTGAATCTGAAGGAGACTCATCTTTTTCTTCTTCTTCTTGCTTTCTCTGTGTGTAGGTGACACAACAATTAGTTGGAAAATAGGGAGAACCACCATAAGGTTTAAAGATAAATAGGGGTGAGAGTTGGGAATTAATCCCTCAACTTTTTTTTTCTTCTGAAAACCTTTTGTCTTTTTATAAAAAATATAAGCTACTTTAAGAGTTTTTCAAAAAGTTTAACTCGTCTTTTTCTTTTAAGGAGAAGAGAAACAAAAACAAGTTACATCAAATGCTACCTAATATTATTTTTTTTGGGTCATCGTGTTATTAGTGCGAAGTAAGCACCACTTTTATCGATGACTAATCTTCGCTAGGAAACCTAACCAGTCTCTTTTAGTGTGATCTCCTCTCCCAACTACATATTTTCATTTACAAAACTTGAATCCGAAACCTTGTTTAAGGGATTAGAGTCCAGTTCCACTCAAACCAACGACATGTTGGTTACTACCTAATAATATATATCATTTTGTATACCAGCAAAAATATCTTTTAGTATGCTATAACATTCTATTAGTATAGAGCTACATTATTAATATTTTCGTATTAAATTCTCTGAGACAAAGGATATATCAACTAAGGTTAATTTAATGTTAAGTCATTAGCATGGATGACATTTTTTTTGGTAGTATATGAAAAAATATTATTTTTTTGTTGATTTAAATATGTTTTTGGTCTTATAATATACTATTTCTTTGGTTTTGGCCCTTATATTTTTTTTTTAAAATGATCCTTGTAAAATTTATTTTTTATATTTTAGTCTCTGCTATTTTTGTTTTAGTCCTTATAATATATCTATTTTGTTATTTTAATTCTTATAATATTTTGTTCATTATGAGTTAGTCTCTTTGAAAAAAAATAGTAGGGACTAAAAGCAAATTATTCATATATTACAAGGACACAAAAAAAAAAAATAATTATTTTACATGGATTGAAACAAAATAATTAACAAGGACCAAAATTCAAAAAAATTACAAGGACTATTTAATAAAAATAATTTTATGAGGACTAAAACCAAAAAGCGTTATTTATAGGGACAAAAATATATTTAAGCCTTTTGGTTTTAATTCCTATTAAATTTTTATTCTTTTTACATCCTTAAAAATTATAAAAATTATGTGTTTTTAATCTGTTAGAGCGAGATGGATGACGTGGCCCGAAGAGGAATCACATGTGACGCGTTCCCAGGCACAGCATTGCTCTTTGGGTTATCCACCCACGAAGGCAGCAATGACTCATTGGTATAAGTAGCCTTGAAATCCAGCAGCGCACCCCTTTCTTCTTGGAAGCAACCACTACTGCCTAACACATGACCCAAAATTATGGCCCCCAACAATAACAACCACGGCTTCTTCCAACACAACTCCATTGGAAGAAACTTGAACACTAGTACTTTACAATACCGGGTATTATATAGCCCTGACCCTTTCCATGCCATTGGAATGCAATGGATATATATATGCTACCCAAATTATTGAAGAAAATTAGCTAGCTATAGACTACAAGGACTTATAAGCTTGGGTCAAGTCAATTTAAAAAAAAAAAGAAATAGCAATCGAATCATTGTTATTTGGGCCTTTTTAATTTAGAACATGTTGCGCATTTTGCTGAATTTATTTTAAAAATGTGACACAATACTGCCTACCACTAAAAGCTACTTTTACCTATACTTTTTTTATCCACCACTATTAATTATGCTTTTAGCTTCATGTTTAATTTATATGTCACTATTGGACTATTAGTACTTTTAAGTTTTAAAGACAACACAGCTTTGTTGTATTTGTCGCTACTTACTTTATTATTATATTTTTTTTATTGATAATTACTTTATTTATTTTATTTTAATTATATCCTTAAAATTATCTCACATGATGAGAAGTAACAAAATATATAAAGATTACTTCAACATTCACTTTAACGATTCATGTCCAACAGCACACAACCCACAGAGAATGTAATTAATGGAAAGGGCTATAGACGTAGAGATTAAGAGATTGAAATGGGATGGTCCTTTAATTCCTTAAATCCGTTCCTTTTCCAAGAATCAAGTCTCAATGCTGTAAATGAAAGGGATACACCTGCAGAGACTCTTTAAGGCTTAAGTTAAAAAAATGCTTAAAAATTCCTTTTAAATTGAAAAGCTATAGGATAAAAGATGTTAAACGTTGTGACCTTAAGGTCTCTTTCAAATTCTTATATTTCCTTGACTATTATTCCACGATAGTTCTGAGCTCATAATCCACAATGCCATAGTTGTGGATCTTTGAGATGGAACACATTATTAAGAGCTTCTTGAAATACGACCTTTGTGTGTGTGACTGGGGTGTGAATAGATGAGTGTTCGAAGGGAAGTGGGGGAGAATAAGAGAGTGAAGATGAAAGACAGAGAGAGAGAGAGAGAGAGAGAGAGAGCATTTTGATTGTGCAAAGAAAACTGATTTGAAGGAGACTTGTCTTCATCCGCTTACTCTCTACTACGGCGAGGGTGATAACAATTAGTTGGGAAAAACCTCCACAAAGTTTGAAGATAAATAGAGAAGAAAGGAACTAATCATTCAACCTTTTTTTTTTTTGAAAACCTACTTTTTTATATAAAATTAAACTACTTTTAAAAGTTTTCAAATGTATATTTGACTTAACTTTTCCTTTTAAATAAAGAGGAACAAAAAAAGATGTAATGTCAAGCACTGCCTAATAATATATATCATTTTTATACCAACAAAAATTATCTTTTAGTATGATGTAATATTCTATTGTATAGAGTTATATTATTTTTTTGTTTTTATCCCAATAAAAAAATTATTCTTTTTACATCCATAAAAATTATGTGTTTTTAATATGTTATATGGGATTAAAACTACATCATTTTTGTTAAATATAAAACTAAAAACGAATAAAATGTTTATAAGGACAAAATTAAAAAAATTCTCCTATTTTAGAAATAAAAAACATTAAATGTATATTTTATCATATATTTTTTTTATAAGTTTAATAGATATATACAAGTGGGATTGCTTATTTTCGCCAAGTTTTAAAAACTAAATCAAATTGGCCAATTTGATTGGTCTGACCAGGAAACGGTTTATGACCGGTTTGTTAATTTGAAAAACTGACTCACCTCCGAATCAGCGAGAATTAGTACAAAATCGATGTAGAAAATTAGTTTGAACCAATATTTTTCTAAATTTTTACTTTTATTTTATTTTATCTTTTAATTTAATTTAAAATATTTTAAGATACTAAAAGACATATTTAAGGATCACACATAGGTATATATTATTTGGCTAATTATTACTAATTTTTTATCTTATGAAACATATAATTTGGTCATTTATATTAATTTATATTTTTTTATATCTTGATTTCTTATAATTTTATATTATTTCATTTAAATATTATGTAATATTAAAATATAAATTTCATTATTACTGATTCAACCACGATTCAACTACTATCAAACCAATAAATTGTGAACTATCACCTGTTCAATTACCAATCTAGTTTTTAAAACATTGATTTTCACTAAATATGGAATGATTATTGATTTGCTGGATAGATTCAAAAACTCCTTAACTAAATGCCTAAACATCAAAAAAATAACAGATATTCATTCCATAAATGGGCTGCTTCTTTGAGCATTCATTAAAGAAATTTTTATTTAAAAAGAAATAATAATGTGAGTGTTTCAACAAAAATTAATTTTCAAAAAATATAGTTTGAGCTCTTTTTTTTTTTGTAAGTTAAAAATAATAGTTTTTTTAAAAAAGAATTCTATAAATGTTGTATTTCAGATTATTCTTTTAATGATGGATAAATAAATCTAGACAAGTTTAAAGAAAGAAATCCAGCAACGCACCCTCTTCTCTTCTGGAAGCAACCACTACTGCCTAACACATGACCCAAAACTATGGCTCCCAACAATACCAACCACGGCTTCTTCCTACACAACTCCATGTGGAAGAGAAACTTGAACACTACACTACACCAAAAATGTGAATATACAATGTCGTTTATACTGCGCTTACGAATATAGGCTTGCTAAAAAAATGCGGAGCAAATATACGGCGCTTCTTTAAATAAGCGCCGTATATGTGTTGATTTAAAAAAATAAAAATGCAAAGCAAATATACGACGCTTGTTTAAACAGGCGCACTCTATTGATGAACATATACAGCGCTTCTTTAAATAAGCACCGTATATCCTTTCCAATTTTTTTTTAAATATACGGTGCTTTTTCAAATAAGCGCACTCTATGTAACACTATATACGACGCTTATTTGAAAAAGCGCCGTATATAGTGATTTAAAAAAAAAAATATTTGACTTATTTTTCTCCCCATTCGTGCCCTATACAAGCTCGTTCACTACTCCAATGACTTTAGAACTCGCGCGCGCTCATTTTTTCCTTGCATCTTCATCGTTGCTTGCTCCCCTGCACGTTTGTTTGATACTACTATTGTGGTTGCCATCTCACGTCGCTGCTGCTACTGCTGTGACTGGCGTCGCACGCACCCTTTTCGTCATTATTGTTCACGCGTGTTGTCCTCACTGTTCACGTGCAATTCTTGTGCTTATATTGTCCTCACGTTCGCGTCCTCTGCTGTCCTCATTGGTACCATTCTCGTGCTCCCCATCTTGTCACAGTTCTCGTGCTCAATTCTCATCATTATTACTGTTGTTGTGCTTCCCATTTTGTCACAGTTTTCGTGCTCTGTGTGTAGAGACTCCCTTGGTCTTTTTGAATTTGGAAGTGTGCGAAAGCCATATTTGTACATATTATGTTGTTTTTGCTATGGAAACCCCTTACTGGATCAAATCAGTGACTACGCCCCTTATTTTTGTGAATTGAAACTGATTCATGATCTTAAATTACTCCTATTTTATGCCCTAAATGATGAACAATGGAAGCCTATACTTGTTTGTGCATTAGGGTATTGTCTTTGTTTGAATTTGGCAATTCAAGAACTATGACTCTGTCAATTTCATGGTGACTATTTTAGACTTGAAATCATGCATAAATTCATGAAATTAACTTGCTTTTGGCTGTAGTTTAATGTTACAAAAGTTGACAAGTCATTACCCTACTTGTATGGAATCAAACCATGTATAAGTATGTGAATTTGAGTACATTTTTCTGCATAATTCTGCAGTGTAGACCAGCATTTGAGTACTATAAAATGTTTTTATTGAATCAAAAGTTGTTTAATTGATGCATTATGGTTTGTATATGATCCCTACAAATTTGGTACATCATTTGAGTGAGTTATGCCACTTGAACTTATCATATAAATAGTAATTTCGGGTTGCAGTACAGCCCCTATTCTTGCATAATTAACACTATTTTTATGCTTAAATCATGTTCAATAGGTTAACAATGGATGCCCAAACATTAAAGACCATATAAGAAAAAGTTCAAAAGGATTTGGATGTAGATAGTCACAAAAAAGCATGTTTAGTATCATTATAAACTTGTTGTCTTGTTTCTATTTCTATGACTGCAGAATCACTTTCAAAGTATTATTTTTTGTGCAATTGAGTGTTAAACTTACTGGTTACTTTTTGTCTTGCAATGCAGGAATATGTAGCAATAACTGGATGGCATCATTTTTTTGTCTTGTATTGTAGGAGTACGTGTGCAACAAATAGCTCTAAAGTAGTTAATTAAACTTATTAGTTGCGATAATTGTAAATAGTTCAAGTAGTCAATGTCATGTTTAGATTATATGCTATGTTTAGAGTAAATAGTTTAACTTGGTAGCCTTTTGTAGAGTAGCTAAACTTAGTAGTTAATTTAACTGTAAATATTTCAAGTAGCTAGTGTTATGTTTAGATTGTAAATATAGTTCAAATATATATATTTTGTATCTGTTATATAATAGAATCACATTTGGCAAGATCATTTAATGCATTTTGGTGGATTCATGTATAGTTCTTGGACTGTTTCTGTTTGTACAGGTTTTGGAAAAAATGAGAATGAATGAAGCAGGTGAAAAAAAAGGACATAGATGGCGCTTTTTCAAAAAAGCATCATCTATTTATACAGAAATATGGTGCTTTCTTGAATAAGCGCTATCCATTTACAATTGAATATACGGTGCTTTTCTGAATAAGCGCTGTCTATTTGCAAGCACATATACTACGCTTTTTGAAAAGTGTCATCTATAAATATACAATGTCTAAATAGATGACGCTTAAAAAGCACCATCTATACGCAAAAAAAGCGCCGTATATTAGCATTTTGGGCATAGTGAGGAGAGGGAGGAGTAGTTTTGACCAACAGATTTTGAGAGAAGAAAGTGAAAAAATCTAACCCAAGGTGGTACTATTTATAGGAGAGGTTAGGGAGTGAGTTGGCATTTATGACATCATCCTCTTATGTCAAAATTCTAACTTCTTTTTCTTTTTGATTTTTCTTTTAAGCATGTGTTAAAATTAAAAGTGATCAATAGATTGTAGGGACTGGGTGTGGCATGTCTCTGCTCCCTATGTCTCTGTGTTTCATTTTCTTTGCAGTCGAATCGACTGGTATCGATAAAAAGCGCTAAACTTTAGTAATTTGATTTTTATATCAAATTAATGAATTTTTAATTGAGACTTTGTGAACACCTTAATTAGTGATAAAATAATTTCAAAATTAAAAATTAATTTTTTTACATTATTTCAATTTTTAAGTAATTAATTGGTATTTTTGAGTTAAAAATTCAAACTAATTTCATTTTAACTCAATCAAATCCAAAATTTTTATGATAATTATAAAATCAAATACCTCACCTAAAAATGAGCTGAGAATGCCATTTTTATTGCTTTTGGATAGCAGATCAATACTAGCTTGGCTTAGTAGACAACCAAGGGCATTTTTGTTATTTTTCACAGGAATTTTAGATATTTTTTAAAATCATATTTTAATATATATGACATGATTTTAGGCTCAAAATGATATTTTAGTCAATTAAAATTTTTTCTCATGTCAGCCCTCTATGCTAAGAAATCGGGACAAATCGTTATTTTTTTTTTTTTCCAAACTCTTGTTGGAAAAAATTATTAAAAATTATGATTAAATATCTCTCAAAATTCTGAACACAACGGTGGATAAACACATTTTAAGATTCTTTCCCAATTTTTCAGAAATAAATTTACAAATATTAGAAATAACAGTTGTAATGGTGAAGATAGTGGGGCGAGAGTGATGGTGGCGACAATGACAATAGTGATGGTGGAGGAGGCAACGATGGTGATGGTGGTGGCGATAGTGGTTGGGGAGAAACGAGAGAGAAAATATTATAATTATTAAATGACAAATAAAAATAGGTATTTTGTCTTTTAAGTACTTTGTACTAGGGACAAAAAGTTGTCTCATGATCTATTGAATAACAAAAAAGTGAAGTTTTGTCTTGTCCATCTTTCTTTCTTTGTGTTGTCCCATGATTTTTCTTTTCTTTATGTTGTCCCATGATTTTTTAAAAATCAAACAAGTAATAATTATACTTGTACTATCCAATACCTTATTTTTTTGCAAATCAAATGGACCCTAAGAGTAACTCTTCCTAAAGTTACTGTCTTCAATAACTCTTTGTACAAATTAAATTTTATTAAACTAACCATTGAATTTTAACTTTAACTCAAATGATCATTCACGCCAAATTTTAGATAAATTGGACTTATGTAGTTATATAATCTTATTGTCAACATTTACTTACTTTTAAAAAGTATATTATATGTTAAATTAAATTCTTTAATGAAGTATCAAATCATTTTAAAATTTTAAAAAAAAAAACAATTTTAATTGACAGTTGTTATAAAATTAAATTTGTACAAAAAACTATTGATGAAAATAACTTTACCAAGAATTACTTGAGTAGTAATAATTATGTGACTTTTTTGAGTTTTTCATTGCACCAAAGAATAGTAAGAGCTTGTTTCACCTATTGAGTCAATTAAATTTTATTAATTTTTCTTCTACTTCTTATCCTTTTTCTCTTCTTTATTGCTAAAAGGGGATAAAATAAATAGTTGCACAGTTAATTTGAAGTAACAATTTGAGGAAGAATATTGCGGGGGTGTTGTAAGATTTAGTTTCCACTCTTCCTCATGCACAAGGACTTCCTAACCTAGATAACATTTTAAAATTTTAGAGTTTTCAATTAGTTTTCCATTCTAATAAAATTAGTGGTAAATCCCAATTTTTTGGTCACAAAAAAAACCAATTTCAATAAAATGTTGAGTGAATCACCAATTTAGTTCCTGAAATTGTAATAATCTGTCAAATTAGTCCTTAAAATTAACAAGATGCTAAACTGGTTCCTAAAAAATACATTATCAGTCAATATAGTTTCTAAAATTACAATAGATGGTCAAAGTAGTCACTAAAATAATTAAAATGGCAAAAGGATTGTTAAAATTATAAATTATCAATCAATTTAATCCCTAAAATTGTAGTGATCAATAAAATTGGTCTCTAAAATTAAAAAGACTTAATTACATTTTTGTCTCTTTTAAAATTTCATGAATTTTGTACCTAAAGTTTTTTGCGCATTTTGACCCTAAACTTATATAATTTTCAAATTATTTCCTAACATTCAAAAATTTGCGCATTTTCCCCCTAAAGTGCAATTAAGTTTTTGAAAAATAATAAGTGTTAGAGGTGAGATTTGAACCTTGATCCTTTCTTTTTCCATAACCATAAAATCACTAAGTCATTTAGCTTCTTTTGTTTATATAAAAAAAAATATTTATATGTCATTTCTAAATCTATTATTATACTTTTGGTTTTCCAAGTGTATGTTTAAATTTATTGTATAAAAAATATTAGAACTTAAGATGATAAATTTTTTTATTAAATTTTTTTATTTAATTATTTAAATTTATAAATTATACAAATTTATTATTAAATTATATAAAATTATTTATTAGTTTAAAGTATACCATAACTTATAAATTTTTATTAAATATTTTTATTTCTAAATAACTACCCTACAAATAAAAGGGTGGAAGATGCATAAATAATTTTTAGATAATAAAAAGTTTTATATAACCCAATAAATAAATTTTTAAAATTAAAATTAAAATATTTAATATAAATTTATCATCTTAACTTTTAATTTTTTTATACAAATATAAATATCACTTAGAAAAAAAAAAGTGCAATTAACAGATGCAGTAATTTTGAAATAACAAGAAACACACAAGAAGGATGATTGAATTTTGTGTTTGTAACCTTTAAAAACCTTTTTGCAAATGTTTAACAATAGATAAAAATTGTCCAATTGAAATACATGATGATAAGGAAAGAAAAAGCATACACAGGATCTATACTAGTTCACTTGTAGCTGAGCTACATCCAGTACCTTCTTTCTAGAAGGATTTCCACTAACCAAATAGCTTACACAAAGTATTCTTTACAGTCTCTTCAGGCCTTACAAACTGTGATTAATACTAGATTACAATAACCCAAGTATTCTTTAGTTACAAAGCCTCTCCAAGCTTCCATAACAAAAAAGTTGTTTTATACAAAAGATCAACTCACTAAGTGAGGATATGAAAGTTAAACATAGTATACAAAAGCTTTGTTAAGCAAAGAGTTTGAAACTATAAGCGCAAAGGTAGTTGTCTAGCAAGAGATTTAGAGCTTGTTTAAGTTCGTTGTGTTCAATTCTAGCTCTTTAATCTTCAAGTCTTACCTACATAGCCTCTTAGAGATATGTCCATTTAGAGAGAAGGCTTCAGTTTGATTTTTCTTGTTCTGAAGGAGCATTAAATGCATGGGACTAAAGAGATCACATATAACATTAATTCCAAAAATGAGAAAACTAAAATAAGGCGTTTTAAATTGAGGAACTAAAATCGAACTTAAACATATTTTGAGGAACTAAAAACATATTCCTCTTAAAAAAGGGGCTAAAAGCATATCTAACTAACAATTTAATTTTAAAATTTTTAGTTTGATACATTATTTCAACACAAATAATTGTGCACACTATTTTGTCTAGACTATTTTGTGCATTTTATTAAAGAGAGTTTTGGCTCATGGTGCACATTACCGAACAAAAGATCAAAAAGTTTTAAAGCATTCTTGTAGATCTAGAGACCTTGGAGAAGGGCCTAGCAACATAGATACATTTTATATTTATTCTTGCTTCTTTCTATTTTCTTGTTTTCCCTATTTTAAAGCATTATTGATGATATGCCTAACATATATTAAAAACAGATCTGATGTTATCTATATATATGGACTAAAATAAAAATATTCTAATATAAAAGTAACCTATATTAAAATTTATAATTTTGTAGAAATTAAACAATGGGGTCGGAGATTAAAATAAAGAAAATTAATAAATATCAAAACAGACAAATTTTGATTTAAGAGAATAAAAAAAAATCATATATTAAAATAAACAAAAATTATTTAAACCAAAATATATAATGAAAACCTTCGGGAAAGTAAAAAAAAATGTGTCATATAACAATTAAAAGAAAGGAACATTTGGAAAAGGGTTTTGATTTTTCAAGTCTATTTTCTCTTACATTCATTTTATATATCCATTTCATTTCTTTTTTTCTGTTCTTTTTATCTCTATCTTCTTTCTGCTGATCTCGCACCACCATAGGTGGGATATTAGACAAACATCACTCGCCCAGAAAAATCAAACATTTGGCTTTTGGAAATAACGAGACAAAAAATTAAAGAAATTGCATAAGAGGTTTTTGCATTTTTTTTATAAGAAAATATATCATTAATAAAAGCCAAAGCCAACACACAATACAATAAATGCATATACATGTCTTGCCACATAAGACAAAAGCAATTCCTGTAGCAAGCGCAAACGAAATAGTGATCATCAGACAAAACCAATCCCTCCATAACTTTCCATCATCCATCCTTCCCCGTTAACAATACAAAGTCATTAAGGCTAACATAGTGAGTGAGAAAGACCGAAACAACCCAAGTGTAAAAAGCCATAAACGTAAAGGCTGCCTCGCTTGCTCTAACTCCTCATCATATCAAAGATCCTTTTACAAATCACTTCAAATGTGATGTAAATAAAGCACCGTATAAGTTGAACAGTTAGAAGGACATACCTTAACATAATCTCTGCATAACCAAGCTTATAAAAGCCACGCCACCTACTCTGTTATATTTTTAAAATATCAGATGCTTAACTTGAGACGTAGCAGAAAGAAACCAAAGCCAAGCCTGATTGTATAATTCCCTAGATTTTGCACTATTGACTGCCTTTTGCAGATTTGTTCTTGTCTTTTATTAATAATAAAGATTGTTTACAGTAGCGTGATGTATTCTTGTTGATGCTAGATTGTACAGTCAACG
>CM014736.1:23053919-23165176 GCA_004329165.1 Spatholobus suberectus
TTAGTAGTGAATAATAAATTCTATCATCACTAACCCCTGCTCTTTTCCTCCCGTACGTGTGTGACTCTCTTTGATTTCATTTGTTTCCTTTCATACTTCTTTGACTAATTCATTTACCAATTTTAAATAATTACTACTTTAAAATTTAAATCAAACCTATCAAAGTCGACTTTTCATAAAGAGACAAGATATTTAGTACAAATTTGGCAACTTGCTGAAAAAATTAGACAAAATTGCTAAGAATAAAACTTAACACATAATTCAAGGTTTACAACGTGTAACCTCCTTCATACTTCATCAACATCCATATATTTAACTCAAGTAGCAACGTAGCAGTTTCAAGAAACCTTGAACTTCTCTTTTCAACATTTTCTATTTGCTCCAGTATAAAGTACAAGCTGGCAATCCCATTGTTCATGTTTAATTACTAGTTGACTTCTTCGGTTCTTTCAGTCATAAACTCACAACTAAGCTGGCCTCAATTTTCTCTTCCTGTGGGCATTTCTATTTAACTCTGTCAACATTATTATATATAATCCACAAAGTTCTATCTCTAGCTGCTTCATTTCTTAATTACTCTTTCTGTTAGCTTTCAAATTTCTAAAGCTTTCTTCTAGCATCATCAAGAACATGACCTTCCCTCCACTCTTTCACCTTTGGTTTCTTGCCTTTTGTTTGATCTCTTCTTTGGCTAGGGGAGCTACTTTGTCAGAAGATGAAGGTACATAATACATACATATACATACATACATACATGCATATATACATATATAATTATTTTAATTAATTCTCACCCGGGTGAGAAAGCATTTGAATTTGAAATTGCAAATAAGAACATTATATGGGGGTGGCATTAATTTGTTGTTTGGTTTTGATATACAGTGCAAGTTATGAAAGAGATAGCTAAGACACTTGGGAAGAAGGATTGGGATTTCAGCGTGGATCCATGCAGTGGACAGAGTAATTGGACTTCATCTGTTCAAGTAAAGGGATCTGAAAATGCTGTCACATGCAATTGTTCTTTTGCCAATGCCACCACCTGCCATGTCGTTAGCATGTACGTCTCTGATCTCTATGTGACTGGGTTTTGTGTCTGTTAAGGCCCTGCTTTGGACTCTCACCTAGAGCCCCTATGAGTCTTGCAATTGGTTAATTTGTTATTGTTTCCTTGCCTTGGGTTTGGTTTGCATTGCCAAAGATAAAACCATACAAAAGCCATTTTTTCTGATTAAATCAGAACATGCATAATGAATAGGAAATGAGTTTAATGGTCATACATTATCAGTGTAAAAAGTTTTATACTGTCAATCAATTGAAATTTATCGTTGGTATGACTTTTAAAGTATTTATTACAAAAATCAACAAATTAGCAATAAATAGTGGTTTGTAATTGGATGACAATGTAAAATTACTTTAAACTGCCAATGCATAACCTATTTTCTCATAGAAAATTACTAGATATATATATGGTATGGATTGGTTTTGATTAAAATTTAAAACTTACCAAAGCTAAATAATAATTCTTGCACCGTCGGTCAATCCTCACATGCAATTCTTTTTTTTTTTTTTTAATTTAAAATTTAAAAAAACATATCAATACATTATGAATTTAAATTATATGTATTGGTAGTGTCAAATTTTTTTACACAAATGTTTAATAAGAATTCATCCTTATATCATATCATATCAATGAATAAGATAATGTGATGATAGAGTGAATTTCTATTAAAGTTTTGCGTAAACAAAATTTACACTAACGATATATATAAATTATGAAAACTGCTTATTAGTACAAAACATTTTTATATGAAAAAGTATGAAGATCATAATTCAATTATTGGCGTGACTTCCATCATGTTCTCTTTTATTTTATTCTTTTTTATTCAAACTTAATTTCAACCAATAAAAAAGAAACAGTTGATTCATATTCCATTTCGTATAAAAGTTTTTGTAACTTTTAACATTTATAATATTTTTTTACATTATTATCTAATTACAAATCATTATATATGATAAGTTTACTAACTTTTATAGTAATTACCTTAAAAGTTATATAAAAAATTTTCTAATTGGTTGTTAATGTAAAACTTTTATGCTTACAATGCATTATGTATTAAATTTTAAAAAAAATCATATAAAACTCTTAATATAGACTAATTAAAATAGAAGAGTAAATTTCATTTTTTATTACAATATCTTTTACATCAGTGTAAGTTAAAATTTTTACTAACTGTAATGTAAAAATATTAATATATTATCTAATCACATATATGACTTATTTTTTAATTAAACTGTATTTTTGATAATAGGATAATCGTAATATAACAATCTTAACCACATCAAACCTAATTCTATGTCTCTTATTATAAGAAAATTAGTCATAATAACATAAGCCAAAATAACTATCATTGTAATTGTAGTTTACAATTAAGAAAAAAAAAACGCATGCTATTATATGTATTAATTTATTTTTTATAAACAAACCAATGAAATCATGCAACTAATTACTTGGATTGTACTTTTTCAAATTGCTTTATATACAATGCTCAACCGTCAGAATACTTTTGCATATTCGATAAGATATTACGCTATATATAATTTAATGCCCTTGCTTACACCGTTGGCTTTTGTAAAATTTTCAAAGAAGTTTTACGGTAATCATTATGGTAATTATATAATAAGATGGTATATGAAAAAGTCACTGCATGTATAACTTTAGAAATTCATTATATTGAACTTATATTTTTAATTTCTATTCTTTAGCAATTATCCTGTTTTGCTTTACGAGAAAAAGAATCAACTTGTGTTTCTTGTAGGTTAATTAAAAACTGAATGGAAAAAAACTTTGTTAGAATACTTTGTTTCATTCTAACAATGTTTAAATTTTTTTATTGTATGAATGGAAAAACTTAGTTAGAAGAGACATAGTCTACTTTGATATCTCTATACCTCAAAGAAATTAATCTCTAATTATCAGTTAAGAGATATCATAGTCTATAAAAAATTATGTAAAGACAAAAGTATTAAAATAATGACAAAATTAATTTTTAATTCTCTGCTTTTAATTTAGATTTCATTATAATCTTGTAACATTCTTTTTGTTCACTTTATTATCATATTTATATCGTGGGTCATTACCTCTGACATGAAATTTAATAAAGCGTACTCTAATAGTGTTATTCACATCAAACTATTGGACCAAAACCATTCAAAATGTCAACATGTTTCGCGTCAAAGCAAAATAAAAAAGAAAATCCTACATACAAACAAAGTAACAGCCCCCGTTTGCGTAATAACTACTCCACTGTCTCCATCAAAACCTCCCTTCGCCACTAAAAATTACCAGAGACTGTTACTATAGAAATTAATGAAGAACTAATGTAACACAAAATGAAAAATTAAATAATCAAATTAAACTAAAAAAATTAAAAAATCAACCTAAAATTAAAATTATAATACTAAAATATTAATTTTATCTAAAATAATCTACCAATTTTCAAAAACAAACTAACTTCGCTATCTCTTAAAAGTATTACTATTTTCCAAATTAAAGTGGTTCGTTCCATTACGACCCATCAATTTCTGATTATTTGCGGTTTTAGGCCCAATGTACACACGTTAAGTAGTAGTCTTTTGAGGAGAGAGAATGAAGCAACGGAACTAAATCTGCATGTTTAAACCAATGTTTTTAAAATCAGGCTGGCCATTGAACCGGTCAAAGCACTGATTCAAGGTTTAATGGTTCAATCGGAACTGAATCGTGATCGAACTGGTATTAATAAAATAATAATAATAATAATTAAATAATACATAAAAAATTAAAAAATATAATATCATAACTTTATAATATTAAAAACTAAAATAAAATATAATTTTATAAGTTCTTAACATATACAATACCTAAAAAAGTTCAAATTAAATATGTCATAATACTTAAGTCTAAGTTTTAATAATACACATCAATATTTATTAATAAAAACAAGTTTATATTTAGAATAAAAAAAATGACAAATATTTTAGGTTGATTTTCATTTTTTTAAAGAAAAAACATCAAAATAATATTTTATTAGACATTTTTTATCGAACCGCTACGAACTAGTTTTGACTGGTTTTTGACCGGTTCACCGGTTTTCCGGTTGAATCAGTCGGTCCGGTCCGGTTCTGAGAACATAAGTTTAAACCCTCCCCCTAAGAAAAATAAATAAATAAATAAAATAAACCTGCATATGTTACACAAGCTTATAATATATATTTTTATTTTTTAGTGGTGGTTTTCATGTTTGGATGAATAATCATCTTGCAGTGTTCTCAAGTCACAAAATCTTTCGGGCACACTCCCAAGTGAACTAGTGAGATTGCCTTACCTCCAAGAAATGTATGTCATTCTAAACCCACAATTCATCAACTAAACTTGTATATCTTTATTAGAGTTGTCTAACTTACTTCAAGTAAAAATAAGATTAAATAATACCATTAAAGATGATTGGTGTAATTTTTTATGTACTTAAAAATAGTTGGTATAACATAAAAAATTATACCACTCATCTTTGATGAGATTGTTTAATCCTATTTTTACTTAGAATAAATTAGACAACCCCATCTTTATCACATCATCGTTATTCACTTGCTTGATTCTTTCACTTTCAATGTGGTACAGTGACCTCTCCCGCAACTACCTTAATGGTACCATCCCTCCACAATGGGGCTCCATGAATCTTGTCAACATGTACTCTCTCCGTCACCCTATCTTTGATTTCCTGTGATTTATTTTTCCGGTTAGTTATTACCATTAGTCTATGATTCTGACAAATGGATCGTGTTTTATATGATTTTTTTGCCTAAAATTAATCATTTTCTTAGTGTCTTATTTATAAAACTGTGTCATGTGATTCTTACTTTTATAAACGTGAAAACTAAGAAGATTGAATATTTTGTGAAGTACACAGATACACTTTTCCAAATATGAGAAACCAAAAGGAAACAAATTTTTTAAGGACTAAAAGCAAACATTATTTCATTCATTTGTAGTAAATAAAACCATATTTAACCATTTTTATTTTTTATTCTTCTTTTAAATATGTTCTTCTATTGATTTCATGAAATATTAAACTAGTTATGCATCTTTCTTAATTGTGGTAGTTCCATTCTCGGAAACCGGCTAACAGGTCCAATCCCAAAAGAATTGGGAAACATTACCACCTTGAAAAGTTTGTGAGTTTGTGGTCTTCCGCATAGAATTTTTCCCATTTCAATTTTATGAAAAATTCAAAAGGAACTTTAAGTCTTAATTAAACTTGAAATGCACAGGGTCCTCGAGTTCAATCAGTTATCTGGAGCGCTTCCTCCAGAGCTTGGGAATCTCCCCCAGCTTGAAAGACTGTAAGCCCTTTGTGTACATGTTTTATTTGGTTGATTAATTTTTACTAGTGAAAAATTAAAGCTTTATTTTTCATTGATAAAATTTTCGTTTACATTCTATGCCTTTGATTTGTTCAAGTGCTGAGAAAATTCTTTCCAAATTCACATGTTACTATGGGTTGCTTTTATTTTACAAAAACTTAAAAAGTGCATTATACCCTAAATTCCTAATTCCTATGCCTTATATTCTAAAGTTCAATGTTACAATAGGCTTCTTACATCCAATTATTTTACTGGAAATTTACCTGCATCATTTGCTAGGCTCACTACACTGAAACAAATGTAAGTGTCCTTCTTCTATTATACTTTTATTACACTCAAGTGCATTTACTGTATTATGTTTCATATCAAAGTAACATTTCTTTGTTGCGTACAATCTTATAATGTAGTCGACTTGGCGACAATCAATTCTCTGGAACTTTACCGGATTTCATTCAGAGCTGGACAAGTCTAGAGAGACTGTATGAATCTTTTACCATGTGAAATTTAAATCTATTTATTTATTTATTGGTTTATGAAAAGAATGGTTTTTAACTGTGATAGGGTGATGCAAGGGAGTGGTTTTAGTGGGCCAATTCCTTCTGGAATTTCATTTTTGAACAACCTCACTGACTTGTGAGTATGGTGTTTCGATTGCAACCAAGGTTTCAAAATTTATTTTGCTCTCATGTATCCTCACCATGCTTAAGATATGTGATGCAGGAGAATTAGTGACTTGAAAGGACCAGATTCTCAATTTCCCCAACTTAAAAACTTGACAAATTTGCAAACAGTGTGAGTTAAATGCTTGGATTATTACTATAATTTCTCATTTTCATTTTGTGAGTTAATGCCTCAATAATGAAATGCTCTTACAAATAGAAAACAGAAAACTGGAGATGCTAATGCCTTTGTGTTCTTGCATATTTACATGTTGTTGAATTGTTTCCCAGAGTACTGAGGAGTTGCAATCTTATAGGAATGGTTCCTGAATATCTTGGAAATTTGACTAGTTTACGATCGTTGTAAGTGATGCTTTGTTTCTTTTCAATTACAACGGGTTGGTGCTATGTTCAGACATTTCTTGCATTATTTATATGGATTTAGAACTATTTATAATTGTTGCACTTTGTACTCATCTATTTGGTGAAGAGTATCAACATGTTTTAGTTCATTGCATTATAGGGACTAAACATTTCTATGTTGCTTTTTCCGACACCATTATTTTTCTCTCTTATATAATACTTCTTTGGACATAATTTCTCTGTCAGAGACCTCAGTTTTAACAAATTAACTGGACAGATTCCGAGAACCTTGGGTGACCTAAAGGACATTAATATACTGTAAGCAATATTCTTTAGTTCCAATTTGATTTCTTATTTCACCAAAATGAGTACATATATTGTTAGATAGTTGGGTGGTATTATTGAAGTTTATCTGTTGGCTTAGGTTCAGTGGGGATTTAAAGTTCAGCTGCTTCCCTTGGACATTATAGAAGTCATCAATAATTCCAATGAATCAAATGAATATAGGATTCTGACACTGAAAATGGTAACCGACAATTTGAATCAATCAACAAAACCCTTTTGTCTTTGTTACTTGTGTAAACCTAGTTTTAAATTTAGGTCTAAATTGGAATGGCGAAGTAAACATTTAAAATCAATTGTTTTGGTAAAGATACCAACAGAAACTAGTCTGATATAACTTGACCAAGACTATATTGACTTGTTTGCAACAAAATGGCAAGAATTTTGTAAATTTATAATGCCTTGACTTTTAGATACACACCCACACACTCAAATTCAAAAGAGTGAATCTATTTGACTTCTCTACAAATATATTTTCATTTCATGTCAATGTGTGCATATCCATCAATTTCTTGTTTTATACTTTAGACCAGCAAAAAAGTATTGTTAAAAATACCTTGGGAGAATCGTGTCCCAGCCTTTTGCTGAGAAAATGAATGGAATATGATTAAAAAGAGGATAATCTATAAGGAGAGAGAAGAGAACATACATGACATCATTCTATGATTGGTCTAGATTGTCAACCCAGTTAATTAAGTCAATATGATCCTTGGGGACCATTCGTGCTATTTGGGAATAGGTTTTGGTTTACTGGTATTTATTATTTAGGTTTATCAAAATTGATAAGTTCTATAAATTAACTTTTTTATATTGTTTTTACCTAGATATTTAACTGGAAACCTTTTTACTGGACCCCTGCCTAATTGGATAGATAGGCCAGACTTCACGTAAGTAATCCTTCAAATGCAACTTATATGATTTATTGAACTAAATTATATCTTTTGCATGGTAAATTATTACACCAATATTCTTATGATTCTTTTGCACCACCAAGTGTTACATATAATTATTTGTTTCATCTTTGGTTCTGAATTACATGCATAAACTGACACAGAGATCTCTCATATAACAATTTGAGCATTGAAAACCCAGAGCAGTTGACATGTCAACAAGGAAGCGTGTAAGAATCCTTTCATTTGTATATGTTTCTTTTTTTTGGGGGAATTTTGAGATGTTATCTGAGACTTGGCCATTTACTGTGTGCTCTAGGAACTTGTTTGCATCATCATTGAAGGGAAATAACTTGTAAGTTTTATAGTACTCATGCTAAATTAATTTTATTTACGTATATAGCTTATACTGATTATAATGTGATTATGCTGACTTGTAATGCCTACTCCATAATTTTCTCAGGGGAATGATTCCATGTTTGGGGAACATTAATTGTCCTAAAAGTAAGTTGATGTGTGATAAATTTCTACCAGACAGTTGATATCTAGTTAATGCTTTAGAATTTGAACATGTTCGATTTTATTTATTTGTTTCTAAGAAGGTGGAAGGTAAAAAGGGGAATTATCTTACCAAAGACTAACATACTTGCATATCACAAGCTTGCTTTTAGGAAATTGAAGAAATGGCATGTCACATTTATTATATAATTGAGCATGCGATGTTAGCATGAGTTTTTTTTCCTGATAACTCCATGTTAGATTGTTAGCATGAATTAATGCGTGTCTGGTTTAACTTATGTTGTAAAAGTAATCACTTATTTTTATTACTCTTTTTAGTGAGCTTTACACAAAATTTATTTTCCCTAAATAATGACTTTCCAAACATGCACATAGTTATTTGAACATTTTCACCAGTAATGATTGTAAAATGGTGCATTTTTGAAGATTCCCCTTTCTTTGGAAGTATTTGTGAATGATTGCCTATAAAATAGATTTTCATTTTGATTTTACACGGAGATACAGACCCACTTACAGTTATTAGGAACATTATATTAATTTTGATCAAACTTGATGTGTAATTGTGTACTTTTGTGTTGTTTTTATTGTTCTATGGAATGCAAGGATTGTGGAACATTTATGTGGTTAAAAATATAAAAGTATTGGTTGTAGAACTAAACATTTGTGTCCAAGACCAAGTGTTGTCATATCACTTGGTGTACGTGGTACTTTTGAAAGAATGTAGATCTTATAGCACAATTTACTATTTGACTAATTCTGAATCATATATAATCAAGGTTTAAATGTATTTTTAGTCCCTACAATATATTGGTTTTTTGGTTTTGGTCCTTATAAAGTATTTTTTTTAAAATAGTTTTTGTAAAATTTCTTTTTTTGATTTTAGTCTCTGTTATTTTGTTTTAATCCTTATAATATATTTATTTTTTCGTTTTTGTCTTTATAATATATAAATAATTTGCTTTTAGTACTTATCAAATTTTTTCTAAAAGGACTAATTCAAAATGAACAAGGACTAAAACCAAAAAATAGATATATTAAAAGGATTAGAACAAATAAAAGGACCAAAACCAAAAAAATAAAATAAATTACAAAGACCATTTTAAAAAAAAAAATTACAAGGACCAAAAACAAAAAAATAATATTTTATAGAAACCAAAAAACATATTTAAACCTATAACCAACTATATATCTTCCCATTTCACTTTTGCATGAAGCTGGTTCTATTTGTCTAGTACTCTTACATCAACTTTTGTACGTTATGTCATATTGAAAATTAGCAACAAGAATTACCAATTTCCTATTCCTTGGCTGTATGATTCAATCAGACTCCCTAGTTTTTTTCCCTTAATAATCAAGAGGAAAAAGAAATTGAGGGTTAGATACATAGGTATGGAAAAGTAACATTGGTTTGAATATTTTTTCCTAATATTTTTTTTTGAGAATTTTTTTTTTTTTCTTTCTAATGTTGTCTTCTTATTGTGCTTGATTCCTTATATTGGCTTTTCACCCCTTTCGGGTTGTCTCAGCTTCTTACTCTCTCCATATAAATTGTGGTGGGAAGTCAATTTCTACTGGAAACATGATATATGATGATGATACACTAGAAGCCGGACCAGCGAGATTTCGCCAAACTGGATCAAATTGGGTATTTAGCAACACTGGTCATTTCTTTGATAGCAGCCTCTTAGACTACTATACCTGGTCTAATACAACTAAGCTTGTTATGGACAACGGTGAACTGTATATGGATGCACGTGTTTCTGCCCTTTCTCTCACATATTATGCATTTTGCATGGGAAATGGACGCTACACAGTGAGTCTTCATTTTGCAGAAATAATGTTCACTGATGATCAAACATATAGCAGCCTCGGAATGCGTGTATTCGACATCTATATTCAGGTGCATGGTTTCATCATTTTACCTTTTTGTCAACCAAATGTTTATTAATATTGAACAACTGTCTTTTGATCATCATAAACCATCATGAACCCATTTGTGTTTGGATTGAAGTATTGCAGAGAAAGTTGGTGCTAAAGGATTTCAATATTGCAAAAGAAGCAGGAGGAGTTGGTAAGGCAGTCATAAAAAAGTTCACTGCTATTGTGAATAGCAGTACCTTGGAGATTCGCTTTCAGTGGGCTGGGAAAGGGACAACTGGTATCCCATTTGGGTCAGTTCATGGTCCTCTTATATCAGCTATATCTGTTGATCCTGGTCAGTTCTACTTCTTTGTAGTTATTTTTCTTCTTCCATTACCTTCATCTCATCTAATATATATATATATATATATATACTTATATATGCAAATTTCTTATGTTATAATCAAGCAGACTTTACACCCCCAGTGGAAAATGGTGGTGGCATACCTGTGGGATCTATTGCTGCAATTGTAGTTACTGGAGCACTTGTTATCATCATAGTATTTGGTATAGCTTGGCGGAGAGGATGCCAAAGACAAAAGTTTCATTAGAAAGGGGTAAGCACTAAGAGGCTAATGTAACAATCATTATCACCAACTTTTTTGCCTGAAATTTTAGGGAAATATCATGCCCAGTTTGGGATTTCGCTAGCATAGAACATAAATTTAGAGGTGAAAGGAAGGCGCGGGATTAGTCAATGCTTGGGAAGTCCCTTCAAATAATATAGTAGTTTTACCATTGGTACCCCAATAATCTTAAAAAATCATGCTTCTAAAGAATGTATTTTGATGAAAATTTTCTACATGATACTTTTTCTTTTATTTTCAGACATTCACATGATTATATATGGTTAAGATGATCGCAATTTTGTCTCTTATTATATATTACTAATTAACTGTTTTTGTTGTTTTAATTGTACTCAAGAAGAATAATTACCAAATCTCTTGTTTTTGGTCATTTAAACTATATAGTAACCAGATATGTTTATACTTGATAATTGATATACAACATCAATATATAGTAATGCCTCACACATTCACCACTTTATATAATTATTCATAAGGAAATTGTAACATTCATAAATAGCATGCTATATAAGTATATTATTTTGTAAAATCTAATTGTTATACACATTTCTATAAATATTTTGCAGAAAGCATATATCAAAATTTAAGTTTCTAAAATCTAGAGTTCTAATCGATATCATGTAAATATATGTTAGGATGTCTCACATTGACCAAAGTACTCATTTTAAGACTTAGATAATCTTCCTCTCTTGAGCAAGCTTTTGGGAGTGAGTTAGGTTTGGTCCTTTTTTAATATGATATCAAACCGTATCCATGGTCTCAATGTTTTATAAATGTCCAATCCTACAAACTCTACACACCAAATGTCCAATCTTAGACATGAGGGGTATGTGTTAAGATTTCCCATATTGACTAAGAATATGGCCATAATACTCGTTGTAAGACTTGGAAATCCTCCAGTCTTGTGCTAGCTTTCGAAAGTGAGTTGGGCCCAATTCGTTTCTAATAAATCAATAGATTTGCATACTGATGTCATTAAGACTTTTCTTTAAAGATATAAACATAATTAGTTTGATCCTCCAATAATAAATATATCAAAATGGTCCTTTAATGTTAATTATTGACAACAAATTGATCACCAATGTCATCTTTTGACATCAAATTGGTGCTCCAAAAGGACTAATTGGATGTCAAAGTGTGACACTTAATGGCCATCTTGATGTATTTAGTGACACTTATATCACTAAAGGACTGCAATTGGTGTTTATCTTAAACCCAAATATATAATTCTAGAATGACACTAAATATTAAGGTTTTAGGCACAGTGCTTAATTTTAAAACTCAAATTAGTTTTTAGCCTATTAAAACTAGTAAGTCAAACTAAACTGTCACAAATTTCGCCTCTAGCAAATTTCTGTCCCAACTCATGTATGCACTCGTTTGATAACTTGTATCTTGCAAACTCTTATAGACAGTATATGATTTGCGGTTTCAATGATGTCATTGCGTCAAGCATAATTTGTATTCTTCCAAACGTAATATTGTGGAAAGTTTCAAAATAAAGATTTATGTTTTCTTATTTTTATTTTTTGGCTTAAACCAAATAGAGCTAAGGGGTGTAGATCTGCAAACTGGCTTATTTAGCTTACGGCAAATAAAAGCTGCAACTAACAACTTTGATATTGCCTTCAAGATTGGAGAAGGAGGGTTTGGTCCTGTTTACAAGGTATTTTGGACATTCAACATTTTATATGACTATCATTGAAAGGTCTATTATTGTTGGTACTTCTTTTCAACTTGTTAAAACTAAAACAAGACTATACCTTTGTTGAAAATGCAGGGTGTTCTTTCAGATGGCACAGTAATAGCAGTTAAACAACTTTCTTCTAAATCAAAACAAGGGAATCGTGAGTTTATAAATGAGATTGGCATGATTTCTGCTTTGCAACACCCTTGTCTAGTTAAGCTCTATGGTTGTTGTATGGAGAGAGATCAGTTGTTGCTGATTTATGAATACATGGAAAACAACAGTCTTGCTCGTGCTTTATTTGGTAATTTCCTTTTCTTTATATTCAAGTTTGGTAGCTCTTCATTAATAATCTACAATCTAGTATGCCTAGCATGTTTACATTATCATATATTATGTTGTCTAATTTCTATGACAAATGCCAATGAAGCACAAGAAAAATGTCAATTGAAGTTGGATTGGTCAACAAGGCAGAGGATTTGTGTTGGTATTGCTAGAGGTTTGGCTTACCTCCATGGAGAGTCAAGGCTGAAGATAGTTCACAGGGACATCAAGGCCACTAATGTGTTACTGGATAAAGATCTCAATCCAAAGATATCTGATTTTGGTTTGGCCAAGCTTGATGAAGAGGGTTATACCCACATAACTACCAGAGTAGCTGGCACTTAGTGAGTTATCATACATTAGTATGTTTTTATGAAATTTGTTAAGTAATACTTATCATTTTGTATGCAAGATTGCACTATATATATAGAAATATATATATAAAGAAATAGAGGTTGTATGTTGAGATACCTCGTTAATTTATTCTAGCCCATTTATTTTAGCTTTAGAAGTTGTATTTTCAACAGTTAATGTATGAATTTTCAATACTGCAGTGGATACATGGCTCCTGAATATGCAATGCACGGTTATTTGACCGACAAAGCAGATGTTTATAGTTTTGGCATTGTTGCATTGGAAATTGTTTGTGGAAAGAGTAACTCCATGAACTGGCCAAAGGAAGGGTGTTTCTCTCTTGTTGATTGGGTAACTTTTACTCTCATGATCTCCTACTTTCATGCCAATGCAATTGTCCGTTATAATATTTAAGAAGATTTTTATTGTTGCATAAACACTCCCTTAAAAAATCCCATTCAATATTAATCTAATGCAACATTTGAAGAAGAAAACAACCCTAAATCAATCTTTTGTTTAATAGTTTAAGTTGTGGATTGTTGTCAGCCTTTAGATGTTGTTTGTATTTTGTTTTGCCAGGTGCATCTCTTGAAAGAAAAAGGTAATCTAATGGACCTAGTTGATGAGAGGTTGCGTGAAGACTTCAAAAGAGATGAAGTAATGGTCATGATCAATGTGGCTCTTTTATGCACACAAGTTTCTCCACTACACAGACCCACCATGGCTTCAGTGGTCTGCATACTTGAAGGCAAAACTGATGTTCAAGATGTGGTGTTAGACACAAGCCAGGTATTAGATGGAAAGAAGTTAGAGGTAATCCAACAGTATTACCGTCTCAGAGAAAAAAATAAGACCCATGATATTCAAGAAGAGAGCATCTCAATGGCTGAAACTTCAGCCTTTATGTCTGACACAGATCTATATTCTGTCAACATGGATTCTTCTTACTAGGAGAAAAACGATTAGATAATCTACCATCATTTTGTGGATGATATATATAGCTTATACTTAGTTCTGTCTTTCCTTCATATTTATTCCCTGTGATGGATGGCCATGATCTATCTCCTTTTTCCTGTACTACAATGAGAAGCAGAAACAATTCCCATGGAAGTTATTACTTTGTTGCATATGTATTGTAGTACTTTATGTTATTGAAAAGAATAACTTTATTTGCACAAGGCTTTTGTAGGGTCATCTTGTTATGGCTACCAATGTTTGGAGTTAACTAATCCTGGACAGGTCGTAAAAGTTGACTTTTACAATTGTACTAAATTAACGTTAACCTTATGTTTGGATGAGAAATTTTAAGGTAATAATTTATTTTTTTTAAGGAATTTAAAATGCTTTATTGTAAAATATGTTGTTTTGATAGAAAATTTAGTAAAAAATTAAAATTTTAGTAACTTGTAAAGGTATTTTGATTATTTAAAATTATATAATTTTAAATTTTACCTAAAAATAATAATTTAAAATTTTTCATCTCCACTTTCTCTTTCTTTTCTATCACCTTTATATCTTTTTTTCTCTCTCCTCTCTTTTCCTTTTTCTCTGCTATCTTTTTCTTCTCTCTCTTCCCTCTTTCTTTTCTCTCTCTAACTCTTCTTTCTTTCTCCTCTCTCTTTGTTCTCTCTTTGTCTCCTCTCCTCTCTTCACTCTCCTTCTTCTCTTCTCTCTTTCTCTTCTCCCTTTCTCCCATCTCTCTCTCTTCTTTCTCCTCTCTCTATCAATATTGACGTATAAAATATTAATATTTGTATTTTTAAATGTTAAACAAAGGGCTGTATTTAAGAGGGGGGGGGGGTGAATTGGATCTTTCAAAAATTTTAAAAATCTCTAATTTCTTTTCAATAATGAACAACTAGATTTTGCAAAAACTTTGAATCTTATTGATTTGGTTATACAAATGAAATAGAATTAGATCAATTTATCTTAAACTTTTCTATGCAAAGAGTCTTATGATTTTAAATGCAAGTGATCAAGATTCATTATGCTAACAAGATGATAGAGGAAAAAAAAAGAGGAAACAAGATATATACTGGTTCGATCACTACCATTGTGATCTACATTCAGTTTCCAATCAAACCGATTGGTGTTATCACTAAGTAATTCAAATGTTTACAAACACTATGCACAAACACAAGAATTACAATCAAACAAACCACACAATCAAGTTTCTTGAACCCTATCAAAAAAAACTTGAAACCTTTCTTGTGGAACCCTACCACAAGGAAGATATGAGAGACACCCTCTCAAGAACGAAAATCAAATTAAAAGAAGGTTAGATATTATCTTGGTTTGTGATAGATGGAAAACAATGAAGACCCAATCAAACTTTACCTAAGAAAAAACTTCTCTTTATCCTCAAGGTTGATCAATGATGAGCTCTGTGACTTTGATCCAAAACTTGTAGTGATGAAGAAGAATGATATGAATTTTCTCTAGAAAAACTCTCTCAAATTTAGAAAATTGTAGTTGTATTGAAGAAGTGTAGAAAGACTCACTAAGGTTCACTTTATATAGAGAGCTCACTGGAATAACTAGTTATATTGTCTTGTAATCAGTTATTTTGTTATTAGAAATCTGAAAATGAAGTTTGAATGGATTTAACTAGTTATTTTCGTGTGTAATCAGTTAAAACTAGTTGCATAGCTTTGTAACTAGTTATTTTTGCATAGGACAAAAACGGTGTTATATTATGTAACTAACTGGTTACAAAATTATGTAATTAGTTACAGCAGAAATAACTGATTACGTAATATTGTAACTAGTTAAAACAGAAAACATGTAACTGATTACATATCAATTTAACTAGTTAAAACTGTAACGCCCTTTGTTACAACAATAACCCACATTAAACATAATCTCAAATAATTACGAAAATGAAATTTAAGAGATGAAACTGCCAGAAGTAATACCTCAATAATGAAAAAAAAACAATATTTATAATCTTTACATAAGGAAAAGAAAAACATTGTTATCAAACCGGACATCTACAAAATAAGAAAAGTAATAAAAGAACATCCAATCTAGGCACACTGGTCCTTTAATCTAAAAAGAAACTAATCAAGCTAAAATATAACCAAAAGAAAAAAAAAACTACGACTCCAAGTTTCCTTCGTCCTTGTAACTTCACCCTTGTGTTCTGAAAACAACACATTTAATGAGATAATAATCCCAGTGAATAAAACAAGTTCTAAAATGGTTCGCAATCAGTGTTGTTCTCAGCCGGTGCGGTAACCAGAAAAAGACAATCATGGTACCTGCAAAATAAGTTCATAAAAAGACTTTTTTTTTTAAAAAAAGCAAATACAAGACATTTAGTTCAAACATATAATTAAAAAGGAAATCAACAATTTTCATACCCAAATATTTGTATTCCAAACACTTGACTCTATACATTACTTAGTGATTCCCAGAATCACCCTACTTGACTCCTCAATTCCTGAAATCAATGTGAATCCCAGATTCACTTATATTTAATATTTTCTTTTTATAATTGGTTCCCAGAACCAGTGTGAGTCTCTGACCCACTGTGAATCCTGGATTCACTAAGGTATATGAGCTCATATTTATGCAATGACATTCCACTGCCTTCCCCATCCTAGATGAAGGTATCTCATATCATATCTCATCCCAGATGTAAATATGTTAAATAAATAAATATCCCATCCCGGATGGTGATATTTCTCATCTTATTCCCAGAATAAGATGTATATCATCATTCCTTCCTAGAAGGTAATGACTGACTCTTACAATAACAAAAATACGTCATCCCCAATAATTGTAAAATAAATTCCCAAACTCGATACTTCAATAACAATTCTCAAAATTGTACTATAATAATACTATAATATCATAAACAACAATTTAGTAATGTAAAATAATGCATCAAATATAATATATATGTAAATTATATATATATATATATATATATATATATATATATATATATAAATATAATTAGGTATTTATATGGCAATTTAACGTGATAAAACGCAAGCAACAGAGGGGTCGAGGTTCGAATTTCCAATTAACCTCAAGGTATAAATAAATATAGCAATTGAAAATCCTAATCCATGGCCACGCATATTCTTTTCGCTGTAAGCCTAGATAACAAAAGTCATAAACACTAAATTCTCACCCAACCTCTTTTATTGCGTGCAAATGATGGGCGCAGTCATGGAAATTGGCAAATCGTTCGAGAACCCAAATTACCACAGCAAACAACTTTTTTTATACAAATAATACTGCGATTTAGAAACTACACCCAGTACACGTGAACATTCAGGTGTGGTCCGACTTTAATATCTAGAATGTCGTTAGTCCCGAATTCTATTTATTAAGAACCCCTAAGAAATTACATCTTTTAAAAATTCATATCATGGAAGTTTAAAAAAGGTTGTTCTACTCACCTCTTGAAACAAAATTGTTTGATGCTTTCTCTATTGACTGCGTCAACAAGGTTGGCTCCATCTCTTTCTTGTTTCCAATCCTCGAGCAGTCTATTGTCTTTCTTATTTTTTCAAAGAAGAAAATTGACTCTGTCACTAAGATAAGAAATTGTCTATCCCTTGTATGTTTACCCACTAACGTGATTTTGTTGAGGTTTGTTTCTCTTATTATTTATTTATTTTCTTCAACATGGGTTCCCCAACTAGTAGTATCTAATTTTTATCTGATTATCTATTATTTTATCTTTTGTACTTTGCAAAAGCAAAATAATTTTAACAATTCTTATCTTAAGCACTTAATCTTTTAATTGATTAAACAATATGTAACTAAGTACTATTTATTATTATTTTTCCTTATAATAACTAAATAATAAAGTAATTTTAGGATGTTACAAAAACAGTGTATATTTCCACTGTTTATACGAATTTAAACGGATTTAATCGATTACAAAGCTAACTTAACCAATTAAATGGTTCTTTAACATAAGATTGAGTGGTTCGAAAGCTTTAGTGTGTAGTTCTTCTTTCCTATCAATTTAAAAACAAGTTTTATCTAATTATTTCTCTTTAAATTCAATTTTAGATTTATAAAAAACATATTTCTACTTTGTTAACCTTTAAGTCTTAAGCTTTGAGCTCATCACCATCAAACCATCAAGGATAGAGATAAATCATGCAAGACACACAGCCACACACACATACATAAACACACATTACAACTTTGTACTCATCAAGAGGCTAAATCATCAAAACTATATTAAATCTCTTAGGGCAAGAGTAATTATCTTCTTGCTTCTTCATTAAATTATTAAATATTTTAAAATTGGCTAATATTTATTTTTGGTAAAGTTTAATGTTAAAATTTTAATTTTTAAATATATATTTAAAAATTAAATTTTGCATATGGTGAAAATTAAAATGTCATATCTAAAGTAAGAATTTGAAATTTAAGAAATTTGAATTGATTTATCCAAACAAATTATTTAATAAATGAAAGAAATGTAAATTAGAGCAATTCATATTTTAAGCATTTCAAATTTTTTGAAAATTTAAAATTCCTCATTCCTCATCTAAACACAACCTAATTGTGCTTCTTAAATAGAACAAAAAGTTAACATTAATTGTACTATATATATATATATATATATAGTATAGACTTTCAAAATCTAGCATAAGAGTGTGTTTGGTCCAGCTTTTTGGAGCGTATATTCTCCTTAAATAAAAGGAGAAACTAGGCCAAACACTTTTATGAAAAGCTCTTAAAAAAATAAGCAACTTATTTTTATAGAATAAAATTTGAAAAAAAAAGTAGTTTGTAATTAAATTGGTAAGGGATGTTACCAAAAAAAAAGTTGGTAGGGGAAATTTTTTACAGCTTACACGGAGCTCATTCACATAGTTTCCTCTTCGAAATCCAACACAATCAAAAATTCCATTTTTTTTTAATTTTCTACTGATTTCCTAATTTGAGTATTTCACCAACTTCCTCATTAATAATACTTACATATATTAGTTTATTTTAAATTAATTTATTTTATTGTAAGATCTTAATTTGTTTATAAATTATTTATTTTTAAAAATTACACTACTACCTATTTTTGATTTTTTAAACTTTCTTTACAAGAAATAAAAGACCGTTACTCAAATGAGTAAATAATATAGTTAAATAAAATTTTGTATTTTAAACTATTATATTTTTATTCTTGAAATTTAATTTAGATTTCATATTTTTTATAATTTTTAATTTGTAGTTAAGTTTTTGAATTCTTACTTACAACAATAAAATTATTAAATATTTTTTAGATTATTTATTAAATACTTTTTAATATATATTGAAATTATTGATTTTGTTTAAATAAAATATTTTTATCACCTAAAATATTATTGAATAAAAATAATTTTTTAATTATTTTATCTTTTGTACTTAATATTTCAATTTATTTAATTAATACTATATATAATAAAATATTTTAAATCATCTTTAAATTAATTTTATTAATTAAAATAATTTTTGACAGTTTTAAAATTAAAATTTTTAAATGTATTCACTACATGGAATAAAAGAATGATATTGAAATGAGTAAATAATATACATAAATAAAACTTTGATATCTAGAAATATTTACAATGCTTATTCTTTAAAATTTAATTAGATTTTATATTTTTTTAATTTTTATTTGTAGTTAAGTTTTTTAATTTTAATTACATTAATATATTTGTTAAATACTTTTTGTATTATTTTTTAAATACAATTTAATATATATTGACATTATTGATTTCTGTTAAAAATATTATTTATTATCTTCTAAAAATATTATTGAACAATAAGATAAAAGTTTTTAATATTTTACCTTTTATAATTAATACTTAATTAATGTAAGTAATATTATGTATAATAAAACATTTATAAATCATCGTTAAAAACCATTTTTATTAATTAAAATATTTTAGACATTTTTAAAATTAAAAAAAATTAAATGTATATATTTTAATAGTTTATGTATTTTTGTTATCATTAAAATAAATTTATGTTGATTAAATTAATTTTACATATTTGTAGTACAAAAATTAATTTTACATAATTTTTTATTATTTTATCAATATATTGTTCTATTGAGTAAGGCAATTCTATTAAGTGAGGCAATTAGTTTTAAATAATTTTAAATTATTTACCAAACAACTTTAGCTTAAAAGAACTTTAAATTTTAAAAAAAATTACTAAACAACTTCTACTTTATTTTTAAAGCTCTTATTGTGAGCTTTAACTTTAAAGTAATTTTTAAGGGAAAAAAAAAAGAGTTTAATGGTCATACACTGTCAGTGTAAAAAGTTTTACACTGTCATCCAATCAAAATCACCATTAATATGACTTTTAAAGTATTATTACAAAACTCAACAAACTTACAATAAATAATGGTTTGTGATTGGATAACAATGTAAAATTTTTTATACTATCAGTGCATAGCCATTAAACTCAAAAAAAAAAAAAGGTCAAACATAACCTAATAATTTAATTTTGTTGGACAAAATGTACTAACAATGGCAATCTTAATGTTTGACATGTTTATCTATTAATAAATGATACATTTTTTAAAATGTTTTGACTAATATAAAACGTTAACTAATAACTTTTTGGGTTTAATGACTGATTCAATTTGACAAGTATTGGTGCAAAGTCCTTTCCTATTTTAATAATATTTTAATGTTTAATAATTTATGGGCTTAATGTTTGACAGTAAATTATATTAAATTAATTTTTATTTTCAAACAAACAATATTTTCATTCAATTTTTGTGGTTATAGAAGACTTTTTATTTTCTGCTAAGAAATAAACAGGCAAGAAATCAACAGGTACAACTATTATGAGAAATAAAATAAATGAAGTGACTTGTAGAAATATTGGGTTTGAGGCTATCAGCAGAGTATCCAGGGGACCAGAAAAGATTTATAGATGCAGCAAACCATCGTACGCGATAAGCTCAGAAAGTGGTAAGGCAATTCCAACTTACAAGCATGTAATTGTAATCAATAAATAAAAGTTGATAAAGACCTACATGATTATCCATCTATGGCTCACCTTCATACTTATCTATATTCCATACACGACTGTTCGTATGTTTCTTCTTCTTCTTATTAAAGCTTTACATTAATTTTGAACAAGTTTCTTTTTCTAAAAAAAAAATATCAATTCCATTCCTAAAGTATAACTCCCTCTTCTAAATAGCCCTTAAAATAAACACAATTATATAAGTAATACCTCAAGTATTATAAATCATACTAAAAGGCTCTCAACTCAAGTATTGAAACATCCTTCAATTAGTCCTTAGACGCTAGTAAAATATATCAACGTAGAGACTAAATTGATGGATATTCAATACTTTATGAATTATTTATATAATTTCATTAATTCAAGGATTATTTAAGAGAGAGAGTATATTTGAAAGACCAAATTGATGGTTTATATATATATATATATATATAGAGAGAGAGAGAGAGAGAGAGAGAGAGGAGAGAGAGAGAGAGGATCAAAGTATACTAGTGTAACTCTTAATTAGATAATGTTTTCTTAAAATTTACCATTAGATTAAAAGTTCTTTTCACATAGATTATGTATATAAAATTTATATTTATTCAAAATTATTTGATATCTCATTGATACAAATCAAAATTGATGTAATATGTACTTTTCAAAGTATACTAAAATATGAATCATTTGATCACCTTTTTATTGTTATTCAATTTTGACAAAATTTGACACAAACAATTATGATAAAAAACAAGTGTGTATACGTTAGCAAATCTCACATACATACATACATACATACATATATGTGTGTGTGTGTGTGTGTATGGGTCAGGATTCGTTGATACCAAGTGTTAAAATTAGTTAAATTACACCTTCAATAAATTTTGGTAAAATACAAATTTAACCAATCCAACCGTTGAATTTGATGTTCTTATTAATTGGATTAAGTATACAAATTTTATATAATTCTAAAATTATTTAATAGTTCATCACATCATCTTATTAACATACAATATGATATTAAAATATATGTAAATATTCAATGTTAGATAACATATCTAGAAAAGTCCAAATGATGTGAAATTTGATAAACATAATCATGAAATAATATTACATAATGCAACAGTTGAATTGGTTAAATTTACGTTGTACAAAAAATTATTGAAAATGTAATTTGACTAATTTTGACACTTGATATTAACGGATCCTAATCCTCTCTCTCTCTCTCTCTCTCTCTCTCTCTATATATATATATATATATATATATATATATATATATATATGATTTGTGACTTGTGATTTGGTTAAAAATCGTGTATTTGGATTCAGACTTTAGTAGTTTAACCGTTAAGTAGGACGCTTGACCCAGTTAGGATGTCCAAGTCCAATTACTTTGAAGTTTGAACATTAGTCCAAGTCCAAATCGTAGTGACTTTGGAATTCACGATTTTAACCATAACACAAGTTAGTTCTTTCAAACTTGGATCGTAGTGACTGGTTCTAACTACACATTATTATTAATTTAGCACTTTAAAAAATGAAATAATGTTTTATTTTATCAAAAAAAAAAAAAGTTTTAAAAACATACATTGAATTTGGAATTTCACTCCCATTTTTTTTCTTCCTCTTTTGAAATACCAAAATTAATAGTAGAAGTTAAAAATGGGTGACAATGATAGTTAGAGTCAAACAAGAGAAAATTAATCCTAAAAAATGTTTACATTAAAATATATTGAAAGGTAATATATAGTAGTCTTACAATAAAAAATGTAATTTTAAAAAAGAAGGCAATAATTAAGGGAAGGGATATTGTATGTCTTGGATATACTTGTGTTTGCTTAATAACATTTTATATAATAAGAATTTAACAAATCTAACTTTTGAATCATGTGATATTATCTTAATAATCTCATATATCAAAATTTAGATAATTTAAACACGAGTAAATAGTCTATGTAAACATTTGTACTCTATCATCCAATTACATATTGTATATGATAAATTTGCTGATTTTTACCATAACTATTTCAAAAGTAATATCTACCATGATTTTGATTGATTGATAAATGTAAAATTTTTACATCGACAATGCATAGAAACTAAACTCTTTAAACATTATAAAAATATAATTTTATAATGAACAATTACTTATATTTTAGAAAGTATATTATGATACAAATACAAATTTATTTTTAATTATTGATAATTTTTTAAAAATATTTAAATTAATTTATAAATGAAAATAAAAATGATAGATTAAAAAAATATGAGGGGTTAAGAAAATCCTTAAGAACACTCTCGTTGAAGAAAATAGTTAAAACACTCTCGTTGAAAGAAGAGTTCCTAAAACCGCTCTTATTCAATATAGTTATTCTAATTTATATATATAGAGGACGATATATCGTTTCGAAATAGTTTAAAAGAATATATTCTGCATACACGATCCCTTTTATTCATGTGTTATTTTCAATAATGATGATTTTTTATAAAACATTAATGATGATTTTTTTAATTGAGTTTTGATAGGGAAATTATTTAATGATAAATCATCTTAGAAACACAATCTCAGGATAGGATAAGAATGATGAATCATTCGCAAAGAGATAAGAATGCATGCACGTTCATTTTAAATACGGAACAATGATTTGAAACTTTTTTTTTTTTTTGGTAATTGACATCTTATAATTTGAATTTTATCTTCCTCTCGGAATTATTTTAAATATAAAATTTTATATATATAAAATTAATAAACATAGAAATATATATATTGATTAAAATGATTAAAATTTTAATTTAAAAATATATTTCCTTTTATTTTTATTTAATAAAATAAATTCATCATTATTATTAAAAAATATTTATCATATATAATTTTTTCTTAACATACTACCTTTACTATTATTAAATAATAAGATTTTAATTATAATGCAATGATAGTGTTGTTATTCAATTATAAATTGTTATGTGCAATAATATTATTTACTTTGTAATAATTACTTTGAGACTATGTTTGGCAAAAATAGTTGGAAAGCTAACTAAAAGCTGAAAAGCTAGCTAGAGGCTAAAAAGTTAGCCGATAGCTGAAAGTTTGAAGCTATTAAGTTAGTTTATTGAATTATAAGTTTTTAATAAAATTATCTATTGAAACAATTGATAAATGTAAAATTATAGAAATAAACATATTAATATGATATTTTTATATAATTTTAATTTTATTTTTGATAAAATATTTTTGGAGTATTTATAATTTTAGTTTTTTAATAATTTTAAATTTTGTATTATTTATTTAGATAGTTATTTTAAGTACATTTTAGTTTCAAATTTTTATTTGTATTCTACTATTATCTTACACTAAATCTTAAAAATAGTAGCAATCAAGTTAAAATAAATAAAATTAATGGTTCAAATATCTAAAAGTATAATGTTAAAATAATAGAATAAATATTATAATAGTTAATGGTTAAAATAAATAATGTATATAAAAATATCCAAAAAGATACAAAATAAAATAAATCTATCATCTACTATTATCAATATCTTGAAGTATAATGTTAAAATAATAAATAATAATGTAAATAGTATAATGGTTAAAATAAACCAGTGTAATATAAAAAATTATAAAATAAAATAAAACCTATCATTTAAGGAGGAAGGAGAAAAAAAAAGTAATAAAACCCTTTCTTATTAAAAATGGTAAAAAAGATATTTAATATAAATATTTTAAGAGTAAAAAAGAATAAAATATAAGAAGGTAGAAGCTAACGTTTAAAAATACTACTTGAAGTAGCGTTTCAAAAAATGCTACAAACTACTAAAAAACTAGTTTACTAAAAATATTAATAGAGTCAAATAAGTTTTTCATTATTAAAAAAAATTAAAAGCTAACTGGAAATGTTTGTCAACATACATTAAAAGTCATATATGAGGCAATTGCTAATTGGTTGGCAATATAGAATGTTACATGATAATGCCATAAAAATTAAATTTTAATAATAATATTTTTATCTCTTATATATATACTATCTATATATCTATATATATATATATATATATATATTATATATAGATATATTTGTATACAATGATGATAATAGGGTTTGAATCTAAAAACTCGTGCAAACTACCTACCCAAATCCTCCACCCCTACCACTATGTTGACCTTGTTATATTTTTGTTTTTAAACTTTCCGTAAATTTAAAAAGAGTTTAATTTCTATGTATTGTCAGTGTAAAAAATTTTATATTGTCACTAATAAAAAATCATGATAAATATGCTTTTTAAAGTAATTATTATAAAAATTATTATATATAATAATTTGTAATTGACTGATAATATAAAATCTTTTACACTATTAGTACATAAACTATTTAAAATTATTTACCATGCATAAACTATTTACTCATTTCAAAATTACCCAAGAGGATACTAGAAAAACTTGATAGTTTGCTACACAACTTTGATGTTCGTTTAGTTTATTTAGTTCATCAATTATGATTATAACTTTATTTTACAATAATTCATGGCCAAAACGTTAAAATATAATAAATTACTATTCAAAAACAAAGGAAACATTAAATAAGAATTATTTTCATTTCTGTTTCCATTAAGTGATTTAATCAGCCCTTATATTTGTTGACTAAGTATATTTAATGCTTCATTATGATCAAGATTTTGACGTGTTTTGACTATTTGAGAGATTGTTTCGTTAATAATGACTATTATAATTCTTTAGAATTAGTTGAGTACACAATTCTACAAGTCACAAGTGTTGTAAGTAAATATTGTAAGTTGAAAAGAGTTGATGAGATTGATCATGGACTCTTTTTTTTTATATATAATTATATTGTACGTATGAAAATATTTACTATCTTTATTAATAACTAATTTTTGTCAAAAAATCTAGCTGAAACACTTTTAATATACTTAATGTAACTTAGACCAACAATATATTGGTGATTATACCATGGTCTTTGAATCAGGGAAAGTATGCTATCAATAGTTTTTAATTGATTAAACTTTTTGGACACCATAGAAATCAAACTCTTACACAATTTAGAAGAGTCATACCCTTTAACTCTGACAATCAAATTAACACATGAAAATCCAGTTTCACCTCCGCAAGTACAATCCCACAAGTTTCCGTAATTCCCTTTCATGGCTTCATTATTTGGTGGTAACCCACACCTCAAATTTTCTTTAAGAAAATAATAATAAAAGCAAACGAAATAACTCTTTCTCTCTCCATCCAGAGAGTGTCCCTATATTCATAAACACATGCAGCCGCACTTGTATAAATGCCAAGCTGGTGCGTGTAGAACAACACAAAGAAAGAATCACAAGAGAGAGGGAGAACCTCTCATAGTCCTTGCCGCATTACCATCTCTCTCTCTCTCCTCCTCGTACTCTTTCGTTGCGTGTGTGTGAGAGAGAAAGAGATTAAGAAATGGGTGAATGTGTTCAATGTGGTTTCTCTTGTCGTGTGCCCTGTTTCTTCTTCTGGTCATGTTCCCCTCTTCTTCTTCTTCTCCTCCTTCTTGGGTTGGCGTTGAAAGTGAGAGGAGAGGGTTGGGATTCGAAGCAGTGCGATTTGTTCACGGGGACATGGGTCGTGGATGAATCGTACCCGCTGTATCAACCCGCCACGTGTCCCTCGAGCCGAGCGAGTTCAGGTGCCAAGGGAATGGACGCCCTGACCTGATTTACCCACTATAGATGGCACCCACTGGCCTGCAATTTACTCAGGTTGGTACACCCTCTTATCATCACTTTCCCTTTTTAATTTACTGTTTTTTTTTTTGGATGAAGGTTCCTTTCGAATTTTGATTCATACACTTTTCCAATAAATAAATAAATCAATATATTAATTTCTTTTCTAATAAAATAACCTTGTGCTTGTCCATTTTTGCCAGAGAAGCAGAGTTCAACAGCATGTCTATCTCCATTTTATATGATGGTTTTAAAATGTTCTGTCATAGTTTTTTCAAAATATATATAGACACCTGCTCTGATTACGTGAGTTCTATATATAAATATAAACGAGTTTTACAGTAAAGAAACATATCAAATAGTCTATTGGTGGATTATTTTTTTAAATTGTTAGATATATGAATAAAAAAAATTAATGGTTGAAATTATTAATCAAATTAACAAATCATAACTGTTGATTTTTTTTTATTAATATCTAATGATTTAGAAAAGTAGTCTGTCACTACTTATTAGTGGTCCACCGTAGAATTTACCATAAATATAATTGTTTTTAAATAAAAGAAAATAGGTTATGTGATAGTCTAAGTTATATTGTTATTCAATTACAAATTACTATTTATGATTTGTTGGTTTTTTATATAATTACTTTAAAAATTATACGAACAATAATTTTTGATTAATTAATAGTATAAAAATTTTTATATCAACAATATATAACCATTATAACTTACTGTTACATAGTGTTTGTCTTATATTTTTCATGCTCTTACATTGAAATTTAAGAGTTGTCTGGTAACGATTTATTTTTATGGGCATTAATTAGTATTCAAAGTAAGTTACTAAATATTCATTAAATATTAATTATATACAGTACTTGGTAAGCTTTTAAATATTTATTATAAAACCGACAATTATTAAGTAATTCATATTCTTAAAAGTACTGTAATTAATTACTCTGAATATTTAAAGACATGATTAATATATATATTTTTAAATTTATGTGGCCCTCGTCTTTATTAGTTTATTTTTTACCTCAATGAATGTTAAAAATTAACAATTTATTAAAAAAAGAAATTCTTTAAGAGGGAGTATATAAATATTTTTTAAATTATTTTTTCTAATAATTAACAATATTTTATTGTTCTCAAATAAATTAATGGTAAATTTAATAACTTAAAGCATTTTTATTTCTACAAATTATCTTACTTAAAGTTTTTCTTTCATTCTTGGTGAAATATTATAGCAGATCATGTGACCTTTTTGGTATGATCCCATCGTCCAGCACTGTAAATAAATACAGAATTTTAAAAAAAGTCTGAAGAAGACATTAGCGGAAATTAGAGGTTTCGAAGGTGTGGCTTGGGTGGGGAAACGCAGCTTCACGGGCACCCATAAAAGCCCTGTTGGCAGCTGTGAGGGAAAAGTGCTTGGCAAACATGGCAGTTATGACATACAAAACAACACCCAACAGTTCATTAGATTAAAGTGTGTTGCGTAAAGAAGAAGAAACAGAAGGAGAAAAAAGAGAAAGGAAGGGAAGAAGGAAAAAAAAGAAGGTGAAAAATAAAGTAAAAGTGGAAGGGTTGGTGAAGTAAAACAAAATATACAAAAAATTAACTTTTTTTGAAAAGTAGTATGATGGTAATATAATATAATTAGGAGTAGGATTATGATTAGCATAATATAAGGGACACCAAATCGATTTGTGTTTCAGTAAATAGATTTGGCGTCTTAATAAGGGAAGCAAATCAATTTGTGGAAAAAAGGACGCGACTAAAATTTAGAAAAAAGAAAGAGAAGACAGTGAGTCTACTAATTAAATCGATTGGTAGGGAGTGGTTGTATTTTTTGCATATTTTTTGTTTTTTAAGTAAAAATTTTTTTTGGTGAGTTTCACATATTTTTTAAATATTTTTTCACACTTTCATCTTACTAAACAATTAATATTCTCTCACTTCTACTCTTTTTCTTCTCTGTTTTGTGTCTACCAAGCGTTAGATTTTCATATTTACCAACTTTTTAATTTTTATATAAAACTACTCCGCCGATAAAAATAGTGTCGGTTGATTCACTCACGGGTTCGTCTGTTGTCGGAAACTCTTGCTTTTTTTTTTTCCAATTCCCTTTTCCATCTTCCACATTTCATCCTATTTCCAATGAGTCTCCTTTCCTTTTGCACCAATTTTTCTTTTCGAGAAAAAGAAGACAACTTGAACTGGAAGTGAAGTAAGCGACAAATTATAACAGTAATTGACGTTTCGTGTGTAGTTGTTTCATTAATTTTTCTGAAAAGTGAAGCCAGAAAAAGTTATAACCATAATTGACAATTCGTATACAATTGTTTCATTTATTTTTCTGAAATTTTCAATTTTTTTTTCGCAGATTTGACGGTCGAGATTTTCTGGAGAAGATGAGGGGAAGAGCATCATGTTCGTGGGAGATTCACTGAGCAGGAATCAATGGCAGTCTTGACTTGCTTGCTTCATTCAGCAGTGCCCAATTCAAATTATACTTTGGTTAGAGTTGGAGATGTTTCTATCTTCACATTTACGGTATGATTTATAACTTTGATTACATTATATACTATATTTGAAGTCATGTTAATTGTTTTTTTTATTTAGACCAAAATTTAGATGAAGTTTCTTAAAGTTTAATTTTTTGCATTGTAAAAAATGATATAATATCAAACTAATCATAATTTTTGTTGATATGATTTTTAAGATAAATTTTATAAAAATTAACAAACTTATATACGTATCAATTAATCAAAAATTATTGTTGGTATATAAAAATTAACCAATTTATCATACATATAATTAAATATGTTAGAGTATGAACTATTTACTCTAACACAAACTTTTTTCACATAAATTATGACAATAAAGTTCTAATTTTAACCGAAGAACAACGATAAAAACACTAAAACATCTGAATCTAATAATTCTGTCCTTTTATAAGTATACTTTTTAGTGGCCATACACATCATCATTGTTTTATCTGACTTCTAAATTAAAGTGGGGAAGAAGATTCTTTTTCCGTCCGGAAAAGAGATGGTGGTGTAAGAAATTGTTTGCAGTGCAACCGTAAGGGATGGACAACGTGGGGTAAGGTGCAAATGTGCAATGGTTATTGGTTAAGTCATAAGTGGTCCCTTTGCTTGTCCATATTCATAAGTCACTTGAGGAAATGGTTAGCTTCCGTATTGGCTTCCATTTTTTCATTGGTTAAGTCATGACGTGTCCCCTCTTGCCACTTGCAACTCCAACTGTTTCTCTTATCTTGGATAGGCAAGCTATCAAATCGCAAGGCTTGAGGCTGTGTGTGATGTGAAAGGAAAAAAATTACCTTTGGTCAAATGTGTATTAGATTCTAACTAAAAGGTTACTAAATCTTCAAAAACAATCATCCCCTTTCCTCATCGTTTTAATGCATGCCAAAATTACTTGGTATTTTGTGATAGTATATGTTGTGGTGCTAGCATGCTTTTTATTGCATTATTTGATTTCATCATTATCTTAGGGAATCTTCATTCATATATATTTTTTTAAATAATTTGCAGGAGTATAAGGTTAAAGTGATGCTAGATAGGAACGTGTATCTAGTTGACGTTGTCAAAGAGAACATTGGCAGGGTCTTGAAGCTTGATTCAATAGAAGGAAGCAAGCTGTGGCATGGGGTTGATATGCTTATCTTTAACACGTGGCACTGGTGGTCCCGTAGAGGACCCACTCAACCGTAAGTTTCTTAATTTTTATTTAAGAATAAATTATTTGGGAGCATCTAATCAAGTTTAAATAAAATACATTTAAAAATTGCCTTTTCAAGTTTATAAATTGTCTAAAGTTGAAATGATTGTTGTAATTTTCGTTATTCAATGAGTTTGTAACGAATGAATTTTTCAGATGGGATTATATCGAACTGGGAGGTCTAGTTTTGAAAGACATGGATCGGATGAAGGCTTTTGAAGAAGCACTTAGGACGTGGGCTGCATGGGTAGACGCCACCGTTGACCCTACGAAAGTGAAGGTCTTCTTTCAAGGAATTTCCCCATCTCACTACAAGTAAGCAATCATAACCCACCCATTTTATCATTTGTTATTCAAAATTCAAAAAGTAGCAACAAACTCATCACAAGAAAGAGAATCTAGTATTCCCATTTACATGAGGGAAAACATAGAAGTATGCTTTCTTTTTGGTTCTAAAATAGAATTAATAATTTGGATTTAGATAAAATCTCCAAAATTATAATTTGGCTAAAAGTTAAAAACAAAAACCAAAAAAAAAAAAAACTTTTACCCAAATGATAATTGGACTTCCCTAACAGAAATCTCAACACATGTACACCATTGCGTTAGTATGATTGTTAGTATAAGTTCTTGAACCATTGGATCCAATCTAAAAGTTTACAAATGATTCCATTACAAAATTGAGTTTAATTTTGATCGATACACTATCTTGTAAAGTGTCAACCAATTAAAAATCATCTTAAATTTAATTTTTAAAATAATTATCACAAAAGGTCAACAATCTTAAAATATATAACTATCTATAATTAGATAACAATGTAAAAAACTTCTTACAATTTCATTACATCCTAATCAAATTCCCACAAAGTTTGTTGGGGCATGACAATGTTTCTATTTGAACACTGATTTCAGTGGCAGCCTATGGAATGAACCATTTGCAAGGAGCTGCATCCGGCAGAGGACACCGGTGGCTGGATCGACATATCCCGGTGGTTTGCCACCGGCGGTGGCGGTGTTAAAGAGTGTGCTGAGCACAATCAAGAAACCAGTCACACTGCTTGACATCACAACCCTCTCACTGCTTCGAAAAGATGGACACCCTTCCATATATGGACTCACTGGACCCGCGGGAATGGACTGCAGCCATTGGTGTCTTCCTGGTGTTCCAGATACTTGGAACGAGATACTTTACAACCTTATTTGATGGCAAAATTTTTATTCATGATTTAATTGGGGGGGTTTAGTCGATTCTTATAGAAAAAATCATATACCAAAAAGGGTTGGACCACACACTGATTAATTGGAATATGCCTCGTGCCTAAAGTGAATAATAAAAAAATTACATCATACATCATTCATCTATCTATCTACCTATATTCCTTTTTCAACTACCTTATCCTTTTGTTCCCCTTAACTTCACCAAGCTGATTGCAAACTTTACTTCATCAACAATTTCAGCCAAACAATGTAACGTATTCGAGCAGGGAACTTTTCTTTCTTTCTTTGCAAAGTCGTGGGGAATGCCGATAGCTACAATTTTTTATGTTTTATTTTTAAGAAAAATGGAATTTAATGCGATTAAAATTTGATGGCGTAGTGATAGCGTACTACGTCTTCAAGGAAAGAACTTGTGGCCGATAATTGGGTGAGTCTATGAGAAATTTCATGCGTTCTTTAAAGAGCTATTGATGCAGGAGTACCCATGAAAATAACATTATACGAATATAAAGTCGCAAGGACAAATGACAGCCAATAGAAAATAACGTGAATTACAGAGGATATTAATTTTCATGCACTATCGTAAAGATTTTTACATTTTTAACTAATAAGAAATTATCTTAATATGACTTTTAACTGGTTATTATACAAGTTAATAAGCTTATCATAATGACAATACATGATTGAATGACAGTATAAAAAACATTTATATTTTCAGTATATTTTAATAAATTCATAGAGAGGTGACCCAAAATATGTCAACAATATTGAGGCTAAAAAAGCAACAAGCAGTTCCATTCAGATTGCCACAACAATGGGCTCGTGTAGGATTTTCTGTTAATATATAATGATTGATTGGCAAACAAATTCACACACTAACAAACGAGACGTTATGCCAATTATAATTAAACTAAGGGCCCGTTTGGGATGGTTTTTAGTTGTAAGTTTTGAAAATTTCAAAACTACAACTAGTTTTTAGTTTTTAAAAATTAGTTTTAGTTTTTTTTCTAATTTTTGGTTTCAAAATAAACTCACTTTGAAATTTCTTTTTTTGTTAAATTAGTTTAAGAACATGTTTGTGCGGTGACAACAATAGTAGTGGTGATGACAACAATGATGGTGGTGGCGGTGGTAATGCCGATAATGATGGCAGTGGTTGTGGCGGGTACCAGTGGTGACCGTGACAGTGCCGACGGCAATGGTTGTGGTGGTTCCGGTGGTGACCGTGGCGGTGCCAGTGGTGATCGTGGTGGCATAGTCAGTGGTGGTGATGACATTGCCTGTGGTGGTGGTGACATTGCTTGTGGTGGTGGCAGTAGTGTTGGTGGTCACGATCGTGGTCGTGGTCGTGGTGGTGGCATTGACGATGGTAGTGGCATTGACAATGGTAGTGGTGATGAAGCTTGTGGTGATGGAGGCAATGCTGGTGGTCGTGGTAGTTGTGGCAGTAGTGATGGGTGGTAGTTGTGGTAGCGGTGATGATGGTGGTGATGCCGGTGGTCGTGGTAGTTGTGGCAGTGGTGATGGTGGTGTCGGTGTCAGTGCCGGTGCCGGTGTCGGTGGTCATGGTGGTGGTGGTGGTGACGGTGGCTACAGAGATGGCGGCAGCAGTAGTGGTAGCGGTAACAGTGGTGATGACAACGACAGTGGTTGTGGTGGTGGTGGTGGCAAGAAAGGCTATTGTCAAATATAATGATGTTATTTTTTTTTTAAAACCAAAAACCAAATTCACAAATCCTTTTTTCTTGGTTTTGAAAATGAATGTAAAAGTGTTTTGAAATTGAATTAAAAACCATTTTAGCTCCATTTTTGCCAAACGCGTTTTGTTTCGAAAATTGTATTTGAAAACTAAAAACCAAAAACTCGCAATCACCCCAAGCGGGGCCTAATCTTTTGAGTTTCTACTAAGTGTTCTGTCGGTTATACCCATGATCACACGTTTGACACCACCGTAATTTCTTACTGAACTAAACAAAAAATTTAATCAGGAACTTGCTCTTCGTAATGGAGTTGAGGATCAATCAGCCCGTATCGGGGACTTATAAATAGAATTGAATCCATATTATGATTATGTCATGGACGAAGGATGACTAAATGAGTCCACCAAAATGTCAATGCTTTATTATCTTATAAAGAAAAATTATTGCTAAATTAATACATATTATAAGGAGTGAAAGGCTACGTTGGATAAGGGATATGTGATTATGATAGAAAATTGACAAACTTTAAAAAATTTGGGGGGGGGGGGGGGAGGGGAGGGAAGGAATGTGAAAACAGTGACATAAAAGATGTCACACCTTGATCATATATAGATGGAGGCCCAGTGCTTGTGAATTGCCTACCACTCATTTTAAAACAAAACCTTCGCGTTGTACGCTAGTATGTGGGATATACCCTCAAGTATTACAGTTTGTCTACACAGGAATTGTATTAGTAGGAGAAATAAAATTTCACTATCTCCACTTTTTTGGGTATATTATGAATGTTTTCAAGTGCAATTATGGACATCTTGAATTTTAAATATTTGTTGTAACTGGGACCAGAATGTCGATCTGATCACCTAATTTCAAGATACCATACAACCCTGCAAATTGTTTTCCTGTCTTTGTTCGGTCTGATGAGTTGTTTGTTTGTAGAAGGTAGAGCTTCTTACATAAGTCCTATATCATCAATCTAAGATTCTTTCAAGTGTCAACCACTGGAAGACACTTGCATGTATGTTGGTTGTTGCAGTGCTCCAATCAAAATTTAAAACTGACAAAACTAGTTTAGCTCCTTTTGTCGGTGAGATTTTCTCTTTAATCAAATGCAAGGTACATTGACAACAAGATATGTATGGATCAATTCGTCAAGCTATATACCCAATAATTTATCTCATTCTTCATGCAATCATTAGATCCATCTAAGTTCATGAAGTAAATTACTTTCACGTACCGGTCCAAAATGGAATTTAAAAAGTGGAGAGTTATGATGACTACGTAGTTATTAGATTTTGTGTTATATTATTTGTTCTGGGGGTTATCCGAACATTATTCTCTTAAGTTTGCCTGCTCTCTCACTTGACTTAGAAACTACTGGGCCAAATGATAATGATATCAACAATCAAGCTCAACCCGGACCATTGATTTCGCCTGTTTCGGTTAACACACCCTCGTATATTCTAGATGGTATTGTCTTGCTTATCTCGGTTAAAGTTTTATGCTTACCCTAGCACGGTAAGGAAAACACCTAACGATAAGAAAAATGCCTAAGACGACATCCAAACACTCATTGCCATGTGACACCTCTTTTTAACAGTTTTTCCCTCCAAAACACTCTATAAAGGATTCTACATGCACCAGGTATATATAACTCTCTCATTCTCATTTACTCTCTTACGCACTGACTGACTTAGGTATTAGAGTCCTTGTAGGTACTACTGCCAGAAACGTTTGTGGCCACTGTGGAAGTCCATCTGAGTTCTTTCTCATTCCTCCTCATGTTCACCACACAACATTATTTATACAACAAATTCATATACCACTTTTATAAGATTATTTTTTTCTTATTTTTTTTATTGAATTAACTAACTTTATATTACTCTGTTTTCTTTCTATTTCTATTTGTTATATAGTTGTTTTTGTATAAAAATTTCTATTAAATACATATTTCTCTTAAATTACAAAGTCTACTAGAAGATTCCTTAGGAGGTAACGTTGTTTTAGCTACTTTTCTTTTAATTAAATTCTATTAATACCCTGTCGATATGTATATATTGTAGTGTAAAATTGTCAATACAAAATTTGCATATGGTCCACTAAACAGAATCAAATCGTTTACTTTTCAAGTCCCATTGACAGTGTTTTCAATTAAGAAACGACATCTAGTAAAATAATTAAGACTAACATATATATTTTTTTGCTCTCATCTTAGTTTTTTGTTTCGGTTTTTATCTTTTAAGTTTAAAATTTTCCACTTTGGTTCTTTAAAGTGTTTTTATTATGTCAAGTTGGTCCTTCAGCCAGTTTACTATACTTAGTTAATTTGATGACATGTGACAAACTATGAGAAATGTCATACCAAATGAGTGTTTATCACGTTAGCTAAAATTAACACCATTAGTGCAAAAAATTAATTAAAGGACCAATTTACTTTAATAGAGACACTTGAAGGAACCAAAATGAAACCTTTTAAGTTTAAGGAACCAAGTTAAAATCAAAAAATAAAATGAGAGACCAAATATTTATTTTAGCCAATAATTAGTTAACAACAAAGATAAAATAATACTATCATTTAATTTTAGGGCATGCAATGGGGACAAGTGGAATGACCCAAAGTGAGCTCAAGTGCTACCTACAAGGAACATGAACCTATTGGTGATTGAACCTATCCCAAAAGATCACTAGCGTCGATGACGTTTTCTCTAGTACAAAAACAAAAAAAACATTGAAAACTTATATCGGTTCCTAGAATATCGATGTAGTATGTGAGGTGGTAGTATTTTGTAATATTGAGATGAACATTTTAGATTAGTTGCCTTAGAATTGATCTAGAGAACGTTTTATACATTAATTGTACTAAGAATTGATATAAAAAGTACTTTCTAAATCAATTCTTTATCAACCAATCTAGAATATGGACGCCCTTACAACATTTGAATTTCTTAATAAGACTTTTCAAATTGGTTGTACAAAAAAAAATTCTAGAAAACACTTTTTAGATTGGTTATTTGTACAATTGATCTAGAATGTTGATGACATTTCCAACTTTTAAAATTTCTTATAAGACTTTCTAGATTAGTTGTAATAAGAATCGATCTAGAAAATCACTTTTGACATCAGTTCTTAGTACAATCAATCTAGAAAATTTATTATAAGTTTTTTGATTTTAGTAACACACTCATATTTTCATTCTCGCTTCAATTTTTCGAATTCTCATTCTCTAGTTTCAAGATACATCGAGAAGAGGATAATCAAAAGTACGTATCCCTTGACAACATCAATTTTCCTCTTATATAAGTATGACTTTAGTCTACCTTTTCAAATGATACACCTCTCATTTTTGTTTTTCTAAATGTGTGGGTTTTTTTATTAGTGTGTTTGTCTTTCATCAAACCCTTGGCTAACTCATTAGATACATCTCCTTTACTTTTTCATGAAGTAATGTTCTTTCTCTCTTGTTATCTCTTTCTTGTAATGCTTTCAAACCTTAACCTTATTATCTCTCTGTTGTAGATGACACATGAGAATAATGTTTGAAGACTCAAAACAGTGTGTTTGAAGGGGGGAAAAAACATTGTCATCAACTCGCTTAAAGAATCATTCCTTCCACATACAACAACGAAGAGACCATGAATCTTCTCTTTTATGGTTACATATATGCAAGAAATTTAGTTGTTGATCTTTTTTTTTTGTTTTCATTTTATCTATTAGGAACATCAAGTCCTTCTTGCAAGTTAACTCTTCTTCTATCTCTTGTTCCATATTTCAATTATTATAAACCTTCCACTTGGGTTATATTCACTCATCTCTCTTAAAGTTTTCTTACAAAGCATAGGTGAAAGCTTTAACATAGATAAATGAATATCTCCCAAGTAGGAGGTTTATAATAAGAAAAATGTGGAACAAAAGAGAGAAAATTTAGCTAACTTGGAGGAAGGAATTAATGTTGCTATTGTATATCAAACGAAAACCAAAAAGAAAGAAGTAATCAAACTTCTTGCATATAATTTTTTTAAAAAAATAAATTAAAATAAGTAATTTTGAAATATATATGTATACTAAAAATAAACTAGAGTAACTTACTTTATATATAAATATTTAATTAATTTCAAATGTCTGGTATCTACAAGTACAAATACCTTACTATCGGCCATTGTCTTGTTGATAAGCAAGTAAAGAAAAATTAATTTATTTTACTTGCAAATACTTTTTAAGCTATCTGTTTTCTATCTATAGTGAGTTTTGCCCAAAATTATCTACGAGTCTAAATTTTTTTCCTTCCCAATTCTTAAAAATTTCACGCTATGATACACTTTAATATTGCTATTTATAGTGAGATTAACTCTGATGATAACTTTAGGGGAAGTTACCCCTGCACAATTTTTATAAGAGAAAAAAGGTTGTCAGAAAATATGTAATAGAGAAAAAAAAATAAAATCATAAAAAGCATTGTGAGAATGTGTTTGTAAATGTAGCGTTATTCTAATCTTAGAGTCTTGTTTAAAAAAATTATATTAACCTCCTTCAGGACTTTTGCACTTTTTTGCATAATATTAAATTAATCGATAAAGATGACAAAAGTACATATGCCAAAATAGACTATTTGGCTCATGCCGAATAGTTTTTTGTATCTTGGATTGGATTTAAAAATTTAGATTCAATTTTACATAGATAGGTGGCCTGAGTAGGTTAGGCTTGTAATAGGTTGAGTTGGTTTTGTATATTTTATTTATTTGTGTTAACTGTTTTTTATATTAGACTAGATCTTCATACTGAAATTAAAATAGGAAGACTTAGTTAAGAGTGAAAGATATTTGTGATAAATTTCTTCAAACTTTAAATATATTAAATATCAAATATAACGTATGAGTATGATAATATTAAAGTATAATAGTAAATTAATAATTTTACTTAAATGTTATAGACATGTTAATAATTATATTATTAATGTAATTTTTTAAAATGTAACTTTTATGAAAAGAAAAGTGGGTCTGTAACCACCCAATTTGGTCCCAAAAATATGTTGGCTCATAGGCTGGGCTAGCCCAATCAACACCTCCACCAAAAAACATACTTTTGTATGAATATTACTGACAATAATCTCACTAATTAGATAACAATTATGATTTTGTTTACCTGCAAATTATTATACTTATCTTACATTTACTCTCTATCTCTAATTTTTTGACAGATTTATTACTTTCTTTTTCTTCTCTACAAAATATACACTCCCTGGAAACGGTGTAAAAAGAATCATTTTTCATTCCGTAATATTATTACATGAGATTTCTGCATGCAGCGAAACGACGACACTTTTTAGCTTGTACAATTTCATTTCTTTTGTTTCAATCAATTTTGTACCATTTGAAATTTATTTTTTAAAGTGATGTAAATACTAGAATTTTATAGGATATATTTTCTTTTTTATTTTTCAACAAAGTTGTGAATATTAAACACGAGTTATGCATATCTTCAATTTTTTAATATTAATTTATGAAACATGTCTTAGGCTTTTTTTTTTTTTTGTGTGTCACAAATATCAACTAATATATTAATTTTATAGTTTTTAGTTAACTTTCATATATTAAATTTAAATGTTCATTTTTGAGAATGAGAATTTATCCCTTAATGTGTCACACATGAATTCTCTTTTTCAAACATCCCTATTTTATTATTTATTTATTAATTTTCCTCAAACACTTTTTCTTAAGTTTAGACAGTATCAGCTTTTGGATGTCAACGCGATAATTTTCTATATTTACAAATTAGAACTTAAATATATCATACCAAATTAGTAGTTAATTTACATAATATATTACTATAGTTTATTTCTGAGCTTCAAAAGTTTTATTTATTCAATTTATTCTTATATAATAAAAATAAAATCCTCCACAATAATGATATTATCACTTGTCACACTTTCCCCCTATTACAAAAAAAATGATAATTGATTACAGGAATTAAAAATTTTGTCCTTATTAGTTTATTCATTTATTATATTTCGTAAGACTAAAAAGTAGTATTTTTAATATACAATTCTGCAATTACTTTTTTTATTTATTTCGAACATAAAACTTATTATAGTTAATAAATGTTAATTGCCTTTTTTTATAATTTTTAAGAGAAAAATTAATATAAAATTAATTTAATTCAATTTTGAATTTTAAAAAGAAAAGATCCGATCTTTTATTATGGGTAATTATATATATATATATATATATTTTAAGACTGTACCTTAGTAAGGTTGAAGGAAAGCTTGATCATTAAAGTTGTGCCTTAGCGATATTGTCTGTAGAATTGAAGAACAGAAAGAGTATGTAATAACCCTATTGTATTACATATTAAATTTAAATGTTCATTTTTGAAAGTGAGAATTTATCTCTCAACGTGTCACACATGAATTCTCTTTTTCAAACATCCCTATTGTATTATTTATTTATTAATTTTTCTCAAACATTTTTTCTTAAGTTTAGACAGTATCAGCTTTTGGACGTCAATGCAAAAAATTTCTATATTTACAAATTAGAACTGTGATATATCATACCAAATTAGTAGTTAATTTACATAATATATTTCTATAGTTTATTTCTTAGCTTCAAAAGTTTTATTTATTCAATTAATTCTTATATAATAAAAATCAAATCCTTCACAATAATGAAATTGTCACTTGTTACACTTTCCCCCTATTACAAAAAATAAATAAAATTGATAATTGATTACAGGAATTAAAAATTTTGTCCTTATTAGTTTATTCATTTATTTTATTTCGTAAGATTTATAAAGTAGTATTTTTAATATATAACTCTGCAATTACTTATTTATTTAGTTATTTCGAACATAAAACTTATTATAGTTAATAATGTTAATTGCCTTTTTTATAATTTTTAAGCAAAAAATTAATATAAAATTAATTCAATTCAATTTTGAATTTTAAAAGAAAAGATCCGATCTTTTATTATGGGTAATTGTTTTTTTCTTTTGTTAAGACTGTACCTTGGTATGGTTGAAGGAAAGGCTTGATCATTAAAGTTGTGCCTTAGCGACATTGTCTGTAGAATTGAAGAACGGAAAGAGGATGTAATAACCGCACCCCCCCGGACCCCACACACACCCCAACCCAGACTAAACAGTTACTTTAACCTTTGAAAATGAAAGGTACTATCACTTTAGTTTTTGGATTGAAGAAAATAAAAAAATCCTTCAATTATTAAATAAATTTCTAAATTTAACTATTTATTATTATTTTAGTCCCTAAATATATTTTAATATTATCACTTTAGTCACATGTTTTTTTTTTTTAATTTTGAACTAATATAATTGTTAATTTTTATTTCCAAGAACTTTTTTTTTTTTAATTTCCTTCAATTCAAAGACTAATGCAACAGCATCTTCCAGTTTTAGGAATTAAATTGACTGTTTACTCCACACACATGTGATCACATATTCTAGGATTTGGCTCTCTTAAATAAGAGAAGAGTACTTTGGAAAATAAAGTACAATAATATCTATAAATTAAAAACTTAATGATTGATATTGTAATTAATTTTATATTTTGTTATATATATATATATATATATATAATATTTAATTTTATCATAATTCTCAATTATTGATTTTTTAATCAACAATTGTAAGTGTACTTCATTCTCTAAATAAATGTGTGTTCTCAATAATAAAATAAAAATTATAATCATTATTTAAAATATTATATTTTTTAATAATTTTATATCTTTATAATTTATTAAATATGTATATACATTTCATATATGATTTTAACAGCTAACTTTTCATATATGACGTACCCTTTTCTTTAGAGAAATTAAATCGCGTCACATGATCAAATTAAGGCTGAGGGTAGCTTTTTATTTGATGCAGCAACTATATATAAAAATAATTTCTGCCAATATTATTTTCAATAAAGCTACAGCCCCACAGCTAGACAAGTACACAGGACCTACCCAGTACCCACATTTTTTTTATATTATATTATATGCAATTCAAGCGCAAACATTCACGCGGTCTCAGAAGGCTCTGTACAATTTCAAATGGTGTCTACACTCTGGTTGGGTCCTCTGATACTAGCCTCAGCTTTTGTATGGGCAGTGGTAGCTTCTCCACCATACCAAGGATGTGATTTTTCTCAAGGGAGATGGGTCATTGATGAAGCCTCCTTCCACCCTCTCTATGATGCCTCAAGGGACTGTCCTTTCATTGGCCAGGGATTTGATTGCTTAAGAAATGGCAGGCCTGATAAGGGGTACCTCAAGTATAGATGGATGCCCTCTAGTTGTGAACCTCCAAGGTAATATTATTCATTTTCACTCAACTTTATTTTTGTAATACATTACACTAAATATGGACACCTTATTATTTTTATAATATCTAATCACGTGGAAATTTACCATATTTGTTTAAACATTTTTTTTTTCTGACTTGCAAGCTGGCATCTTGAAGTTCAAATTTGAATTTTTTTTCCTCCTTCCCAAATGGTATTATTGGTTAACAGGTTTGATGGTAGGAAATTCTTGGAGAGAAACACAGGAAAGAAGATAATGTTTGTCGGGGACTCCATAAGTAACAACATGTGGCAGTCACTTACTTGTTTGCTTCACATTGCAGTCCCAAACTCAAATTACACCTTAACAAGTCAAACACAGGAACTTTCTGTGTTCTCATTTCCGGTAGTGATCTTTTTCAGTTGCATTTTCATTACTAGAATATATATATATATATATATATATATATATATTTTGATTCAAAGGGAGGGATTGAACTTTGGTATCAGGGAATTTACAATAATTCATGTATACTGTTCAACCAACTGAGTTAGACCCCTTTTGTCATTACTGGAAAATATTGAACCTTTTAGTTGTATGATTGGAATAATTGGCATAGTAATGTAGTTCGAGTTTTTTGGGTTATACATTATAGGAATATGGAGCTTCAATCATGTGGTTGAAAAATGGGTTCCTAGTGGATTTGGTTTATGATAAAGAAAAAGGCCGGGTTTTGAAATTGGACAGCATTAGCTCCGGGGACCAGTGGAAAGAAGTGGATGTTTTGATTTTCAATACCTACCATTGGTGGACTCACACGGGACAGTCTCAAGCGTAATGAAGCTTTTGATTTTGAACTACTTTTTTGTTGTTTATGAGAGGAGGTAGCCATGTGGCTAATGGCTTCATTTTAATGTTTTTACAGGTGGGATTACTTTCAAGTGGGCAATGCATTAATCAAGGACATGGATCACATGGAAGCTTTCAAGATTGGGCTGAGCACATGGGCTAAATGGGTTGATTCTAACATTGATCCTTCAAAGACTAGAGTCTTGTTTCAGGGAATCGCTGCTTCCCATGTTGAGTAAGTTTAATGGCTGGTTGGTTTCACTCCCAATAGAAATTCACATTAAAACTCATAATAAGTGCGTGTGCAAGTCATGTATATTTATTTATTTATTATTTATTCAAATTCACATTAAAAGTGCGTGTGCCATGTATATTATTTATTCATTTTTTGGTGCTATATGATGTATATTAAATATTATTAAATCCACTAGAATCGACTTTAAGATGGGAAATTTAGATAATATATATGGAGTTTTATATTCAAATTTTATTGCTGTTATTGTACACTAAATCAGATATTATTAAACTTTGTTGTCCATGTGGGTGGGTTACAAAATGGGAGATAACTATAGTATTTTTTTATTTTTTTTATTTCCTCTCCCTTTCATGTGACCCTTTCATGTGACAGCAAATTTGGTATTGAGTCCTTTCGCTAATTACTAAAAATCGTAAGAGTTTAATTTTTATGTGTTGTCTTTATACTATCAATCAATTATATATTATGATTAATATGATTTTTAAAGTAATTATTATAAAAGTTTACAAACTTATAGACAATTTATGATTAAATAACAATGTAAAAATTTTTAACATTGTGAGTGTATGTATTATTTACTCAAATTTTAAACACTTTCACTTTTAAATATTATTAGCTTATTAAAAAAACTTAGTTATATAGCAAGCCATCTTGAGTGCTATAGGGTTCCGCACTTCATTAGTGAAATCCCTGTCTTCTATGTTTTATACTCTAAGGTTTTTTTTTTTTTTTTTTTTCTTTCTTTTCAAAAATGCTTGCATAACATCACCAAAAAAATCTACTTAACAAAATAAGTGCTAGTGCTAGCTAAATGTTCATGTCTACCATTCTTCTAAGTAACTAAACTCTAATGCTCTGTTTGATAACAAGGAAAAAAATAGAATGGATAAAAATAAAAAAAAAGAAATAAAGAAAAAATATGGTAGATTTAACATGTTCTCTATTTTCACTCCGCCCTCTCAATTTCTATCTTATTTATTCTTTACCAAATAGTGTAAATGAAAACAAATATTCTGACCGTAGATAGACTATTGCGGGCAGCTTTTAGAAGAGTATTAAATAATAAGCCAAATACCCCATATGTCATTATGATTAGTAATTATTAGAAACTTGTATTCAAGGACTCACTCTTTTCTTTCTTTTTTTCTTTCAATTGAATATTCCAGTAAAAAGGGGTGCCTCAGGCAAACTCAACCAGAGCAAGGATCAATGCCACCATATCCTGGTGTGGACATTATTAAGGGCGTTGTAAGTAACATGGCAAAGCCTGTACAATTGCTTGACATCACTCTGCTCACACAACTGAGGAGGGATGGTCACCCCTCTATCTACACAGGGCGTGGCACTTCTTTTGACGACTGTAGTCACTGGTGTCTGGCTGGTGTTCCTGATGCTTGGAATGAAATATTGTATGCTATTCTGATTGGAAATTAGTATCTTCATCCTATTTGTCCTTAATTTATGTTATCCATTCTTATTTATTGCCCTTGAGGAAATAGGGCCCCCATAAATTTGAATATGAGCTTCTAATTAAATTGCAAATATTAATTTTCTTTAATCAATAAGAAAATGTAGATGTATTAATGTTACTTTACATCATCCCAAAATGCTACTATTACTTTACTTTTAACTTTAGCAGCATTGCAACTTGGGCAAATCTAGAAGAGTAATTAAAGGCAGGAACCGGCACCAGTTTATGTGAAACATTGGCATTCCTTGAACTCAGTTATAACAGGGGTCAATGTCTGTCCAGTATACCTTCTTTACTTAAATTTTCTTGGCCAAAGCTAAACAAAATTAAGGATCGACAGTTATAGTTAGAAGTTAAAATCGTTAGATCATACGCATTTTGAATTGTTATGTTCCCAATAGTGTATTTTTTTTTTTTTTGTAAGTATGTACAATGACGACAATGAAATTAGAACCTAAAGCTCCATGAAAACTACTCAAACTCTCACCCCTAGGCCAACTCTAGTGAGTTTTCCAAAAATGTATGTTAACTACATTCACTAAGAAGTGAAAAACTAAAGGTAAGTTATTCTTAGATAGTATTACTTATTAACTTCCTCCTTTACTTTGCCAACATGGCCTAAAAGAATACTTGTCAAATTTTTTTTCGTTTTTTAGATGATTGTGATTTATGTCACACATTGAAGTAATTTTGTCAATTGCTAGCACCAACTATGATATGTAAGTAGCTATATCAATAGATACTGCATTCTTCTCATTACAAGCACTAATAAGATTCTACTCTCAAGTTTCCCTTTGTAGGAACTTGGCTCTTACATTTAATTGAAATAAGAACCTTCTTCAAGTATAAGAAGAGATACCCTTCAGAGGTTTTCCATTGGTTTACTTTCCAGTCTCTCATTAGGTTATTTTAGAAAGAATTTGAATTGTCTAAGCTCAAGTGTTCAGAATTGGTATCCCTGTTCTTGATAAAAGGAACAAATTAGTTTTTGATTTCTAGGTAAAAGAAAACATTGGTTACAGTAAGGCAAATAAGTACAAATGCCGTCCTCTTGAACCATAGAGCTCCCTATCCCTTCAGCCAGGCCTCGGTTGCTTTGACAGATATATTTTGATCATATAAAGTAAAAAATGTTGGAGATGCCCTCAAACCTTGTGAATATATCATGCATTTGATTTCAATTCCAACAAACAAATGCTTAACAGTATAACTACTCCAGAAAAAGAAAATGCCTAACAATACTTCACAACGATGTTGATTTATTTTAACAACATAAATACAAATGCACTAATATATGCAAGTGTACTTTTAGCATAAGTCGTCAAGTTCTCAAATGGTATTATGAAAACCATCGTTTCTTATTACAAGTAAATATATCTAACACGAGTAATGTTTCACAACTTCCTAATAGAATGTATCATCAAGAAATTGACCAAACCATTTATCACAGCACCTTTCGAGAAAATAAAACCATGCTCTGCGCCAACGAGGATTTATCCAAAGGATCGTCACCAACGCTATGAGGACCATGACATAGGATGGAGCAAAACTCCAATAGAAGGAAGTGAAATCAATTGCAGAGTTATTTTTACTTCCATCATTCATTGGACTTAGAGGTAGTGGCGATGCCGATGTAGCATTGCCTCTATTACTGTTACTCCAAGTAAGATATGGATTTCCTTTGTAGCTACTCTCATCAAAGGTACCAAACTGTCCCTTATCAGGTGCTCTACCTGATAAATTGTTGTAGGACACATTGAAAACAGACAGAGTGCAAGTCTTGTAAACGAAGAGGGATTTGTCCACTCAAGTTGTTATTTGAAAGATCTAAGCTCTCCATGCTTTCTAGCTTCTGGAAGCTCTCTGGGATTGGTCCACTGAGATAATTGTGAGACAAGTTGAGTGCATGGAGGGCATATAGATCTCCTATTTGGTGTGGAATCTCTCCTGTCAATTAATTAGAGGACAGATCTAATCCTGACATGTATTCAAGTGCAGCACCTTTATATGAAAGGGAAAAACCTTTTGTGATTAACTGCACTTCTGTAAAATCAGGTATAGCCTTGAAAGGCGTGAGTCTGAATCCTGGAGCATAGTGCGATGAGAAAAATGCTTTCCCAAATGAATTATTGAGGCAAGAAGGTATAGATCCAGTGAAGTTATTGCGTGATAAGTCTAGGATATCGACTTTTTGTAGCTGACATAGCTTAGTAGAAAGTTGGCCATGTAGCTGATTGCCAGCCAATAAAAGAAATCTCAAAGACTTGATCTCATACATGCTCTTTGGAATAGTTCCCGTAAACTTGTTGTCACTCAAATCAATGACCTGCAAGTCATTACCGGAGCTGTTAATGAATGCTTCATTTATTGTGCCACTAAGACTATTTCCCTGCAAGAAGAGGTAGTACCATGGCATTTTGAGGCAGGAAGGTAGCTCACCAGAGAATTTATTGTGACGTAGGTCTAAAATATCAAGATCAAGATTGCAAAATTCTTTTGTTATTGCACCTTCCAAGTTGTTCCATGATGCAGTTAAGATAGCTGGCCTAAGTTTCCCAATTCCCCTTGGAATTGTTCCATTGAAATGGTTATTGTCCATCATCAAATAATTTAATTGGGTGCAACCATTAAAAATGTGCTCAGGTATTCTGCCAGAAAAATTATTGTCCCGTAGAAACAGTCCAAGTAAACTCGACATCTCTCCAATTGAATCCGGAATAGGACCATCAAACATGTTGCCTGAGACATCAAAATTTTCTAAATGTGGGAGCAAGAATCCTATGTTATTGGGGAGCTTGCCTTGGATCTTGTTATTTGATAAGTCCAAATCGTTACTTCCACCTTATGGTTTAGATCAAAGGGCAGTTCAAAAGGTCCAATGAAAGAGTTATCATATAAATGCACAACTTCTAGTTTTGGGTTGTTCACAAACAACCAGCTGGGAAACATACCAACTAGATTGTTACCTGATAGATCAAAATATCTAAAGCTAGTTGGATTTGAAAGGGAGGTAGGAATGCTCCCAATCAACAAATTATCTGAGAGATCAAGCCTCCTAAGTGACGTCAAATTGCCAAGGCATATATCCAAAGTTCCTCTGAAATGATTACGTGCCAGATCTAGCTCTTGTAGTTGCTTCATTTTACATAACCCTAGATTCAAAAGAAAGTTATAGTATTTAAGACATACAAGAATTACACTTATGAATCGAGGCTACCCAACCTATCCATGTACTACATTTGAATCATAAGAAAGAAAAAGATCGCATAGATAATACCGAAGAGTTATATATTTGCTCACCTTCATTTGGGAAGGCTCCATCGATGGATGAATTACTTAGTTTAAAGACTTCCAACTTGCTTAGATTAGCCAAAACTTCACAAGAATGAAAAGGGAGAGATGTTCAGTTAGACAAATTATTGACTTGCTTGCTGTGAACTATTAATTGAACTACTATATATTTTACTCTTCAGAAACAGTAGCATAGTAATTACTGAAAGTAGGTATAGACCCTTGCATAGGAATTTTTTATTTTTTTCAATAGCAACAGAATAGCATAAGGAATAGCATACATGTTGGCGTAACAAATAACAAATTACAACAAAATAGGATAGTTATCTTATCTTATTATGGCCACCAAATGGACCCTAAAAGTTTTAAATCTTTTGTAAATAATATTTCATCTATTTTAAAACTATTGTTGTTTTAGATTTTTATTTAAATACTTTCTTTTTTTGTTGAAAAATTTAAGACTTAGTCAAATATTTTTTTCATCCAAAAGCAACACATGTACGTACCTTGAGGTGTAAAGAAGCTGCGAAGTTTATTGAAGCTCAAATCCCGGTAAACCCATCTAATCCACCCCACATAAAAACACGAACTGAATGTGGATAACAGTATACCCCATCAGAAAAAGAGTCAAGTTTGTTATCTTTGCAAATAGTAATCTTAATATCATACACGGGGGAATCACTTGCATTTGGATAACACTTCTTTATTAAACCCGCAGAGCACAACCCAAACTCTCAAATCACTCATCTGAAGCAACTAAAACACGTTGCAGATAACGCAATTACTTATCTCATGCTTGCAATTGCAATCCAACAGGCAGGAAAATAGTTGACAGTAGAACCAGCAATGGTATATCTAGTTTCTAACTACAAATATAAGAGACAGTTGTCAGAAATAAAAAGAATACTCACATGAATCACGAGAACAGGACAATTCACTAAGGGAATTTTATCAATGTTTTGCATCAAAAGAACAATAATATTAAAATGGATGAAAATTGAACATTATGATTATGATTCACAGCCCTAAGGTTTGGTAAACGAGAAGCCAAATCTATAGTGGGTCCGCTACCAACAATTTGCCCCATACAGAACAATTGGCTTGGAGCAATTACCCCAATACCAATTTGTCAGCATCAAAAAGTGCCACACACTCACCATTCCTACTCACCAACTACCAACCAAGTTCATCAACCCCACTGTCACTGATTGATGGTAGCACAGATGATTTATCAAACCATTTGATAGTAGCACAAAATGATTTATCAAACCATTTGATAGAAGCACACATGATTTATCAAACTCTTAATAGCTTTCATTTCATGCCCATTTGAAAATTATCAAACTATCACACACATATATTTTCAGCCAATATAGAAACGAAGAAAAATTATCAAATTATCAAACTATCATTACCTTAGATAACTATCATTTTACGTTTGAATTTCTTTTCGGGAAATTTATTCGAACTTAAAAAAATAAAGGCAAATACACAAGATTGGTTAGAGCGTACCTTGGTTCAGAAGAATGCCATCAAAACAATTATTGGACAAATCAAGGCTTCTGATTTCCTTAAAGGTTAGGAATAAGGACCAGTTTAAAGGTGTGGACTCAGAACAAAGCCGATCGAAGTCAGGGTCCACATGTGTATACAGACCAGTAACAGAAAGATTGATGACATGGCCCAAAGAGGAATCACATGTGACGCGTTCCCAAGCACAGCAATTGCTCTTTGGCTCATCCACCCACGAAGGCAGCAATTTCTGGTTGGAATAAGTAGCCTTAAAATCCAGTAGTGCCCTTTTCTCTTCTTGGAAGCAACCACTACTGCCTAATACCTGAGCCAAAACTATTGCTCCTAACAATACCAACCATGGCTTCTTCCAATGCAACTCCATTTCGAAGAGGAAATTAATTGAGTATGAGTACTTCTCAATACTTGCATAGTTCTGAGCATTTTTATATGCCCTCTGGAATGCGATGCCTGGATTTATTACTATCTAAATTATTGAAAAAAGTAGCCAGCTAGCTATAGTCTATACCGACTCGTGGCTTAGGGTCAACAACTTAGAAGAACAGAAATTAATACAATGACTGGGCCAAGTTTTCGAAATCGATCGCCATGCTTCTAAATTGTAGTTGCGGTCGTGATCGCGATTGCGGTTGCAGGCATTAAAACTATTGTGATGTGAATTGTGGTTCTTGCAGTGTAAAATTATTTTATGTTTGTACCTTTCTTCTTGTCCTCACCACCTTATCTTTTTCCTTTTTTCTATTGGCCTATTCCTACAACCTCACCCTTTCCCTCGCCTTGATCGCATCACGCAGCCTACCAGCACCCTAACCAGCCACCATTAGATGCCTCATTCCGTTCACCAACATTCCACACGACCACACCTATTAGAATAGAAGATTTAAGTCTGAATCTTTGTTATTTTTTCACAAAAAAGTGGAACAGGATGGTGTTGTGGCTCTGTTGCGATTCCGTTGCGGATGCATTGCGACAATTCCTATGACTACAATTCACACCACAATTGCGGGTCATTGTCGTTACGGGTAGCTCTACAACCCGCAATATTGCGGTCACAACACGTGTTGCGGTCTGTAATTTAGAACTATGTCGATGGCTACATATCTTACAATCTAAATTAATACTCCTTTTTTTTTTACTTGTTGGTTTTTTAGAAAATTTTTATTTTTATTTATCTGTCATCTTTAAATTTCAAGATAACATTAATTACTTTTTTGTCAATTATACCTTTACTTTTCGCTTAATTTTTAATTAATTTACACATTTACAATTAGTATGTATTTATTGTGGAATAGAAATGAGAAATGGTACAATAGGAAACTTCAAAACTATTTTATGAAAAACAAAAAAAATTATTACATTTCTTGATTTGTGTATAAAAATCTTAAACCTTAAATGACACTTTAAAAGAAACGGAACTAATACATTATTATTATTATTATTATTATTATTATTATTATTACTATTAGTGGAAGCCCCGTTGAAATCATTCTTATAAGAATGTTGAACTTTCAGGGCCGATTGCGACGAAAGAATAAAGGAAGCAACAACTATTACAAATAGTACAAACAGTTAATGCAACAGTAGTTTCGACAATTACAGCAACAATTATTACATAAACTCTTTTATATATTTAATATAACATAATATAATTTATATTAAAAATTATTTATTTTTAAAATTAATAATTATCAAAATTTTAAAAATAACAATTAACAATAACCAAGTCATCAGTGATAATCGGTGAAAATTTAACAGCTGTTACTGACATCGACAAACATTAATACGGTTTGAAACTATTCCTTGTCAGATATGGATTGTGGACTAACCAATAATTGAACTCTGGCTATTGAAAATTTGTTTTAACGCGCTTGTCCAGTGGGATGGATTTGGGTTGTGGATTAAACATAAAAAAATAACAATTTTCACAATTACCAAACCAATAACTAATATTGAACATTCTTGTAGTGGTGGGTATGTAGTAGTAGTCCTATCTTGTCTGCAAGCATGAGAAGGCGTTACTCTGCTAAAGGAGTCTCAATAATGACGAGCTTGCTAACACCTGCTGCACCCCAGCTTTGCTAAATTGGTCAACTTATTGATTGGCCTCACAGAATACCTACATGACTAAAATGGACCAATTTCTACATAGAAGACCATGGATATTTGTAAGCAAGCTCCATACTTGTGGAAATCAATCTCGGGGATGCTGTGGATGAGATTATGAGCTTCTCTATTTTGTTTCAAAAACCACCTTTCTAAGGCCATGTTCCTAAGCAATAAAATGGTCATATGATCCCTGTTAGCTCCAATTGAAAGAAGCTTTTTGGTTCAATAACAATTTAGTTAGGTCGTCAATGAAGGTTGGTTCACTTGGTAAGAGTAAGACTCATATAAAGATATGACTTCAAATTGCCGTTGTTGATATGAGAATCTCGTTGGTGGATAACTTGTAAGTATTTTTGTAAGCATTCTTTGAGTTGGGAAGTCTGTGTCGTAACTTTGGTGACAGGGGTAAGTCTCCGAATTCAACTTACCTAAATTTTTCTCTACAAAACAAATGTAGGGAGGTTAATTTCCCTAACCATCTGAGGTGTCTGACTACATAGGTGGAATTGTTATAAAAATTTGCAGCACTAGAGGATTAATTATTTTGCAAAGTCAATATTTTGTGACCTGTTTGATTATAAATTCCGCTTAACTAGTTCCTTCATGTCTGATATTTGTTATAACAATTTGCTAATGTTGCAGGATCACAAATATGAAAAGGTTGACTAGTGTTTGAAATATTTTATTGAAATGCCCATATAGTGCTTGCATAACTTTTTACTGTTTGAAACCTTTATGCAATTTCAGGGTAAAGTTAATTGCGTTAAGTGGTCAAGATCCCACAAGTTCATTCTTAACTTCTTATTCTTATTCTTAATCTGAAGATATCATGCAAAGGTAATTTGAATAACTGATTTTATCCTATTTATTGTTCCATAATAGTGTGATATGATATGTGGTGCTAGAGTACAGTCAACGAGTCCTTGGTTGCTCTGAAAAATATTTTCTAATCACACAAAGTATAATGTTGGAGATCCATAATATAGATTTAACTAGGTTAGTTTTAAGTCATTAGCAATTAAAATATTAACAATTTACTATTTTAAATATAAAGCATCTAAAGCCCATTAATAAGTACTACGTTTGATTTTAACATTGATGAACATATGCTTGATTGTACCATAACTCTAGAAGTAAATGCCTAACTTTATTTGACAATGATTTTGTTTTTTAACAATTCAAATCCAAACCCTCTAATATATGCAAGTGTGTGTCCTTTTAGCACAAAGTTAGAAAGGTTTCACAGGAAAATATATTATTGATATTGTTAATAAAAAAAAACTATGGAAACATCAAAATACATTACGAGGATTTGAGGAACTTAATTAAAATCCCAAACGAACAATGTTCTTCTCAAATGGTAGTATGCAATCTACCATTTCTTGTGAAAAGTAAACATACCTAATACGAGCAATTTATTTCAAAACTTTCTAGTAGAATGCATCTTCAAGAAATTGACTGAAACATTTATGAAGGCACACTTGGACAAAATAAAACCACACTCTCCGCCAATGAGGATTGATCCAAAGGATTGTCACCAACACTATGAGTACCATGACATAGCAAGAAGCAAAACTCCAATAGAAGGCAATGAAATCAATTACAGACTCCATTTTCTCTCCATCATTCAATAGAATTGGTGGTGGCGGTGGTGTTCGACTGCCTCTGTTACTGTTATTCCAAGTAAGATATGGATTTCCTTTGTAGCTACTCTCATCAAAGGTACCAAACTGTCCCTTATCAGGTGCTTTGCCTGACAAATTGTTGTAGGAAACATTGAAGACAGCTAAATAGTGCAATTCCTCCAAATGAGGAGGGATTTGTCCACTCAAGTTGTTATTTGAAAGATCTAAGCTTTCTATGTTTCCTAGCTTCTGGAAGCTCTCTGGAATCAGTCCAATTAGATGGTTGTGAGACAAGTTGAGTGACTGCAGGTAATGTAGATCTCCTATTTGATTTGGAATCTCTCCTGTCAATTGATTACATGACAAATCTAATCCTGACATATTTTGATGGCTATCACTTCTATATGAAAGATATGAATTTTTTGTCAAGATTTGCACTTCTGCAAAATTGGATCTAGGTAGAAATGGTGGGAACCTGTAATTACTATTCACGGGAATGGTAACATATCCAAACGACATATTATTGAAGCAAGAAGGTATAGACCCAGTGAAGTTATTTCGCGAAAGGTCTAAGATATTGATTTGTTTTAGTTGGCATATTTGACCGGAAAGTTGGCCTTGCAACTGATTACCTGCCAATAAAAGACGCCTCAAAGACCAAAGCTTATATATGCTATCAGGAATAGTTCCTATAAATTTGTTGTCACTTAAATCAATATCCATTGGGTAGGAATAGTTGCTTATTAATGCTTCAGGTATCGTGCCAGTAAAACTATTTCCCTGCAAGAACAAGTAGTATGGCACTTTGAAGCAAGAGGGTAGTGCTCCAGAGAATTTATTGTATGATAGGTCTAACGTTACAAACTGATGCTGGCACCATTCATCTGTTACTGCACCTTCAAAATTGTTCCTTGCTGCACCTAAGACGATAAGTCTAAGTTTTCTGATCACATTCAGTAGTGTTCCATTAAGCTGGTTATTGTCCACAATCATTCTTTGTAGTGAAAAGCATCCGTTAAGAATATGCTCGGGTATATTGCCAGAAAAACAATTGTTCCCCAGAGACAATGTGTCCAAGCTTGACATCTCTCCAATTGAAGCTGGAATATGGCCATCAAACATATTGTGTGCGACATCAAAATACTCTAAATGTGGGAAGAAGGATCCAATGTTATGGGGGAGCTTGCCTTGGATCTGGTTGTTTGATAAGTACAAGGAGTGCATTTGATCCATGTGATGATTTAGATCAAACGGTAGTTCAAAAGGTCCATTGAAAGAATTATCAAATAAATACATTTCTTCCAAATTTTGGTTGTTCACAAGCAGCCAGTTAGGAAACTTACCAACTAGGTTGTTACCCGATAAATCAATAGCTCTCAAGCCATTTTGATTTGAAAGGAAAGTTGGAATTACTTTTGTAGGTATGTTTAACTCACAAGAGGAAATTTCTAGGTGTTCCAACTGAAATGGTGCCACCCAAGGCGGATTTTCAGTTTCCACTCGAAATGTTTTAGAATTCATGTGGCCAATTTGCAATACCTTAAGCTTTGAATGGTTGCCAAAGATGTTTAGTGAGAATAAGCCCTCAAATTCATTGTAAGAAATGGAAAGATACTCGATAGATGTAAGGTGAGCAATGAAAGGTGTTGGATTCCCACTTAAGTAGTTATTCGAGAGTTTAAGAGAGCGAAGTGATGTCAAATTGCCAAGGCATGTATCTAAAGTTCCTCTGAAATTATTCTGTGACAGATCTAGCTCTTGCAGTTGCTTCATTTTACATAAACCTAGATCCAAAATATTGAAAAGAAAGTTATAGTATTTAAAATAAGAATACACTTATGAGTTGAGGATACCTAATATATATATATTGGAGCCCGGGCAAAAAAATAATCACATAGATGATAGATAAGATAATATTAAAGATTTTTATATTTGCTCACTTTGATTTGGGAATGATGCATTGATACCTGAACTACTTAGTTCAAGAACTTCCAGCTTGCTCAGATTAGCCAAAACTTCACAAGAATGAAAAGAGATATATTTAGACACATTATTAGCTTAATTGCTGTGAACTTGGAATTGACATTTCGAATGCAGCAACCAAAGTTAAAGAACCACAAGATTAGGTCAAAGTGTATTACATTTGACTATAAAATCTTGATTCTTTTTCTTCTGAATTATGAATAACAATGCAAAATGAGACAAACTCATAATATCCTTCTCAACAAACATACACATTGCAATCACACCTCTAGCACAAGATTTACTTATTTAGGCTCATTCATATTCTCTCATCTATTTGGGCCTAATCTTCCATTGTTCTCTATGTCACTACTTTCTTTAGCTTTTCTATCATCATTAAATCCAACCCATTTAATTCATTTCATAAATGAGTCTATCACGGCGTCATAACATAACAAAAGCCAACAATAACTCTTCTTCATAGTTATTCAAACAATAATGTTCAAAATGAACTATCTACATGTACTACAAATGAAATATGTAAGGGGTATTGAACCAAGTCGGCACAGCACACCTTTGTCTAGCCCATTGATTGAATTACCACTTAGGTTCAAAGATCTCAGAGCGGGGAAAGCAACTAAGGACTTGAGTATTCCCTTGTCAAAATTATTGTAAGCTAAGTCGAGTGACTTCAACTTCTTTAATCCATAGAAATCAACATTGGTATCTGAAATGACAGTTAATTTATTCTCTTCATTAATTATAATAGTTATTAATTAATTAGATGACTGTTGCAACTAATTATAAAAAATGCAATAACCATATAAAGCTAGAGTTATCTTCATTTTATGATGTAAATTTTCTAAACTTCCATATCAAGTTAATTTAATAATCCTTCTTTTTAACTAGTTATGTAATCAAAAGATATTTTTATTTTTAACTTATTTAATTAATATCGAAATTTCTGTAGTCAACATTAAATGCAATTATATACTTACAAATTATATATCATTAAAATAATATTCTATTCATCAAATTAATTTCTGAAAGCATCAAATACTTTTTGGCTGTGAAATAATATTCTATTTATCAATCTTTTTTTATGTAAATTCTTTTTATCAATCTAATGTCTCTTGGATGTGGGAGCTCCCACTCCATGAAAGCATCCAATACTTTTTTTGGTTGTTGGTTCTTGAGTCTCTCCTAGCTAATCATGTGATTCCATTGGCATATTACTCAAAACCAAATATATTTTTAGATTGATTTAGCAATTTGAAGCGGTTTAAATTGACTTGTAAGCACTGAATAGGTGGGTGGCAGGGGAGGCTAAAAATAAAATAATAAAAAAAAAAGAATAAAATATCATTTTGGAGGGGGAGGGGTGTACAGCCTTGTAGCTAACTACCAATGACTCATCAAGCCTTTGATGAAAGGCCTGAACTACAAATAATATCCAAAAATAGCGTCACGCACACACACACACACACGTACCTGGAGTTGTAATGGGGCTAACAAGACTATTGTCGCTCAAATCCAACACTTCCAAGTTTGGTAAAAGTGATAATTCTTGGAAGAAAAGATAAAGCAAATTAGATAATCGCACAGAAATCTCCAAGTGTGAAACATATGATTACCTACATTCATACCTTTCATAGGAAAGGGCCCACCTATTAAATTACGAGCAAGAGTTAAATTCTTGATGGATGGGAGAGCACCCGCGAGTTCCATTATGCTTTCGTTTAGATGATTGGAACTGAGATTTAATGCTTCCAACTTTTTCAATGTTGACTTGCTTTTGTAATCTGAAAATTACTTCAAAGTTCACTTCAACGATTCATGCATGAGAGAAAATATGAAATATTAATATCATATATATGCTTTTAAATTATTGTCAATTTAATTAACTCATCTCCGCACCCCGCTTCCACTTACGTATATAAAGACAAAGTTGTTAATTAATTTACAAGACTGTTGCGGTTGCGGCAAGTAAAATTGCAATAACCTAGAAGTATATTGGTTCCATATTATGTTTGGCCCATTTTTTTATTAACTTAAAAACTATTTTAAAGTAAAAGTTTAAAATAAGAGCTTTTTTTTTTAAAAAAAAAAAGCAGAAATTGTTTGGTGGTTTTCATTTTGTTAACTTACAATTGTTTTAAGTTATAAGATGTTTGGTAAAACAATTTGAAAACTTTAATTTTATTCAAAATTAGTCATCTTGCTTAATAGAATAGTATATTTACAAAAATAAAAAATATTATATAAAATTAATTTAATTGACATAAAACTAATATAGTGATAATAAAAATAAATATAATATTTAAATAATACTATGATAAAATAAATAGAAATTTTAAAAATAGAACTAATGATAAACTCTATAAACTATAATAAAATAATACTTTCTTCAGTCTTTTTTATAAAAACCAAATTAGAAGTTTGATTTGGTCTTTTTTATAAGAACCAATCTAGAAAGTTTGCTATATTAATTATTATTTTACAAAAGCACCCTTAATTATGAGTCATTTCTCTAAGTTTAATAAAATAGTAGGTGAAATACATTAATGTCTTAGTGCATCTTTGGATTTTCATTTATGATCCACATCTCAACTATTTTTCACATTAAAATGCACCCAAAGCAACTATTTTTTGCTTTAATAATGCTCGTCCAAGGTGAACCGACGAGAATCCAAACATGTTGTTAGACTTTTTAAGAGTCTAACTTTGCCTTGTATAAAGAGAATTTTGGGAATCTTACTTTGTCCCTTCACATATATAGCTAACAAAAATTAAAGCAATAAATATATTATTGACGAGAGAGATTAAAAGAACTAAGTCAACAAAAATATTTTAAAAAAATAAGAGTATGTCTCCTTAATGTAAAGGGGAATTTTGAAAAAAAAAAAATATAAGACAAATTTAATGTTATAAACTAAATTAATTAATTTTCTTAATCTTGGTGAATAGGGGTGGATGTATTTGGTTGCTTTGGGAGGCCATGGCCCCCTATTATTTTTAATTTTAAAATTTTCAATATGTATAATATTTTAATATTAGGTTAATTACTTGTATTTGGGGTTTAATTATAAAAATAACTATATTCTTGTGTTATTTATTTCTTTTCATTTTTTGACAAAATGTTCTATTTCCTTTTGATAGTATTTATTGTGAAGATAATAATATTTTTCTTTTCTTAGACAAATATATTATTTCTCTTTTTATAGTATTCTTTGTGGAGATAATTACATTTTCTTTCTCAATATTCGAGTACTATTAATATCTCTTTTAATAGTTTTTTTCTATTATAATTTATTATTGTTATTTTAAAGGTTATAAATAACTGCTTTAGCAGTCAAATGGCTTTTTTTTTTTTATCTGAGTAACATTTTTTTTTGTGTGGCCAATCCTACAATATTACTTTATCTTTGTTCCTACTGGTGAATTAGTTAATTGGATCCTTTAAAAAAAACCAAAAAGAGTAGCTTATTTTACAATCAACTCATTGGTGGAGGAATTATAATCCATTGATGGAACATTGTGATCTAACAAATCGTCTTTTTAGTGTCCCATTTGAATTGAAAAATTATTCCTATTATACATGGAAAATTCGTGCTCTACATCGAATAAGCAACTGAAAATGGAAAATAAAATTGTAAAAAAAAGGCCAATCAATAAGGAGGAGTGTGGAATGAAGACATACCTAAGGTTATAGGTAGCAGGACATGATGCGAAAAGTTAAGGGTTGTAAGGTTCAATGTTTCTTATTTAGAACTAGAGAAAAAGAGAGACATTTCGTGTCCATCTTCATTTTTTTTTAAATAGAAATAAAATAAAAGAAAGAAAATGTAATGGATAATTTAGTTTAGAGAGTGGTTAAAGGGTAAAGTAGTGGATAATTTACTAATTTAGAGAGTAGTTAAAGGGTATAATAATCCAATAAAAAGTGGAGACCCAAAAAAGATATCCTCTCTATTATAACTAGGGGAAAAAGAGGCATTTCATACCTCTCTTTACTTTTTTAAAAATAAAAATAAAAATAAAATAAAAAGGAGAGGGTGTAATGGATAGTTTAGAGAGTAATTAAAGGATAAAACAATGGATAATTGAGAGAGTAGTTAAAGGGTATAATAGTCCAATAAAATGTGAAGACTAAAGGAGAGTATTTTCTTTATTATAGTTATAGATAAAGAAAATAAATAGAAAGATAAAATGTTAGGCACTAGGATTCGAAGAGGGGTTTTGTGAAAAAAGATCTACCTAAGTCATAAAAAAGCTCCTTATCTTTTAGTTTTATTCTTATTAAATAAACTACTTATTTTTTAAGAATTTATTTTAAAAAGCTTTGGCTTAGCTTCTTTTAAAGAGAAAAAAACCTAAAATAAATTAGGTCAAACATACACTTTATTGTTCAAGCCTATAAAATCATGCCCAATGATATTTAGCTTACTTTATATTAATGTGAGGAATATAAAACAATTTTCATTAATTGATGTTAGTAGGAATATTGCATGTTGAGCGAGTGAATTGTGACAAGTTACTCAACACCAAATATTCTTTATCACTAATCCTTTTCAGGCTTTCTCGTATAGACAAGAGTGTTAAGGTAACTCATTATGGTGAGGATATGACAATGAAGAATAAGATAGCTATCTTTTTACAAAGAGATATGAAAGTTTTAGGCTCAAACAATGAAGACTTATGAATATTCCAAATGCTTCGTTGAATCACTACTTCATTCTTGAAGTCTTCTTTAAATAGACTTGAGAAAGATATAAGTTGAGAGATGAACAATTTTCCCATTTGAATTTGCATTGCAATTGTTGTTTCTTCACATCTTGTATGGGGTGGGTATGTCTTTTTCAGAGAAAGACACTATTCATTAGAGCAAAGTACCTAAAAGATGTACCGTAACTTGTGTAGTCTTAAGTAAGTTTTTTTTTCCTGCTTTTCTCCTTTGTTATACAACGTTGTCAACATATTAGGGTTGATAAATTGACATGCTTTTTGATAAGCTCGAGACATACTATGAAACAAAGACTTTATCTTTTGTTAATAAATGCTTTTGCTTTTGTTTGAAATCATGTTTAAGGAACATAAGCATTTTCAACTAATGAACAATTCTTTTAAATAAAGTCCAAAAAAGGTTTGGTAAGGACTTCTCGAAAAGATTCGATTGTCCAAAGAAAACTTTCTTTAAAAATGCGGATCGTCCAGAGGAAGGATTGGACATTTATGTTTTAAGCATACATTAGACGCATGTTCGCTATTGGACTTATCCATATTTAAGTGATGGACGCAAGACATGTTTGTTCAATAAGACTTTGGACTAATAAAAGCGTTTGATTTTATGCAAAGAAATTAAGTCGAAAAAGAATATTGATGACTATATAAAAAAACATCTGCACATTGAACACCCTTGTTAGATGCAAAGACTTTGTTCATCATATATTTGAATAATTTTTGTCATCATCAAAATTTTGAGAGATTAGATGCTTCATACGTATTTAGTTCTAATGCCATAATTGTGGATCTTTGAGATGGAACACATCACAAAGAGCTTCTAGAAATACAAGCTTTGTTTGTGACTGAGGGTGCGAATGAACGATTGTTCAAAAGGAAGTGGGGGAGAATAGGAGAGGGAGGATGAAAGACACACACACACAAATATGGAGAGAGAGAGAGAGAGAGAGGTGCTTCGGCTGTGCAAATAGAATTGAATTTGAATGAGACTATTCTTTTTCTTCTTCTTACTCTCTCTATGTACAGGTGAGACAACAATTAGTTGGAAAATAGATATGGAACCACCATAAGGTTTAAAGATAAATAGGGGTGAGAGTGGGAAACTAATCCCTCAACTTTTTTTGAAAACCTTTTGTTTTTTTAACAAAAAATATAAGCTACTTTAAGAGTTTTTCAAAAAGTTTATTTAACTCATCTTTTTCTTTTAAGGAGAAGACAAACAAAAACAAGTTACATCAAATACTACCTAATATTATTCTTTTTGGGGTCACCATGTTATTGGTGCGAAAAATGCACTAGTTTAATCGATGACTAATCTTCTCTAGGAAACCTAGTTGATTTCATTTAGTGAGATCTCCTCTCCCAACTACATATTTTCATCCACAAAACTTGAATCCAAGACTTTGCTTAAGGAATCAAAGTCTAGTTCCACTCAGACTAACGACATGTTGGTTACTACCAAATAATATATATCATTTTGTTTACCAACAAAAATATCTTTTAGTATGACGTAGCATTCTATTAATATAGAGCTACATTATTAATATTGCCGTCTTAAATTCTTGGAGACAAAGGATATATCAACTAAGGTTAATTTAATAGTCAATAGCATAGATGTCATTTTTTTTGGTAGTGATATATGAAAAATATTATTATTATTTTGTTTGGTTTAAATATGTTTTTGGTTCCTATAATATATTGTTTTTTTGGTTTTGGTCCTGATAAAATTATTTTTTTAAATGATCATTGTAAAATTTATTTTTTATATTTTAGTCTCTGCTATTTTGTTTTAGTCCTTATAATATATCTATTTTTTCATTTTAATTGTTATAATATTTTGTTCATTATGAGTTAGTCCCCTTGAAAAAAAAATAGTAGGGACTAAAAGCAAATTATTCATATATTACAAGGACAAAAACGAAAAAAATAATTATTTTACAAGGACTAAAACAAAATAATTAACAAGGACCAAAATCAAAAAGAAAATAAAATTTACAAGAACCACTTTAAAAAAATAATTTTATGAGGGCCAAAACCAAAAAAGCATTATATTATAGTGACAAATTTTAATTCCTATTAAATTTTTATTCTTTTTACATCCTCAAAATTTATAAAAAATTATGTATTTTTAATCTGTTATGCAGATTAAAACTAAAAGCGAATTCAAGTTTTACAAGGACAAAATTCAAAACTTGTCATATTTATGGGAATTAAATACATATTTAAATCTATATTTATTTATATATTATTATTTTTATTTGATAACCGAATAGAGATATACAAGCGGGATTGATTATTTTCCCTAAAAAGTGAATTGATTATTGATTTGTTGGATAGATCCAAAAACTCTTTCAATGCCTGTATATCAAAAGAAATAGTACAGGGACATTCATTCCCTAAATAGTTGTTCGAGTGCCTTGACAAAAATAAAAGTTCAAAAGCTATTGTTTGAACTTTTTTTTTTTATATAAGTTATAATTCTAGAAAAAAAAAATGTATTTCAGAATATTCTTTTAAGCATGGATAAACAAATCTAGACAAGTTTAAAGAAAGAAAATAAACATAAACAAATACATGAGATTAGTTAAGATTGTACCTTCTTTCCGAATGAATCCACGAAAACAATAATCGGACAAAGCAAGACTTCTCAATTCCTTGAAGGATAGGAACAAGGACCAGTTCAAGGGGCGTGTGTGGTTTAAATTAAAACAATCTGGCATATAACCATATTCATATAGACCCCCAAGAGCGAGATGGATGACGTGGCCCGAAGAGGAATCGCATGTGACGCGTTCCCAGGCACAGCAATTGCTCTTTGGGTTATCCACCCACGACGGCAGCAATGACTCGTTGGCATAAGTAGCCTTGAAATCCAGCAACGCACCCTTTTCTTCTTGGAAGCAACCCCTACTGCCTAACACATGACCTAAAAGTATGGCTCCCAACAATACCAACCACGGCTTCTTCCAACACAACTCCATCTGGAAGAGAAACTTGAACACTAGTACTTTATAATACCAGGCACTGACCCTTTTTATGCCATTGGAATGCAATGGATACATACATTATTACTCAAATTACTGAAGAAAATTAGCTAGCAATTGCCTAGAAGGACTCGTGAGTTTTGGGTCAAGTCAACTTGATAAAAGCAACCATTTACTTTAGAGTATATTAATTATTGAAGAAAATTAGCCAGCTACAGCCTAGAATGACTTTTGAGTCCGGGTCAGTCGATTTAAAAGCACCATTGGAATCATTGTTTTTTGGGTCTTTTTAGTTTAGAGTATAATGTGGGTTTGGTTAAATTTATTTTAAGAGAATACTTGTTCTTTTTTTTTTTTAATTTTTGAGAGTTTTAAAAAAGTAATTGTTTTGTTTAAATAATCTTTTTTTTTTGCCAATCAAAATAATTAAATTTAAACTTGCACTTAATTCTCAATGTTACACATAAAATTGGGTTAACCATCTTAACATTATCTTAAAGAAGTAGACTCTCACTCCTTTTAATTTAATCTTCTAATATTTTTAAAAAAATTGTTACTAACACACTCTTTATTATTGCCTAAAATTTATTCAAAATCATGAAAATTTGTGGAAAAATGCTACAAATCATTTTAGTTGTACGAGATTCAATTTTGTTTTTGAATGTTGGCTTTTTCAGATTAATTCTGGTCAAACATGAAAGAAATAGACTGTTAAGAAGATCAAATATACATATCAATTTAATAGGAATGTAATTTGAGATAATTGAGAGAAATTTTTTTTAGCTAGTTATAGAGATAGTGTGTGAAATGTACATTTGAAAGAAAGAAGAGATAAAATATTAAGAATGCATGTCTAATTGAAGAAGTAAAAGTTTCACCTTCTAAGTTGTATTCTAGTTTATGATATAAGATTGAATATTTTGACACAAAAGATTCAACTCCAACTACTTTTAAAAATAGTATTATTATAATTGTTAATTAAAAAATTAATAATTAAAATTTTAACAATTTTATAATTTATATAAATATGTATATTTTTATAATTTCGATCATTGATTTTTTAATCTTATAACTATACTTTATTGTTTAAAGTACATTTAGTTACTTTAAGAGTTAAATTCAAACGAAAAGAAAATATCATAAAAATAAGGTAGGAAAGAAAATTTTGAAATTTGAATAAAAAAAAAAGAGAAAAAAATTAAATTTTTATTTTTAAAAGTCAATTTTTCTCTCTTTTTTCCGACCATTTTCTCTCCAACTAAACGGGAAAAATACATCATTATACATGATTTCTTTCTTCTCTATTTTCTTTTCACCCAACCAATGCAAACTTTCGACAAAAAAATAATTCTTTCTTCTCTGTTGAACAATATTTAAACTTGAATGGAATCAGATCCACTGAGGAGATAAAGTTAAGAGTACTTTTGTGGCAGATGTAGGAAAACTTTAGTACATACTTTTCTCTCGCTTTAATAATAACACGTGATTCTGTGTGATTACTTTTTTCTGATTTAATTTTTAAAATAAAATAAGAGAAAGTTATCAAATGAATACAATATGTAATACCGAAAATTTGGTCCTGAAATTAAGTAGAAAGGAGAGGGGGAGGGGCGGGGGAGAGGAGGTCACGAAAATTACTACCACGGTTTTCCTTCTGACACGTTAATTAATCAGATTCACTAGACTTGTATACTACAAATATCCATTACATTTGCATTACTAAAAGTTGCATTGGAAAATAATAACTTCAATAATGAAACCTTGATTAGGTAAATCTCATGAAGCCAATTACATACATGTTCATGCTTTGGAAGCATATTATCTACACACAATATGACCAGCAAGACAACATCGTATCAGAAGGAAAAAAGCGAGAAGGAAAGGCATCATTCATATGACAAAAATAAAATTGCACTTCCAGAAACTTTGAATTTGATCACCTCCTTAGCAGAAACAATAAAATATATAGAAGTACAATAGCTAAGAAGAAGCCAATATGCATGGTAAAACAGCAGAAGAAGTGTCTTCAAATTAACTAGACCGGTTTTCCAAGACACATCACAAGAAGTGCAGGTGTATGGCAGGCACATTACAAAAGCAATTGTACACCCCTGTACAATTACTACTACTGTACAACCTAAAGAAGGGTATGAAGACAAGTGGGTTTGGAAACAGGACAGTATAATAGTGTATTATGTGAAATCTGCATCAGTTTCTGCAACAGCCATATGATCCAGATGACAAACCACTGTTTTGTTTCATTTGGAGTATAAATGTTCCCGCTAATGTTGCTGCCTTTGGGTGGAAATTGGTACTTGACAGGATCCAAACTAAAGCTAACTTGGGGAAGAGAAACATATTGCTACAAAACACAAACCTATACTGCCCACTCTGTGATATGGAGGAAGAAACAACTGACCATCTCTTGTTTTCTTGTAAGTTTTCCTCTCTTGTCTGGAATTACTGTTATGGGTTGTTAGGAGTCCAGACAGTGTTGTCCATGGAGCCTAAAACTAAAAGTCATTTTCTCTTTTTCTGTCAAGTACGTGTGGGTTATTTTGGGAAGAAAATTAATAAGGCATGAGGTTTCGTATGGTTTGCTGTTTTGTGATCTTTATGGCTGCATAGAAATAGCATTGTATTCAAAAATGAAGCCTCTAGTCTTGAAAATGCATGTGGGTTGATTAAATTTAGATCTTGGACCTAGTTATCTAGTAGGATGAAGAATTTCTCTTTTTCTTTCTATGATTGGTCAATAAATCCTATGGAATGCCTTAAAGATTATACGATAGATGATTAAACAGAGGTGTATGCTGTAACATAGCAGTAGGTGCTGTTAGGAAAGTAAAAACTAGTAGGAGTGGGCTTTACTGCGTATCTTGTAAAGGAGTTGGGCCATTGGGGTATCCTTTGTACCTCTGTCTAATATAATCCTATTTGCTGACAAAAAGAAACACCCCTGTAGCAAAGACCAACGAATTAGTGATCATCAGACAGTACTAACCCCTGCATAACTTTCCATCATCTACTCATCCCCCTTAACAATACAAAGTCAATAAGGCTAACATAATGAGTAAGAAACCGAAACAAACCAAATGTAAAAAGTCATAAAGGGGCCCTTTACAAATCACTTCAAATGTGATGTAAATAAAGCACCATATAAGTTGAACAGCTAGAGGGACATCCTTAACATAATCTCTGCACAATCAATTGCTGTATATTTTTAAGATATCCGATGCTTAAATTGAGATATACTCCCTACAATCCAAAAAAAAAGATATACTCCCAGCGCCATAGCAGAAAAAACCAAAGCCTGATTGTATAATTCCCTTCACATAGAGGTTTTTGCACTATTGAGTGCCTTTTGCAAATTCATTTTTGTCTTTATTTAATCATAAAGACTGCATACAGTAGTGGGATGTGACACTTGTTGATGCTACATTGTACAGTCATTGGGGCCTTGGTTGCACTAACGAAAAATATATTCTAATCTTGTAAGATATAATTTGTTGGAGATCCATAATAAAGATTTAACTGGCTTAGTTTTAAGTCATTAGCAATTGTAAATATTGAGAATTTACTTTTTTAACATAAAACCCATAAACCCCGTGAACATGTATTGCATGCGTTTGATTTCAACACCGACCAACATATGCTTGATAGTACCATTACTCTAGAAGAAGTAAATGCCTAACTTTTTTTGACAATGATTTTGTTTTTCTTTTAATGATTTAAATCCAAATCCTCTAATATATGCGAGTGTGTGTCCTTTTATCATAAAGTTAGCACGCAAGTTCTCACAAGAAAATATATTGATGATGTAGGGAATAAAAACAACTATGGAAACATCATAATACATTACAAGAATTTGAGGAACTTTGTTAAAAGTTCAAAATAAACTACATTCTTCTCATATGGTAGTATGCAATCCACCATTTCTTGTTAAAAGTAAACATATCTACATGAGCAATTTATTTCACAACTTTCTAGTAGAACACATCTTCAAGAAATTGACCAAAACATTTATGAATGCACATTTGGACAAAATAAAACCATAATCTTCGCCAATGAGGATTAATCCAAAGGATTATCACCAACACTATGAGTACCATGACATAGGATGAAGCAAAACTCCATCCTAGAATATACTGATAATCCATCGTATCCAAGATATTGGCAAAACTGGGACAACAAAAGATGGATCTGTCTTTTCGTTTGCTAGGCCTGTCTCATAAAGCCCTCTCTGTCCTTTTGCCTAACCTTACCCAAATGGCCAAATTGTGTCTAAATAACAGCCAAGTTGACCAAAGGAAAGAAGGGAGAAAGAATACTTGGATAATCTGCAAGCTTCCAGTGATTAGTAATCTAATTCAATTATTTCCTCAAAATGAATGGTGCTATATGCGCAGATGCATCAATGGACTTCCATAGATGTATCTCACTTTGCTTTACACTTTAAAACTTCACAAAGACCAGTGTTGGGTAATGGAGACCATGTGCCCAACAGTGTCATCAAAGAACTACTTGCTTGTGCTTTTTTTTATTCACCAGAATGGCTAGTTGTAGTAACCTATATAAACAAAGGAGGAGTTTCCTTGGTTGAGAAACAGAGTTTTGGAATGTAAAGCTAGATGCACAAGCACCAAAAAGTTGCTAGTTTCGCTAGATTCTAATTTTTTTCTACTTTTTCTTCTCTTGATTCTTAGAGTTTGCTCGTATTGCTGAGCTAAACACTTAAAACAGACACACGGTAATCATCAAATGAGTTCATACAAATATAATTTTGCAATTGATATTTAGTTTTAGAATCTACGTACTTTATCTACTTGACATAATCTTTATAGTTCAATATTAATCTTAGGTTTATTTCTCTGACCATTTGAGATATTTGACTACTTAGGTGAATTTCTTATAAAAATGACCAACAGTGCAGTAAATAACTAGGTTGCAAAGTCGATGCTTTGATTATTAAATTCCATTTTACTAGTTCTTTCATGTTTGAAATTTGTTGTCATAATTGGCTAATGTTTTGAAAGGTTAAAAATCTAAATTGGCTGCTTAAGTGTTTGGAAAGCATTTAAGTTGTCCTGCATGGAAACTTGCAAAGTTTAATGTGTTGGAGATATCCATAATGTAGATTTAACTGGGTTAGTTTCTAAGTCATTAGCAACGAAAATATTAAGAAATTACTATTTTAAATATAAAGCCCCCAAACCCCACGAATATGTACTACTTCTGATTTTAGCATGGATGAACATATGCTTAACAGTTCCATAACTACATTCTTCTCACATGGTAGTACGCAATCCACCATTTCTTGTTAAAAGTAAACATATCTATCATGAGCAATTTATTTCACAACTTTCTAGGAGAACACATCTTCAAGAAATTGACCAAAACATTTATGAAGGCACATTTGGACAAAATAAAACCAATCTCTCCGCCAATGAGGATTGATCCAAAGGATTATCACCAGCACTATGAGTACCGGGACAAAGGATGAAGTAAAACTCCAATAGAAGGCAGTGAAATCACTTGAAAAGTCTTTTTTCTCTCCATCATGCAACAGAGTTGGTGTTGGCGGCGGTGTGGGTTTCCCTCTGTTACTGATATTCCAAGTAAGATATGGATTTCCTTTGCAGCTACTCTCATCAAAGGTACCAAATTGTCCCTTGTCAGGTGCTTTGCCTGACAAATTGTTGTAGGAAACATTGAAGGCAGCCAAAGAGTACAAGTCCTGTAACTGAAGAGGGATTCGTCCACCCAAGTTGTTATTTGAAAGATCTAAGCTCTCTATGTTTTCTAGCTTCTGGAAGCTCTCTGGAATCAGTCCATTTAGATGGTTGTGAGACAAGTTGAGTGACTGCAGGTAATGTAGATCTCCTATTTGCTGTGGAATCTCTCCTGTCAATTGATTAGACGACAAATCTAATACTGACATATTTTGACATTCATCACTTCTATATGAAAGATATGAATTTTTTGTCACGAGTTGCACTTCTGCAAAATTAGATCTAGATGTAAATGGTGTTAACCTATTATTAATATGCAAGGGTATGGTAACATTGCCAAACGACATATTATTGAAGCAAGAAGGTATAGACCCAGTGAAGTTATTTCGCGAAAGGTCTAAGATATTGATTTGTACTAGTTGACATATTTGACTGGAAAGTTGGCCTTGCAACTGATTACCTGCCAATAAAAGACGTCTTAAAGACCAAAGCTTATATATGCTATCAGGAATAGTTCCTGTACATTTATTTTCACTTAAATCAATATCCCTTAGGATGGAATTGTCGTTGCTTATTAATGCTTCAGGTACCGTGCCAGTATAACTATTTCCCTGCAAGAAGAAGAAGTTTGGCGCTTTGAAACAAGTGGGTAGTGCACCTGAGAATTTGTTGTAAGATAGGTCTAACGTAGAAAACTCATGCTGACACCATTCATCTTTTATTGCGCCTTCAAAATTGTTCCTTGCTGCAGTGAATGTTAAATGAAGACAATCTAAACCATAAAACCATAAAACATAACCATGAGAAAGGAATGAGAAGAGAACAGAGGAAAGGAGAGAGCAGAACAATTTCGTATCTGCTGTAATGCCACTGTATTTTGCATTCTTTCATACATATTTTAGTGAATTACAACTGAAATAAGAGCCATACATCATACCCATACTTGCTGTCAGCAAAAAGGATATTTACCCACTCCATTAGGTGGACAGTTTTCCCAAAACACAGACCAAACATACTCATTATGCAGAACATTAGCAACTAACATAAGAAAAGTAAATTACATCAGCTAAGAAGTATTTTAGAAAAGTTTTACATTAGTTAACACTCCTCCTTAAAACTTTTCTTAAAGACTCCCAGCTTGCTTCTTAGCTCATTAAACTTAGCACTTGGAAGCGCCTTAGTGAGTATGTCTACCAATTGCTCCTCAGACTTACAGTACATCAATTGAACATCTCCATTCTTCTTAGTTTCCCTTATAGCATGAAATTTGACATTGATATGCTTGGTTCTCCCATGTTGAATTGGATTTTTGGTAATAGAAATGGCTGAATTGTTGTCACACCATAGCACAGTCGGTTCTTCTTACATTTGATTCAAATCAGTCAATACCTTTCTAATCCAAATAGCTTGATTTGAAGCAGCAGCTACAGCAATATACTCTACTTCAGTTGAGGATTGAGCAACTACATCTTGCTTTTTGGAGTTCCATGAAAACACTCCACTGCCAAGTGAAAAAACATACCCAGTTGTGCTCTTAGAGTCATCAATAGAACCAGCCCAATCACTATCAACAAAACCTTCAAGCCTTCCATCACTTTTGCTATACCAAATGGCAAAATCTGCAGTACCTTTCAAATATCTTAGCACTCTTTTGCCTACACTAAAGTGTGTTAAACTTGGTGAATACATGAACCTTGAAAGAAAACTAGCAGAGAACATTAAATTTGGTCTGGTTGCTGTCAAGTAAAGAAGGCAGCCAATTAAACTTCTATACTGAGTTGCATTTGCCTTTGCATCACCATCATCCTTTGAGAGCTTTTCATTTACAGCGAGAGGAGTTGAAACTAGATTACAACTCTCCAATTTAAATTTTTTCAGCAAATCATTGGCATACTTTCTTTGTGAGAGAAATATACCATCATTAAGCTGATGCACTTCCATTCCCAAAAAATACCTCATCATTCCAAGATCTGTCATTTCAAAAACCTGCAACATGCTCTTTTTAAATTTGTCAATTTCATCAATACCATCACCTGTAACCAGCAAATCATCAACATAAAGTGAAACTGCAATTTTCTTCCCATTGCCACAATCTTTCACATAAAGAGTAGGCTCATTTTGGCTCCTCTTGAAATCATTTTGCAGAAAGTGTGAATCAATTCTGCTATACCAGGCTCTTGGAGCCTGTTTCAGCCCATACAGGGCTTTGTGAAGTCTATAAACTTTGTCTTCATGACCTGCAACAATAAAGCCAGCAGGCTGTTCAACATAAATTTCTTCCTGCAAAACTCCATTTAAAAAAGCTGATTTTACATCCAAGTGAAAGATTTTCCATCCATATTGAGCTGATAGAGCAACAATTAATCTAATTGTTTCATGCCTAGCAATCGGTGCAAATGTATCACTGTAATTAATTCCAGCCATTTGAGAATATCCCTTTACAACAAGTCTAGCTTTGTGCTTATGAATGGAACCATCAAGATTTAATTTTGTTCTATAAACCCATTTGACACCAATCACATTCTTGTCTTTTGGCCTTGGAGTGAGTTCCCAAGTACCATTTTTGTTAATCATAGCCAGCTCCTCCTTCATTGCATCATTCCACTCTATTTGCATTGAAGCCTCTTCAAAACAAGAAGGCTCATGCACCACAAAACTGCATTTTTCATAAATTTCAACCAAAGACTTGGTTTTTAGCACTGGAGAGTCAGATTCAGTAATCTGATTTTCATCATCATTTGTAACTTGCTTCTGGTCATTAGATGCATTGGAATTGGTTGTCAATTGTTCTGACTTCATGCTTCTTTGAACCTGATTATTTTCCCAATCCCAATATGCATTCTCATCAACTTGAATATCCCTGCTGATCACAATCTGTTTTGACTTCATATTGTACACTCTATAACCTTTGGAGCTTGTAGCATAGCCTAAGAAAATCCCCATTTCAGCTTTGTCATCCAGTTTGGATCTTTTAGCTGCTGCAACATGAATATAACATATTGATCCAAAAATCTTCAAGTGTTTGGCAGAGGGCTTCACTCCTAACCAAGCTTCAATTGGTGTTTTCTCTTGAACAGCTCTTGTTGGCAGCCTATTCAAGAGATATACTACTGTAAAAACAGCCTCAGCCCAAAAGCTTTTTGGTAGCCTTTTTTCTGCAATTAAGCATCTTGCCATTTCCATAACTGTTTTGTTTTTTCTCTCAGAAACCCCATTTTACTCAGGGGTATAACTAACTGTCAATTGATGAATAATCCCCATATCTTCACAAAACATATTAAATTCATTGGAGGTATACCCCTTCCCGTTATCTGATCTCAAAACTTTAATCTTGCAGCCACTTTGAGACTTCACCATAGCTTTAAACTTTTTAAAGACATCAAAAGTTTGAGCTTTGCTTGATAAAAAATACACCCATGTCATTCTAGTCAAATCATCAATAAACAAGATGAAATACTTGTTTTGGCTTAGAGAAGGTACACTCATAGGACCATATAAGTCAGTGTGAACAAGCTCCAATTTATTTTTTGCCCATGTGACATTTGCTGATGAAAAAGACTTTCTATGCATTTTTCCCAATTGACAAGCATCACATAAATCATTAATACAACTTATCACAGGCATGTCTCTCACCATATCATGAGTTTGCAAAAATTTCAATGCACCCATATTAAAGTGGCCATATCTTTTGTGCCATAGTGCAGAATCATCATGTTTGGAAACAAGTGCTGAATGATTCACTTGATTCAAACTGATTGGAAAACTGTTATCACACATTTCAACCTTAACAACTTCTGAATCATTAGGATCCAGTATGATACAACCATTATTTTTAAAGGAAAGTGAATATCCTTTTTTCATTAATTGAGCAACACTTAGCAAATTTTGATCCAAGTCAGGAATCAGCAGAACATCATGAATAAATTTAGGACCTTTGCTAGTGTAAACAGAAACTGTACCTCTCCCTTGAGCCTGTACAATATCTCCATTTCCAAGCTTGACTTTGGTTTGAACAGCCCTATCCAAAGAAGTGAAGAAACTTGAGTCCCTTGCCATATGGTTTGTGCACCCACTATCTACATACCATACATCCTTTGAACTTGAACTACATGTTTGAGTAGCCATAAACAAGTGATCTTCAGCCTGAGATTGCTCATCAGTGAAGTTAACTTGATGTGCAGGTTGTGGTTGAGATTGGTTCTGCTTAAATCTGCAGTACTTCTCTTTATGTCCCCATTGCTTGCAATTGTGACATTGAATTTGAGGCTTTCCCTTATACCAACAATCTTTTGACAAGTGATTTGTTCTTTTGCATGTAGAACAAGGAGGAAAATTGTTCTTTGCTGCAGATTCAGTTGAACTCCCATCCATCTTTCCTTTTCCCTTTTGATCACCCCTTTTTTTATAATTCTACTTCTTTGATTCTTCTGACCAGATTGCTTTCCCTTGTGTTTAGCTTGAAATGCATTTTCAGTTACATCATCCATTCTCATAGAAAATCTTTGTTCTTGAGCTTGCAATTTACTAACCATCTTAGAAATAGTTAGCTTCTTGAGATCACATGATTCTTCAATGGCAGCAACTTTGGCTTCAAATTTTTCGGGTAGCCTGATCAGCATCTTTTCTACTACCATGTAGTTTTGCATAACCTCACCATACAACCTCATTTGGTTCACCAAGTGGGACAGCTTTGAAGTGTACTCCTTGACAGACTCATTTTCTTTCATTTTCAGCATTTCAAACTCTCTTTTAAGAGTCAATAGCTTGATGGACCTTACCCTTTCATCACCTGCATACCTTTCTTTCAGTTCATCCCATATTTGCTTGGCTGTTTCCAGATGCATAATGCATGTAAACATATCATCTGTCAAAGCTGAGTGCAGACATGAAACAGCTTTATCCTTCTTCAAAGTCTCCTCCTCATGTTGCTTGATTTGAGCTATGGTTGGATTAGCTGTCAACAGTGGAACTTGCTTGTCTTGATCTACATACTCCCATAAGCCAAAAGACTTCAAACATGATCTCATGTTGACAACCCATATGTGATAATTTTCCCCAGAAAATTGAGGAACAGCAAAGACAGCATTGCTCACTGAAGCCATTTGATCACTCCCCACTCACAAGTGTTTAATCTCTCCTCTTAATTTTTTTCAGACCCACAGCCTATAAGAACACTACTCTAGATACCACTGTTAAATGAAGACAATCTAAACCATAAAACATAACCATGAGAAAGGAATGAGAAGAGAAGAGAGGAAATGAGAGAGCAGAGCAATTTCGTATCTGCTGTAATGCCACTGTAATCTGCATTCTTTCATACATATTTTAGTGAATTACAACTGAAATAAGAGCCATACATTATACCCATACTTGCTGTCAGCAAAAAGGACATTTACCCACTCCATTAGGTGGACAATTTTCCCAAAAAACAGACCAAACATACTCACTATGCAGAACATTAGCAACTAACATAAGAAAAGTAAATTACATCAGCCAAGAAGTATTTTAGAAAAGTTTTACATTAGTTAACAGTGAAGATGTGAAGTCCAAGTTTTCTGATCATATTCAGTAGTGTTCCATTAAGCTGGTTATTGTCCACAAACAATTTTTCTAATGAAAAGCATTCGTTAAGAATATGCTCAGGTATATTGCCAGAAAAATTATTGTTCACCAGAGACAACGTCTCCAAGCTTGACATCTCTCCAACTGAAGCTGGAATATGACCATCAAACATGTTGTTTGAGACATCAAAATACTCTAAATGTGGGAAGAAGGATCCAATGTTATCGGGGAGCTTGCCTTTGAACTGGTTGTTTGATAGGTACAAGGAGTGCATTTGATCCATGTGATGATTTAGATCAAATGGTAGTTCAAAAGGTCCAGTGAAAGAATTATCAATTAAATACATTTCTTCTAAATTTGGGTTGTTCACAAGCAGCTAGCTGGGAAACTTACCAACTAGGTTGTTACTCGATAAATCAATGTCTCTCAAGCCATTTTGATTTGAAAGGAAAGTTGGAATTACTTTTGTAGGTAAGTTTAACTCATAAGAGGAAATTGCTAGTTGTTCCAACTGAAATGGTGCAACCCAAGGTGGATTTTAGTTTCCACTCGAAATGTTTTAGAATTCATGGGGCCAATTAACAATACCTTAAGCTTTGAATGGGTGCCAAAGATGTTTAATGAGAATAAGCCCTCAAATTCATTGTAAGAAATGGAAAGATACTCGATAGATGCAAGGTGAGCAATGAAAGGTGCTAGATTCCCACTTAAGTAGTTATTCGAGAGATCAAGAGAACGAAGTGAAGTCAAATTGCCAAGGCAGGTATCCAAAGTTCCTCTGAAATTATTGTGTGATGTATTTAGCACTTAAAGTTGCTTCATTTTACATAAACCTAGGTCCAAAATATTGAAAAAAAAAAAGTTATAGTATTTAAAATAAGAATACACTTATGATTTAAGGCTACCTAATATATAAATATACTATACTATTCAGAGCACAGGCAAAAAAATATCACAGAGATGATATATAAGATAATATTGAAGATTTTTATATTTTCTCACCTTGATTTGGGAAAGATGCATTGATATCTGAATTAGTTAGTTCCAGAACTTCTAGCTTGCTTAGATTAGCCAAACTTCACAAGAATGAAAAGAGATATATTTAGACACGTTATTAGCTTAATTGTTGTGAACTTGGAATTGACACTTCAAATGCAGCAACCAAAGTTAAAGAACCACAAGATTCAGTCAAAGTGTATTACATTTGACTGTAAAATCCTGATTCTTTTTCTTCTAAATTATTAACAACAATGCAAAATGACAAACTCATAATATCCTTCTCAACAAACATACACCTTACAATCACACCTCTAACACAAGATTTAGGGTCTGGTTGAATAAACTTCTTCATAAGCACTTTTAGAAAAAAAAAAAGAAGAAATAAAATAAACTTATCCAAAAACTAAAATTAACTTATGCATAAGTTAAAACCAATTTTTGGAAAAGTTAATATGAGAAAAATTCTACAAATTAGCTTATGTATAAGCTAATTTTAGCTTTTGAAAAAGCTTATTTTATTTTTTCTTTTTATTTTTTTCCTAGAAGTACTTATGGAAAAGTTTATTCAAACAGAACCTTTCTTATTTAGGTCCATTCATATTCTCTCATGTATTTGGTGTAACACCCCTATTTTTACATATTAAATTATTTTTAAGTTATCAATATACTTAGAATAATTAATAGTAATTTTAGAAATTTTTCGGGAATTTACTAAGACAGTTTTTGTGAAATGACCAAAATACCTTTGGTTGACTGCGGGAACAACCTAGAGACTTTTTGACTTCAAAATATTTTAAAATTTTATACTAGGTATATTTTAATTATAAAAATTTTATTTTGAAATAAAAATAGTGAAAAATGTAACACTCTTATTTAAGCTTTTCAACTATTTTTCTGATAATTGACTATGTAATTCTAAAAAATCGAGAAAGAATTTCAAAATTCAGATTACCACCGTTACGCTCAAAATTTCAAGAGCTATTTAATAGTAATTTGTAATAATTTTTTCAAGCTTGGGCTCGGAGAAATTAGAAATGACGATTTTGTCCTTATTTTCAACATTAAGGGCTGACATGAGAAAAAGATTCAATTGACATTAAAATGTCAATTTGAGATTGGAATTATGTCATATATATTAAAATATAATTTTGAAAATTTTCTGGAAATTTCTGGAATTTCTGTGTAAAATGACCAAAATGCCCTTAGTTGTCTAATAAGCCAGTCAGTATTGGTTTGACATCAAAAAATGGTGAAAATGGTAATTTCAGTTTTTTTATAGGTGAAATATTTAATTTTATAATTTCCCTAAAATTTTTGGTATTTATTGAATTAAAATGGATTTATTATGAATTTTTTTAGCTTAAAATACAAAATAAATAAATAAAATTTGAAATAAATTAATAAAAATTAAAATTAATTATTAGAAATTTATTTTTGATGAAAAATAATGTATTTGTACATTTTTACATTTAATTTCATTTTTTGATATTAAAAGTCAATTTTTTCAAGTTTAGGCGATTTTATCGATACTGGTTAATTTACCTGTAGATAAAATTGACAACTAGAAGTTGGATAGCTAAGGAAGCACGTCCACAACCTAGAAATATCTGATTCATCACTCTAACTTTGATATGTGTCCCTAAATTAATTAAAAATAAATCAAAAATAGGATTTATGACATAATGGCTTATGTCATCAAACTGGACACCTAATCTCATTTTTACTCTATAAATAGGCATGCCTTTGGACAAGATTTTCACTATTCTTCTCCTCCATAAGCTAGAGAGCCTCTCTCTCTAGAAATTTTTCTTATTTAGTTTTTATGTTAAAATTTTGCTATTTTTCAACTAGTAGAATTTCTCCTCCTAGAAGCTTTGCACCAACAATTTCATCCCCTTCATCAACCAACTTAGAGGTAATGGGGGGAGTAGGGTCGGTTCTAAATTATTGTCACTTTGCATGTTGGTAGGAAGGGTTTTCCCCTAAACCCGTTTAGGCTTAAGTTTTATTATTATTATTATTGTTATATTGTTTAATGTTAAACTTTAATTTTTGCTAAGTTGTTACTCTGCCCAAATTTAAATTATTAAATTATAATTACTAAGTTGTTATGCTACTCAATTTTAGAAAATTAAAATGCATTTGCTAAGCTGTTACTCTGCTTAATTTTAGAAAATTAAAATACATTTGCTAAGCTGTCACTCTACTCAAATTTAGAAAATTAAAATGTATTTATTTAGTTGTTATTCTGCCAAAATTCTAGTAATTAAATTATAATTACTGTGTCGTTATTTTGTTTTGATATTGTGCAATTTCTACAATATAAGGCAGAAATGTTGATTGTACTAGCACTCAAATTAATTGAGACCAGAGAAACCTTTGTTTGAGAAGTAGGAAGTGATAAATTAGTGAGTAATGTAAAGCAAGTGACATACAGTAGCATGACACCCTGTTAGGTAAGCTACGGTTTGATACACTGTGGGATGAAAGGCAAGACCCATGGTTAGGTTTAGAGGGTATGATATCGAGTGGTGAGCGTCCTAATGGCCAAGGTAGCGCTTTTGAGTCGGGACAATCACTTAACCAACTTGATAACCCTGACAACTGCTCAGCATCATCAGGATTGGTGAGAGTATACCTCTATAAATGGATATCCTAAATTGTTATTTTGTTCCTCAATGATGACAAGGAATGTACCATGTGATAGTGTTGAGAAAGGTATATGTACTCCCAGTCACTTCCCAGGTTCTGTTAAGAACTATTACCCACTAATGGAAAGTATGGATCCATATCGAGTCAAGAATTGTATAACATAGAATAAACTTTAGGTTCCCTTTTTATTGCCAACTGTGTTTTATCTGTATTATGTGGTAGAATTCCTACCATATAAAAGTGATATTATAACAAATCACCTCACTCCATTATTTTTCATTTTATGCATGATTGATTGCAGTTAATAAAGACTCGGCTATTGATGAAGACCTATAGGGCTAGTCTGATAGTTTTTGTTATTTTATGGGATAGGGTAGCTGGACACTGTTCTGACTAAGATCTTTTTGGGAATAAGTAGTAACTATTTTGATGTATATCTTAATCTCCCTATATTTCAATAATTTTTCTGATTATGAAATCATGATATACAGTTCTACGATGAATACATACAAATTTAAATTTTTTTTACTATTTACAAATTTTCTATTATTAAAAGTGAAGAAAAATTTTACTCACATTATTAAATAAGTAAATAAGTATGGGTTATGTTCAATGTAAATGGGTATCACATTTGAGCCTAACCTTCCATTGTTTTCTATGGACTTTTGATAATTACACCTCGCTAATCAATAAATATACCTCCCTTGCTTTTTAAAATAATTTTTTATTACCAAAATAAATTTTATATAAAAACAATATTACCTTAGTTTTACACCCTATCTTTATTATTGTTTAAATCCTAACTTTGCACATTTATCTTCATTTTTCTTAAAATTCGAATTTTACACCCACCCTCATCTTTATCATTCTTTAACCCTATTTTTACACATTCATTATTATTCTTTAAACACTTCTCTTCTATTTTCATGTTTTATCTTTTTTTCTCTTTCAAAAATAATTGTGAATATTGTGTGATATGTGATACGCACCTCGTTTTCATTATTTGTATAAGGCAGTGTGTTTTTGTGATTGCATTTTAGGTAGTGTTTTTATCTTTATCCTTTATATCAAGCATTGGTTCTGCAAATTTGTGTTTCGATCATTTTTGTTAGTATTCCAAAAATTACTTTTCAGAATAGACACTTATGTCTCTTTGTAACAACTACTCTATCATGGGTGTTCCATTTTGGGGGAGAAGTATCGAATAACTTCTAGATTAAGCAAGTAGAGAAGAAAGAGGTGAAAAATGTTTCGAGGTCAAGGTTCTCATGAAAAACATGGCGACGATGATAGAAGAGATATTCTAGAAAGTAATTTTCGAAACTATGAAATGTATTCGGAAATTACTTTTCGGAATAGGCAATTGTTTATTCCGAAAAGTAATTTTCGAAAGTGTTTTATTATTATTTTTTACTCTTATTTTTCTTTTACTTTTATTTTTTTCATTATTATTTATTTAATTTTATTTTTATTTGTATATAGCCATGGATTACCATGTTAGTAAGATGTCAGAGATGATGAATATACCAAGTAATGGGACAAAAAATAAGAATGTTGATTGTGGTGATGCATTCAACACTACAGAGGTAATTGGAGGATAAATTAATTTTGTTATGTTATCACCATGTGACCATGAAAAACTAAATTTTTATATATTTTTCAAGTTTTTCCTTCCTAAGATGCTATGTTGAATTAGGCTCGACAAGTTGTGAGAGAGAATAAATTTATCCTTATTATTTTGAGGTCAGATATAGATACGGGATGTAGTAAAAGGAGGACATTCATAATTCTGAGTTGTAAAAGAAGTGGAAGAAAGGGAGTGGGTGGCGGAGAAAGGGAGTGAGGCGTGAGCGGGAGAAGCTAGAATAATGGTGTAAGAAATTCCAAAAAGAAAACATCGTAAACAAGAAGGGAGGAGGTGAGCGAGAAGGGGGTGGATTGTAAGACAGGAAGGGTGCATGTAAGGTTCTGGAAATAAATTTCTAATTTGAAATTGGGAATGAATTAAAAAGATAATTAGGAAAAAATTGTAAAAAAAGGGGAAAGGGAAGGTATATTTATCACTTTGGAGAGGTACAATTATCAAAATCCTTTCTATGTTACTACTTTCTTTTGCTTTTCTAGCATCATTAAATCCAACCCATTTAATTCATTTCATAAATGAGTCTATCACGGCGTCATAACATAACAAAAGCCAACAATAACTCTTCTTCATATTTATTCAAACAATAACGTTCTAAATGAATTATCTACATGTGCTACAAATGAAATATGCAAGGGGTATTGAACCAAGTCGGCGGCACGTACCTTTGTCATCTAGCCCTTTGATTGAATTACCACTTAGGTACAAAGATCTCAAAGCGGGGGAAGCAACTAAGGACTTGAGTATTCCCTTGTCAAAATTATTGTAAGCTAAGTTGAGTGTCTTCAACTTCTTTAATACATAGCAATCAACCTTGGTATCTGAAATGACAGTTAATTTATTCTCATCATTAATTATAACAATTATTAATTAAATTAGATGATTGTTGCAACTAATTAACAAAAATGCAGTGACCATATAAAGCTAGAGTTATTAATCATAAAACAAATTTGAGTCCTCATTTGTTTAAGTAAAAAAAAAAAAAAAACTTATGCATATATTTTTTTCCTTGTGTGCTCATATATTTTCTTCATTTTATGACGTAAATTTTCTAAACTTCCATATCAAATTCATTTAATAATCCTTCTTTTTAACTAGTTATGTAATCAAAAGATATTTTTATTTTTTAACTTATTTAATTAATATCAAAATTTCTATAGTCAACATTAAATGTAATGATATACTTACAAATTATATATCATTAAAATAATATTCTATATATCAAATTAATTTCTGAAAGCATCAAATACTTTTTGGCTGTGAAATAATATTCTATTTATCAATCTTTTTTTATGTAAATTCTTTTTATCAATCTAATGTCTCTTGGATGTGGGAGCTCCCACTCCATGAAAGCATCCAATACTTTTTTTGGTTGTTGGTTCTTGAGTCTCTACTAACTAATCTCGTGATTCCGTTAGCATATTACTCAAAACCAAATATATTTTTAAATTGATTTAGCAATTTGAAACTGTTTAAATTGACTTGTTAGCAGTGAATAGCTGTGTGGCAGTGGGAGGCAAAAAATAAAAAAAGAATAAAAAATCATTTTGGAGGGGGAGGGGTGTACAGCCTTGCAGCTAACTACCAATGACTCATCAAGCCTTCGATGAAAGGTCTGAACTACAAATAATATCCAAAAGCAGCATCACACACATACACAAACATACTTACCTTGAGTTGTGATGGGGCTAACAAGATGATTGTCACTCAAATCCAACCCTTCCAAGTTTGGTAAAAGTGATAATTCTTGGAAGAAAATATAAAGCAAATCAGATAATTGCGCATAAATCTCCAAGTGTGAAACATATAACTACCTACATTATTCATACCTTTCATAGGAAAGGGTCCACCTATTAAATTACCAGCAAGAGTTAAATTCTTGATAGATGGGAGAGCACCTAGGAGTTCCATTATGCTCTCGTTGAGAGAATTGAAACTGAGATCTAATGTCTCTAACTTCTTCAATGTTGACTTGCTATCATCTAAAAGATTAGTTCAACATTCACTTTAACAATTCATGCACAACAGAAAATATAAGACATTAATATCTTATAACACACACACACATTCAACATTCACTCTAATGATTGATGCACAAATAAAACATTAATATCTTATAACACACACACACATTCAACATTCACTCTAATGATTGATGCACAAATAAAAACATTAATATCTTATAACACACACACATTCAACATTCACTTTAACGATTGATGCACAAATAAAATATTAATACCTTATAACACACACACACACACACACACAGACAATAGAGAGAGAGAGAGAGAGAGAGCTGTTACTTAAATTTCAAGACAGTTGTGGCCAGCAAAATTGTAGTATATATTTATTTTAGGCCCAAAAAATTGAGCCTAATGATATATAACTTACCTTATATTAGTCTCACGAATATAAAACAATTTTCATTAATTGATGTTCTTAGGAATATCGCATGTAGAGCAAGTGAACTATGGCAAATGCTAAGAAATGATAAAGAATGAGAAATGTGAAATTCATATCGGCAATCATTCTACACTTGTTAACAATGATAATAAGTGAGATGGGAGGCAAAAAAAAAAAAAAATCTTTTTCAAGGGGGAAGGTGTACAGCATTGCAGCTAACTACCAATGGCTCATCAAGCCTTTGATGAAAGGCCTGAACTACAAATAGTATCCAAAAGTAGCGTCACGCACCCACACACACACATGTACGTATCTTGAGTTGTAATGGGGCTAACAAGCTTATTGTCGCTCAAATCCAACACTTCCAAGTTTGGTAAAAGTGATAATTCTTGGAAGAAAAGATAAAGCAAATTAGATAATCGCACAGAAATCTCCAAGTGTGAAACATGTAATTACCTACATTCATACCTTTCATAGGAAAGGGTCCACCTATTAAATTACTTGCAAGAGTTAAATTCTTGATGGATGGGAAAGCACCCGCGAGTTCCATTATGCTTTCGTTGAGATAATTGAAACTGAGATCTAATGCCTCCAACTTTTTCAATGTTGACTTGCTTTTATAATCTGAAAATTACTTCAACGATTCATGCATGACAGAACATATGCAATATTAATATCTTATATATTCTTTTAAATTATTTTCAATTTAATTAACTCATCTCCGCACCCACTTCCGCAAACGTATATGAAGACAAATTTGCTAATTAAATTACAAGACTGTTGCGGTTGCGGCGAGTAAAATTGTAGTAACCTAGAAGTGGATTGGTTTTATATTATGTTTGGCCAGTTTTTTATTAACTTAAAAACTACTTTAAAGTAAAAGTTTAAAATAAGAGTTTTTAAAAAAAAAAGTAGAAGTTGTTTGGTGGTTTTCATATTTTTTTTTTTGGCTTAAAATTGTTTTAAGTTATAAGATGATTGGTAAAAAAAATTGAAAACTTTAATTTTATTTAAAAAACAATCATCTTGTTTAATAGAATAGCATATTTACAAAAATAAAAAGTTATATTAAATTAATTTAATTGACGTAAAATTAATCTAATGATAATAAAAATAAAAATAATATTAAAATATAACTATGATTAAATAAATCAAAATATTAAAAATAGAACTAACGATAAACTCTATAAACTATAGTAAAATAATTTGATCCTTTTTATAAAAACCAAATTAGAAGTTTGATTTGTTTCTTTTTATAAGAACCAACCTAGAATGTTTGTTGCATTAATTATTATTTTACAAAATACATTTAATTATGAGTCATTTTCTAAGTTCACTAAAGTAGTAGGTGAGATACATTAATGTCTTAGTGCATGTTTGGATTTTCATTTATGATCCACATCTCAAGTACCCAAAGCAACTATTTTTTGCTTTAGTGATGCTCTTCCGAGGTGAACAGACGAGAATCCAAACATGTGGTTAGACTCTATAAGAGTCTAACTTTGTCTTGTATAAATTTATTTTTGAGAATCTTACTTTGTTCCTTCACATATATAGTTAATAAAAATTAAAGCAATAAATATCTTACTGATGAGAGAGATTAAAAGAATTAAGTCAACAAAAATATTTTTAAAAAATTAGAGTATGTCTCATTAATGTTAGGGGAAATTTTGAAAAAAAAATATAAGACAAATTTAATGTTATTAACTAAATTAATTAATTTTCATAATCTTGGTGAACATGGATGGATGTATTTGGTTGCTTTGGGGGCGATGGCCCCCTAATATTTTTAATTTTAAAGTTTTAATATGTATAATATTTTAATATTAGGTTAATTACTTGTATTTGGGGTTTAATTATAAAAATAACTATATTTTAGTGTTATTTATTTCTTTTCATTTTTTGACAAATATTCTATTCCCCTTTTATATTGTTTATTGTGAAGATAATAATATTTTTCTTTTTTTAGACAAATATATTAGTTCTCTTTTTATAGTATTCTTTGTGGAGATAATTGTACTTTCTTTCTCTTTTTAGACAAATAATTCGAGTATTATTAATATCTCTTTTTAATAGCTTTTTTCTATTATAATTTGTTATTGTTATTTTAAAGGTTATAAATAACTGCTTTAGCAATCAAATGGCTTTATTGGTTTTTCTTTTATATTGATTTGAGAATTAAAGGATATTTATTATTAACCTTTGCTAATAGAGTAAGCTTACTAACTATATAAGGGATTGATAATTTAAACTTTGAAATATACCTACAAATATTTTTTTTTCTATCACTATTTTTTGTATATATTTTTTGTTTCTTTCCTCTTGTTTTTGTTCTTCTTGCATTTGTCTATAATCCTTCAATTTGATTCCGGTTTCATTTTCACAAGTTCAAACACACCACTGTATAAACTTTAGGAAAACAAATAAAATATTAAGTTGTACCAGACATTTGTTGAATTTTTCTTTCTAGGGTAGTGACCATTGTCACTATACAACATTCTTCTCATATTTTTCAACATTTTGAAAGTAAATTATTTTTCAATGTGTTTTGTCTACTATTAGTGTAAAAAATAATCTGGTGAGTAACATTCTTTTTTTATGTGGCCCATCCTACAATATCACTTTATCTTCGTCCCAATTGGTGAATTAGTTAATTGGGTCTTATCAAAAAGATTGGAAAGAGTAACTTATTTTACAATCAACTCATTGGTGGAGGAATTATAATCCATTGATGGAACATTGTGATCTAAGGAGGAGTGTGGAGTGAAGACATAACTAAGGTTACAGGTAGGAGGACATGATGCAAATTGTTAAGGGGTCATAAGTTCCAATGTTTTTTATTTAGAACTAGGGAAAAAGGAGACATTCCACGCCCCTCTTAATTTAAAATAAAAATAAAAATAAAATAAAATAAAGAGAATGTAGTGGATAGTTTAGTTTAGAGAGTGGTTAAAGGGTAAAGTAGTGGATAATTCACTAATTTAGAGAGTAGTTAAAAGGTATAATAGTCCAACAAAAAGTAGAGACCAAAAGAAGGTATCCTTTCTATTATAACTAGGGAAACGAGAGTCACTTTGTACCTCTTTCTATTTTTTAAAAATAAAAATAAAATAAAAGAGAAAGGGTGTAATGGGCAGTTTAGAGAGTAATTAAAGCGTAAAGCAATGGATAATTGAGAGAGTAGTTAAAGGGTATAACAATCCAATAAAAAATGAAGACTAAAAGAGAGTATTCTCTTTTTTGTAGTTATAGATAAAGAAAATAAATTGAAAGAAAAATGTTAGGCACTAGGATTTGAAGAGGGGTTTTGTGAAAAACGCTCTGCCTAAGTCATAAAAAAGCTCCTTATCTTTTAGTTTTTGTCTTTTTGTTACATCTTTATCTTTTAGTTTTATTCTTATTAAATAAACTACTTATTTTTAAGAATTTATTTTAAAAATGTTTAGCTCAACTTCTTTTAAAGAGAAAAAAAGCTAAAATAAATTAGGTCAAACATACAATTCATTATTCAAGCCTGTAAAATCATGCCAATGATATTTAGCTTACTTTATATTAATGTCAAGAATGTAAAACAAATTGATGTCAGTAGGAATATTGCACATTGAGCGAGTGAGCTGTGTCAAATGCTAAGAAACGATAAAGAAAGAAAATATTAAATATATACATTTATTTCTCTTTTATCTTATTTTTCTTTTATTTCTCACTTTATTTTTTATTACATCATTTATTATATATATCTATTAATTTCTTTCTTTTTTGTTATTTTTTCTCCATTTCTCTCTCTCTCTCTCTCTCTCTTACCTATGCTCCTTAAAAAATGAGGTGTACAGATATCATAAAAAATGAGAAAAACTGGTCGAAATTCGTGCAAGGAGCCTAGTATCAACATTTGAGTGCGTGACATGACAATACATAAGCAAGGCTGCTTGCAGTAATTTGAGTTTTAGGAAAAATTAGTGTATAAGATCTAGTCTAATATAAATTATTAATATTCATTTTACTTTTAAATCATTTTAAATTGTAAAATTAAATATTAAAAAATTATGTTTAAATAATTATAACATTTTTAATAAATAATATTATGCTTAATTCATGTAATACATATTAATAGATCAATAAAAATTAAATAGTTTTAATCTTATAAAAACTTCTTTTAGTATAAAAAACAAATACTGTATAGAAAACATTTTTTTTATGTAATGCATGTTTTTAGAAAAGAATTTAATGCTTTGATGTAATTTTTTTTTTTTTTGGTACATTAGGGAAGTGAGTGCTTTGATGTAATTTTGTTTTCTTAGCACTTTTTTGTAATATTTTTAAATTTGCAAATAAATCAAAATATATCATTCATATTAATAGAAAAATTGGTAAACTACTTTAATTCTTTAAGATTTTAACACTTTTGTGACTCAATCACTTGAGACATTTCAATTCTTCAACTGAATTAGAAAATGGAATGAATTAATGACAAGGACTACAAGTGGATAATAACAAATTATTATTGAAAAATATAAATTGTTATGGACTGTAATTTGGTTAGAAGTGTAAAGATATTAAGAAAGTAGATTCAACCACTGTTCTGGACCCCCTTTGGGCCTAGTCACGTGGCCCGAGGCCCATGGTAACTAACTTACCACCTTGCTGCTATATAAGGCATTATATGCCTTCAAGTACAAATCTAAGCCTTATTATTCACCTCTTACAAACATTGATTTAGGCATCAGAGTGTCTTTGCAGGTGGCAACCAGGTGTTGCCATTCACCGGAGCCGCCTAGAGCATCCACCCCGTACACCAAAACATTCTCGAACATTGGCACTGTCTGTGGGAACCGACGTTCCTTCCTTTCTTCTATTATGTCAGACGTTCTTGAGCGCCTTCGTTCGAGGATGTAACCATGCGAGATCACACCTGTTTCTGAAGAACGACTTCAACTCAAAGATCCAGATTCAAATTCGTGCAAGTTTATCCTCCAACCCTCTCTCAAGTCGATTTTATTGTGATTCTCGAAGAATTGAAGGAGAAAGGGAAATGTCACACAATTTGAGTTTGCTTGGCGATTTCATCGCTCCAATCCAAAGCAAACGCTAATTTTCACAAACATGCTAGTTCCCCCTTTTGAAACTTGTTTTAAGATTCTTTAATGGCTAATCCATTTTCTCTCCTTGTTTCTCGGTAAGTTTCATTGTAGGTATGCAACAATTTGGGTTGTACGTGTCCTCTTCGATTCGTCGGAAAGCATGATGTCCCCGGTGCTCGAATCAACCTATGCGGACACGGATTTAATCTAACATGAAACATAGTGCAAGTCTACAACTGTAAATTAGGCCATCCAATCATGTAATCAACCTTCGCAACCAAAGTCGACATCACTAAGTTCGGCTCAACTTGTTCTCGGTCATGGCTATATTGACCGGCTTATCTTTGCCAAGGCTTTCGGTGGAAAATCTTCATCCAACACACGTCAAATAGGTACAAGCACACAGAGCTATCGCACCGGCATTAAGGCTCTTGTACCTAAAACGACCTTTAATAGTCCCGAGCAAAGGGAATGGCAGCCCCGCCCTTCCCTCCAATGAAGCCTCCGTAAAGCACACCGCACATAAGATGCTTCTGAGATGCTTATTACAAATTCTAGCCACAACGTTGACAACCAACATCCACCACCCACGTTCTTGCGTCATCGTCCCATGAGAAAGCCGATATAATTGCTAAATTCTCAAATTTCATGCTCAACCCGACACGGATGCACAGCGGATACACGCTCTGTCCTCCCCTGATAATTCTTATTATGTAACGTGCTTACTCGTTTCTGTGTTAGTGCCAGGATGCAATCTCCAAGCCCGAGCATGTCATGAATAACTCATTGAACAACACGTTGGCACACGACACCTTCAAGCTCGAAGAAAATCTTTCTCGGCTCCTTTCGACACCTTCCGACATGTGCCCACTTCCGTGGATGGGTTATCGTTGAAGTCGAGCAACCACCTTGCATTGGGATTGAAACAGTCGAGATATTCCTTCCTTATGAGCATGCCGACTTAGAGGTCAGGACGACATAATCAAGGCAACAACAATAAACCGGGATTCGACATTTGAAAGTCGACTTCGAACTCCCCCTACGTTGCCTGTCATGATTTCAGAAATGTTGGCATTTCCTCGATTTAAAATCGAGCGTTCAATATTTGTTCAAGTCAATTCCAAGGAATGATTCCAAACTGACAATGCTAAGCTAATCCATCGGCATATAACAGTTTCACCACTAAAACCACCAAGGTCACCACCCTAGATGAACTTCTGCACTGGCACAGGTTTTAAGGCCAACAAAGTTGTGACTAGTTTGGTGCTAGAGTCAGCGTCGGCACCTTAGCCGCTTTGGGACGAGGTTCTTTGACACCCCAGTACTGTCATCAATCGAAGTCAGTTCCCAAAAATGACGACACCCCGGTATGAGCACCTTAGCCTCGAGGACGACCTTAGGATGCCCAGGCACTTGTAAAAAAAAAGAAAAGTCAGTACACCTGGTACATTGCCAAAAGACTTCACGCAAAAATAAATCTATGGCACAGCCTCGACGTGCCTAAGACGCAGCAATATGCACAGTACCCATGTGTAAAAAACCAAGGCAAGCATCTACTGGATGGGCTAAGCAAGTCGCGAAGTGTTTTTCAAAAACATAATGCCCACAAGACCAGCCCCATCCTGGCTTGAGAACTTCGACTCGAAGAAGTGGATCAACTCGGCGTGTCAGAGTCAGCACCTTCAGGACTCATTGGACAAGCACCTCGTGGACATGAAGACAAGCACCCTCAGACTTAAGCACTTTGATCCAATGTTTCAAGCCGACCTCGAGACGTGTTAAGTCAACATGTTGGAAATATAGCAATATACACAAGCTTAAATGCCAAGATCGTATGATCCCCCTGCAAGCGTGCCGACTTAGATGTAGCAACCCCATACTGAGATAGCTAAAATCCAACGATGGAAAAGCTAGAAGGCTTTTTAAAAGCTTCAAATGGCTCCTGCATAAGGTAAAAGCTAGAAAGTTTTTAATTACTATATACACAGGCTATTAAGCGTGCAAGGGAATATTATCCATGCCATTATCATTTATCACCATATGTTATCATGGGAACTCACGCATACACAAAGATTTTATGCACCCGACACTATTTTGTCATATTAGTATGATGATAATTGTATATTAGCATATTAGCATGATAATAAAAGCTACAAGCGTTCATATTGACATATTAGCATATTAGTATATTAGTAAAAGCTACAGGGGCTTAAAAAGTACATTATACATGATGATAATGTATAAAGCCATAATTAATGGGATAATTGCAAGGCTGAGATATAAATTATACGTGAGCAATTAGGCTTGTGCTTTGTAGTTTAGGATATATTACAAGGATCTTTGGATGATGTCATGAAGTAGCATATTAACATGATATGCATTTGAAAATAACAATTGCCATATCAAAAGAAATGGCAAAGTACTAGCGTGCCGACATGCTCAGCTCGATGCCGAGGTCTTTGACAAACTTCGCATCCCAACAACAACTGACATTTTGATCATCCTCCCATGCCTACATTGTCATCAATTCAAAAGATTGGTATATTTTATATATTTATGTAACTAGCATAATTCTTAGACGTGAAATGCTTTGGTTTATGAACACAAAGTTGGCCACGATTAAAATCTGCAATTAACACGGTTTGATCACAAGAAGCTCTCCTCTCATGAATTATATATATAAAGTTTTCCTTCCTTTGTTCTTGTTTGAAAGACATTACAGGACCGACATAGTGTCTTCTAAAGCCAACTTATGACCAACCTCGGGGGGTAGCATAGACAAAAATCATTTACAATTATTTTGTAGGTCAAAAAGCTATTGCGAACTACCCCGTGTATGTGGATTCACTCCAGCTGGGGTAGGAAGATAGCTAAAAATGAAGATAAAGCCATTGCGAACTACCCTGTGTACGTGGATTTGCTCCAGCCAGAGTAGGAAGATCGCTAAAAATGAAGACAAATCCATTTCAAACTACCCCATGTACATGGATTCAGTTCAACTGGGGTAGGAAGATTGCTAAAAATGAAGATAAGGCCATTGCGAACTACCCCGTGTACGTGGATTCGCTCCAACAAGGGTAGGAAGATCGTTAAAAATGAAGACAAAGCCATTGCGAACTACCCCGTGCACATGGATTCGTTCTAGCCGGGGTAGGAAGATCGCTAAAAATGAAGATAATGCCATTGCGAACTACCCTGTGTACGTGGATTTGCTCTAGCCAGGGTAGGAAGATCGTTAAAAATGAAGATAAGGCCATTGCGAATTACCCCATGTACGTGAATTCGCTCCAGCCGGGGTAGGAAGATCCCTAAAATTGAAGATAAAGCCATTGTGAACTACCCCGTGTACGTGGATTCGCTCTAGCCGGGGTAGGAAGATCGCTCCAGCCCGGATAGAAAGACTTCTACCTCGTCGAATATGTACAAGGCTCATCAAGTACAAAAAAAGGCAAAAAGTATATATAACAGATATATATATATATATATATTGAAATTCATTTCAGGTATAAAAGCAAAGCAAAGCAAAAAGCAGCAGCTCAACTGAGAAGTCGGGCAACATTAAAACTTATTTTTCACTTTAAACTAACAGTTTGCAGGAAGAGAGCAAATGTGGCAGTGAAAGCCTAAGCCACGTGACTCAAAGAACAAGCCGGTGCTAGTGTCAACACGAGCCACCGACTTCGGCGGCTACTATTCTGGCCCCCTTTTGGCCTAGCCACGTGGCCTGAGGCCCATGGTAACTAACTTACCACCTTGTTGCTATATAAAGCATTATATGCCTTCAGGTATAAATCTAAGCCTTATTATTCACCTCTTATAGACACTGAGTTAGGCATCGGAGTGTCTTTGCAAATGACAATCAGGTGCTGCCACTCGTCGAAGCTGCCTAGAGCGTCCATCCTGTTCGAGGTACCAAAACACTCTCGAACAACCACATATTTCGAAATTTAAGAGATAAGATTATAATTCTATCTTTTTAAATATAGAATAACAAGAGTAAAGGCATGTTGGCAATATAACTTCATTTGGATTTTGATGTTGTGGTCAATCAAAGGTGAAATAGTAGTGCTCATGGTTGAAACATTGTTCAAGCAATTCATCATTTGCTCAATATGGATTGGTAGGTCTGAGTATCTCATATGTTTAGAGGAGAAAATAAATGTGCCAATGTATTGGCTAATTAATTTGGCTTGCAATCAAGGTTTAAATTTAGAAGATTATGACAACTCCCTTTCTAAAATTAGTCAATTGTTACTTGTTGATGTTATAGATGTTTTTACTCCACGTTTAGTTTCTTTGTAATCTTTTTCTTTGGATTTAAGCCCCTTGAATTCCCTATATATATATATATATATATATATAGAATATCAACTTTTTCACCTTTCTTTATCTCATTAAAGGGATAGCTTTCCCTAATTATGTAGAATTCTACTTTTAATATTTCATGAAACCTTTATTCTATATAAGGGAGAGCAAACACCCCAACTATGATCATCTCATTTCAATTCTCCATTGTTACATATATTGCCTCTTTGTTACCTTAAGCACTAAAGTGTCTCTACAAGTATATCCCTTTCATATTTCATCATTGAGACTTGATTCTTAGAGAAGGAACAAATTCAAAGGATTGAAGGCCCATGCTAAAGTAAGTATAATAACAAGTGAAGAAAAAAAAAGGCAAAAAAGTCTTGAGAGTGAGGTAGAGATGAAAGAGATAGGAGAGATAATTAAAATATTAAATACTTAAAATTGTTCTAAATGAATAATTATAAAAAAGGTATCAGTATAGGAAAACGGGTAACTTCCACTTTGGAGTGAATGAGGTGGATGGGAGAGGTAGAAAGAAAAAGAAAAGAAAGAGGGAGAAACTGATAGATGTGATAATTGATATGATGAAAAAAAAGAAGAAGATAAATGTAAGAAGAAAAATGGAGGGAGCCCACTAGGGTTAGCCCAGTAATGAGAAATGTAGGTATTTTGCATGAGGTTTTAGGCTCAAATTTTATTGCCTTCATTGTATACTGATGTGTGCATTTTATAATATGTTTAACATAGTTTTCATTACTAAATTACATGCATTTCATTGTGGTTTAGGACTAGCTATGTGTTTAATTGCATTATTTCCCCTCTTGTATCATGTTGTGCCTTTTTCCTTGCTTGTCTTTGGTTTTAGGAATTTTTATAGGTTTCTTTGGGCTTGGAAAGCAAAAGATTGACAATTTAGAAGCTGTTTAGATGATTTAAATATTTTTGGGTGCTTAGAAGTCCTTTTGGAAAGGTCATCCCAAGCATTTGAAAAAGAAAAACTTGAAGAAAAATTGTTGGAGACCTCAACACCATCATGTGGCGCCCACCACCACGCGGTGGCGCATCTACTAGAACCCTTTTAATTCTCCTACGCGTTTATCACTAGCAGGTGGCAATCATCACCACATGGTGGGCGGAAAGACTTGAATTATTTTGTAAGTTTTGGACTTCTTTTTAGGAATAAACTGAGACCCATTGTAATTTAGTAATAAATAGACATTTTTAGGGATTTTTATTTTTATCTTTCAACCTCGTTTGAGGACATAGAGAATTGGAGGATTGCTCTATGCTTCTTCAATTGTCTCTTTGTCTTTATGTTAGTTCTTTTTTCTTTTTGGTCTTCTCTTATGACTATGTGTGAGTAGAATCTTATTTTTCTAGCATTGGGCATAGCCCTATGATTGTCTTAATGAATTAATTATTGTCTGTCTATGTATGATCTTGTTTCTCTTTTGATTTCTCTTTTATTGCTTTATTTATGTAAAACGAATTGGCCAGCGTTTTTCATAACCTTAAGGATTTGGGGAAGTACCGAAAGGTAAACCCAAACACCAGACTCGTAAGAAAAGAACTTAGGTTTAAACCATGAAAGTAGGTTAAAGTCGTTGAGGAATAATTGAATTAATAAAGAACTTAATGAGTTTAGTTAAACACAGCTATCACAACAGTAGGTGGTAAATTTGATCAGATACCCCTTCGTATCTTGAAAGAGAACAAAGGGTATCTTATGTTAATTCACCTTTAATAAGAACAAGTGAAGCACATAGGTAGCGGGATTAAGGCATTAAGTGTCGTAGTGCGAAATCCCAATCTTGGAAAGCTTCTCATTTTGAATTATCCTCAATTTTAATTATCGTTTAATTTAATCTTCAATTGCATTTTTCTCTCAATTACTTAAACCCTAATTTTCTCAATTAAAATTTCTTGTTTAATTTTAATTTATTTAGCAATAATCACTAAACACATAGTTCCCGTGGATATGATCTTAGAATTATTACTTAATGACAATTGTGCACTTGTGGTTTTTGAGCATCATACACCAAAAAGAAAAATGAAGTGAAAATGAGATGGAAGAGAAAGTGTGTGTATATTAATAATAACCCTTAATATAGGTATTAGTAAATAAAATTATTAAAAATTATAGCTAATAAGTTCCTTTTAAGTTGAAAAAGTCATTTGGTAAAAAATGTTAGAAGTTGTGACCATAAGATCCCTTTCATATCTCTTGTATTTCCTCAACTTGTAGTCCACTTGGTTTTGCACTTGTAATCCACAGTACCATATGAAATAAACAAAGTATAACACAAGAAGGGAGGTTAAATTGTGTTATAATAATATTAAAAACTTTTTGCAAAGCTTTATTTAGTTTGTGTATATAAGGCAGAAAGCTTCTTTTGAAAACGTTTTAGAAACAAAGAAATACTTTAATAGATGTAAGCAAGATAAACGAGTTAGAAGAAGCGATCAACACAAGGGATTTTATATTGGTTCCCTCTTTGGTTTGAAATTGTTTTTGAGGAACATAAGCATTCTCAAGTATTGAACAATTCTTTTAAATAAAGTCCAAAAGCAGGTTCGATAAGGACTTCTTAAAAAGATTGGATCGTCTAAAGAAAACTTTTTTGAAAACGCGGATCATCCATAGGAAGGATTGGACGCTTATGTTTTAAGCGTACATTGGATGCATGTTCGCCATCAGGCTTATCCATATATAAGTGATGGATGCAAGACGTGTTTATTCAAAAAGACTTTAAACCTATAAAAGCGTTTGATTTTATGCGAAGAAATTAAGTCCAAAAAGAATATTGATGACTATATAAAAAACATTTGCACATAGAATGCATTTGTTTGATGCAAAGACTCGGTGTTCATATATTTGAATAATTTTTGTTATCATCAAAATTTTTAAGGATTAAACGTTTTATATGTCTTTAGTTCCAACACCATAGTTGTAGACCTTTGAGATGGAACATCAAAAAGAGCTTCTAGAAATACAACCTTTGGAAGTGACTAAAGGTAAGAATGAAGGAGTGTTCAAAGGGAAGTGGGAAGAATAGGAGAAGGATGACAATGAAAGACACCCAAACAAAAAGGGAGAGAGAGAGAGAGGCATTTTGGCTGTGCAAAGAGAATTGAATTTGAAGGACTCATCTTCTTCTTACTCTATTTATGTGCAGGTGAGACAATAATTAGTTGGAAAATGAGTATGGAACATTAACATCCATAAGGTTTGATGATAAACACAGGTGAGAGTGGGGAACTAATCACTCAATTTTTTTTGAAAACCTATATATATATATATATTTTATAAAATAGAAGCTACTTTAAGAGTTTTCCAAAATGTTTATTTGACTCAACTTTCTTTTAAGGAGAAGGGAAACACAAAAAAGTTGCTTCAAATACTATCTAATAATATATATAATTTTTTATACCAACAAAAATATCTTTTAGTATGACGTAACATCCTATTTGTATAGACCTACATTTTTTGGTACAGTATAGAGCTATATTATTAATATTGCTGAATTAAATTCTCTAAGACAAAGGATGTATCAACTAAGGTGTTAAGTCATTAGTATATATGACATTTTTTTGGTAGTGAAATATGAAAAATATTATATATTTTTTTTAATTCCTATTGATTTTTTATTCCTTTACATCCTTAAAATTATAAAAATTGTGTGTTATTATTCTGTTATGTGGAATTAAAACTACGTCATTTTTGTTAAATATAAAAGCTAAAAATGAATACAATTTTTATAAGGACAAAATTCAAAAAGTTGGCATATTTATGGGAATAAAATACATATATAAATCAATATTTATTTATATATTTTTATTTTCTTTGATTACTTAATAGAAATATATACAAGTGGGACTGATTATTTTCCCTAAAAGGTGAATTGATTATTGATTTATTGGATAGATACAAAAACTCCTTAAATGACTATGGCCTGTTTGGATAAAGAAATTAATTAAGATATTATTCAATAAGTTCTTATTACGTAAGAGTGTATGCTATAAGTGCTTAAAATTCAATAAGTTGTTTACATTTGGATATATATGTTAAAAAGTGCTTACACAATTTTAAAGTGTTTGGATACATTGTTATGTAAGCACTTATAAATTGTTATTTCATTTTACAAATTAAAAAATTAAGATCAAAATATGATTAAAAATAAAATAAAATATTTAAAAAGTAACTAAATAATTAAAATGTAACATTATATATCACAAAAATATTAAAATAAAAAAATAACTAGTCACCATTTACTTATTTTTAGTTTGTAAAACCAAAAAATTAAGAATAATAAAATTAAAAAAAATTATAATTCAATCATAAAATCAATTACATATATTATAGAATTATGATTAAATTTGTGCAAATGAGAATAATACATAGATGATTATGGTAATATAATTTAATTTTTATATTAATATGAATATGATGACAAATTAAAAAAGATGTAATTTAGATAGACAATAATATGTGTCTTAACTCTTGCGTATTGACTATTGAATACTTTTTGTTGGGAGGCAAGAATGAAAACTAGTATGCTAGCTCAAGTGAAACGAACAAAAAAATAAAAAAAATGAAAAACTGAATAATGAAAACTGTTCCGCAGAAAAACGAAAAATAAAAAATGGGAATGCTCAATGTTGGATTTGACAGAATTCGAACCAGAACATTTTTTTAAGTGCTGCACAAGCTGTTTTCAATAATCTCTATTGGACAGCTTATCAAAACAAGTTCAAAATATCTTATGGACCACCCATAAGATATTTTAATAAACTTTTTTAAATACTCTCATGAACACTTATAATAGAAGATAAATAAAAACAAATTATTCATAAGTTCTTCCAAAAGGCATATATATCAAAAGAAATAGTAGAGATATTCATTCCATAAATGGTCTGTTTGTTTGAGCTTTCATCAAAGAATTTTTTTTATTGATAATAATAATAATAATAATAATAATAATGCGAGTGTTTTGACAAAAATGAAACTTCAAAAGCTATTGTTTGAGCGTTTTCTTTTTCTTTTTTCTTTTTGTTTTTGATAAGTCATAATTCTACAAAAAGTTGTATTTCAGAATATTCTTTTAAGCATGGACAAACAAATATAGATAAGTTAAAAGAAAGAAAATAGAAATAAACAAATACATGAGATTGGTTAAGATTGTACCTTCCTTCCGAATGAATCCACGAAAACAATTATTGGACAAAGCAAGACTTCTCAATTCCCTGAAGGATAGGAACAAGGACCAGTTTAAGCGGCGTGTGTGGTTTAAATCATAATAACAATATGGTATTTCACCATATAGATCCCGAAGAGCGAGATGGATGACGTGGCCCGAAGAGGAATCACATGTGACGCGTTCCCAGGCACAGCAATTGCTCTTTGGGTTATCCACCCACGAAGGCAGCAACGACTCGTTGGCATAAGTAGCCTTGAAATCCAGCAGCGCAGCCTTCTCTTCTTGGAAGCAACCACTGCTGCCTAATACTTCACCCAAAACTATTGCTCCCAACAATACCAGCCACGGTTTCTTCCTACACAACTCCATATGGAAGATGAACTTGAACATTAGTACTTTACAATTCCAGGTACATATAGCTCTGACCCTTTATGCCATTGGAATGCAATGGATATATATATTACTACCCAAATTATTGAAGAAAATTAGCCAGCTATAGCCGATAAGAACTCATGAGTTTGGGTCAAGTCAATTTGATAACAACAGCTATGGAATCATTGTCATCTGGGTCTTTTAGAGTATATTGTGGGTTTCTTTGAATTTATTTTAAGAGAATAATTGTTTGTTTTTAATTTCTGAGAGTTTAAAAAAAAGTAATTGTTTCTTAAATAATCATTTTTTAGTCAATCAAAATAATTAAATCTAAACATGCACTTAATTCTCAATATTACACATAAAATTAGGTTAATCATGTTAAACTTTATCTTAAAGAGGTAGGTTTGTAAAACTTGAGTGTATCATATTTTGTTACGTGGTGCGTAAACCCTTTTTAGACATAATTTGGGTGTTTTAAAAACTGGACATCGTCTAAAAACCTTTTTAAAGATATACTTAATCAAGCATTTTAAATAAGCTCACAGACTAATTGTTGGGAAATGCCAGCATAATTTCCCTCCTCTGTTAACTCAAAATAGGCACTAAGCGGAAACGTCATATAACGGCATAAGAAATTTTTAGAATGAAAAACCTTCTCAATGTGAGCAAGGAAAAAATCACAGGACCCGTAGGCCTCTTAAAACTTCCACTATGACAATAATGGGATTACAAAACTACAACAATAATGTATCTTCAATTTGTGGATAACACTCACAAATTGGCTCACTAATTTTCTCTCTTAGAAACTCTCTCTAAGGAACTCTTTATTTTCCTCTCATGTGAGGATGTGCTTCTCACTTGTGTTGTGTGTTTTCCACTGGTTCATGTCCTCTATTTATAGAGGAGATTTCACTGTGTGCAATCTATTGCACAAAGCAAATATAGTTGGGGGTTGAAAAATTTTCAACCTTTCATTAAATCACCGAATTGTTGGCTGTGGAGGCTGAATAAATTCAACCTTTCACTGTTTTCATTGGTTAGACGTTCTACATTTCTCTCTCTCCAGCCAAAGGGAATTATCCTTGGATCAATTTGGGATTGGTACTAAGCCTGCAGCTTCTTTACAAAATTCTAACTTCTCTTTTGTTAGAGATTTTGTCATCATATCTGCCCTATTGTCTTTGGTGTGTATTTTCTCAACCTGTAGTAATTTACTTTCCAACACATCACGTATCTAGTGATACCTCATATTGATGTGTTTTGACCTTGCATGAAAAGTTGAGTTCTTATTGAGATGAATTGCACTCTGACTATCGCAATAAAGAACATAACTTTCCTACTCTTGGCCTAACTCTTGTAGAAACTTCTTCATCCACAAGATCTCCTTACAACCTTCAGTGATTGCAATGAACTCTGCTTCTATGGTGCTTAAAGCAATGCACTTTTGTAGTTGCGATTGCCATGATATAGCTCCCCCTGCAAAAGTAATCAAATATCCTGATGTAGATTTTCTTGAGTCCACATCTCCTGCCATATCTGCATTTGAATACCCATGAAGCATTAAATTTCCTTTGCCAAAACACAAGCAATTTTTGGTAGTTTCCCTTAAATACCTTAGTATCCATTTCACAGCATTCCAATGCTCCTTTCCTAGGTTTGATAGGAATCTACTCACAACTCCTACAACATAAGCAATGTCTGGTCTTGTACAAACCATTGCATACATAAGACTACCCACTATAGAAGAATAGGGCACCTTGCTCATTTCTTCTTTTTCTTCTTCATTCTTTGGACATTGTGTCTTACTGAGTTTGAGATGGCCAGGTAATGGGACATGCACAGGTTTGGCATTGTGCATGTTAAACCTTTCAAGAACTTCTTGATATAGTCTTCTTATGACACCCATAACATTTTTCTAGACCAATCTCTGATAATCTTCATTCCAAGAATCTTCTTTACAGCACCCAGATCTTTCATGGCAAAAGATTTGCTCAATGCCTTGTTGAGAGTAGTTATCTTTGTCTTATCTTTCCCAACAATCAGCATATCTCAACATACAATAGAAGTATGATGGATTCACCATTTTCATAGTTCTTCACAAACACACAATGGTCTGCGGAAGTCTTCTTGAAATTGTGTTGGGTCATGAAGAGATCAAACTTCTTGTACCATTGTCTTGGGGCTTGTTTTAGATCATAGAGGCTTTTTTTCAAGCAACACACTAAGTGTTCCTTGCTTGGTTTTGCAAAACCTTCTAGTTGCTCCATATAGATTTCTTTATTTAAGTCTTCATGTAAGAATGTTGTTTTAACATCAAGCTGTTCTATTTCCAAGTCTAGTTTGACAGCTAGACCAAGGATTGCTCTAATAGATTTCATCTTTACCACTGGTGAGAAGATTTCTTCAAAATCTATGCCTTTCTTCTGATTGCACCCCTTCACAAAATTCGTGCTTTGTATTTGGGGTTTGGGTTATTCTCTTCAGTCTTGAGTTGAACACCCATTATTTTTCAATGCCCTTCTTCCTTCTGGTAATTTCACCAGGTCATACGTCTAATCCTCTTTCAGGGATTGGATTTCCTTTTCCATTGCTTGCATCTATTTCTCTTCATCATTCGTCTCAATGGCTTCCGTAAAGCTTTGTGGTTCCCCTTCATCAGTAAAGTTGACATACTTGTCTAAAAAATATCTTTTCGAAGGTTGCTTGTTTCTTGTGGATCGTCTCACTTGGGAACATGTTCCGTCGGAACGTTATCCACTGCTTGCTCTTCATTCGTCTCATTCGATTATGTCGTTTGATGAGGTTGTTCCATCTCATGAGTATCTCCTCCTGAATTATTTATCACGACAGGGTTTGAATCTTGAACCACCTTTTACTTTGGCTTCTCAGACTTGATATCTTGGATCGTTGATCTTCAAAGAATACCACATCTCTGCTTCGAACAATCTTCTTGTTTGTAAGTTCCCATAATCTGAAGCCAAGTTCATCTCTTGGTGAACCAAGGTATATGCATTCCTTTGCTTTAGCATCAAACTTTGCTCTTTCATCTTTCGGGATGTGAACAAATGCCTTACATCCGAAAACTCACAAGTGACCAAAGACGCTTTCTTTCTAGCCATACCTCATCTAGAAGCTTTCCATTTAAAGATCTTGAAGGAGACAGATTTATTAGATCAACTGCAGTTTTCACTGCTTCGTCCCAAAATGCTTTGGGAAGTTTTTCTTGAGAAAGCATGCTTCTGACTTTCTCTGCAATCGTTCTGTTCATCCTTTCAGCTACTCCATTCATTTGAGGAGTCTTGGGAGGCACTTTCTCATGTCTTATCCCATGAGTTCTGCAATATACCTCAAATTGGCCTATGTATTCTCCACCATTATTAGTTCTCAAGCATTTCAGCTTTCTTCTAGTTGCTTTTTCTACAAAAGCATGAAACTCCTTGAAAGCTTGAAGAACTTGATCTTTTGTCTTCAATGGATACACCCACACTTTCCTAGAGTGATCATCAATGAAGGTAACAAAGCATTGGGCACCGCCAATGGACTTTTTGATGTTGAGCAAACATCTGAGTGAACAAGATCCAGAATACGCTTTCTTTTTCTTACATCATTTGGTCTTTTGAAAGATACTCTGTGTTGTTTTCCTGCTAGGCAGTCTTCACAGGATTCAAGTGGCTGCCCCTTTATATTTGGGAGATGATGTTTTGCAAGGATCTCCAAACCCTTCTCACTCATGTGGCCCAATTGTCTGTGCCACAATTCTTTGGATGCGTCTTGAGCAATATTCGTCTCTCCTTTGCATATCTTTCCTTACATCATGTACAAGGAGCCTTCCTTCTTCCCACGAGCAACAATCATGTTCCCTGGACTGAGTTTCCATTTACCGGCACCAAACTGGTTTATCATTCCAGCTTCATCTAGCTTTCCTGCTGAAATAAGGTTGAGACGCATGTCTGAAACATGTCGTACCTCCTTTAGCACAAGATTGTTTCTATTCTTAGTCATCAAAGTTACTTCACCAATGCCGACAATCTTACTCGTAACATGGTTACCAATCTTCACTGTACCAATGTCTCCTTTTTGATATGATGAGTAGAATCCCTCATGGGGAGTCACATGGAAGGATGCTCCTAAGTCAATTATCCAAATGCAATAATCAAATGCAACATTTAGATAATTTTCCTCACTGACAAGAAATATATTCTCATTATTTGAGGTCACCACAGTGGTTGTTCCATCTTCCTTCTTCTTCTTTGGGTCAAATTGGTCAGGGTGGACTATTCCAGCCTGTTGGTCTTTCTTCAAGAATCTGCACTCACACTTCTTGTGGCCCGGTTTACCACAGTAATAACAAATTAGTCTAGTGCGAGATTTGGATATGCCTTGTGATTTTCCTTGATCTCCTTTTCCACGACTTTTACTCCTTCCTCTATTTTCAACAACATTGGCTTTGAACTGGTTGTTCAAGCCTCTTTCTCTCCATCTTGACTCTTCATTCAACGAACTATCTATAACAAAATCCATGTTGAGCTTTCCTTCTGGAGCAGAATTGCTGAGAGTGACAACTAGAGTGTCCTAACTCAGAGGTAGAGACTGAAGAGTATAAGAGTTTGCACCTCATCATCTATCTTTATTTCTATTTTCATCAGTTGATTCACAATATCTTTGAAGGTATTCAAATGTTCGATCATGTTTTGACCGTCCATGTACTCCAACTTTACCAATCATCTGAAAAGGTGGGCTTTGTTCCTGAGCGTCTTCTTTTGAATCAAAGATTTAAGTCTTGTCCACAACTCATACGCATTGGTATAAGTTGAGACATGCTTGAACAAGCTTCGATCAATATATTTTCGGATCACAGCTACTGCTTTCCGATTCTGGAGCTCCCAATCTTTGTCAGTCTTCCCCTATGGTTTATCCTGTTGGGCAATTGGTTCGTGCAAATCCTTGTAGTATAAATGGTCTTCCATCATCGGCTTCCAATATGAGAAATTGTCAACAGTTAGCTTGAACATGTCCCCATCATGAGTAATAGCTCCCTCCATCTTGAGTTACACAGGCTAAATAGCGAACTAAGAATTACTGTATACCGAAACAATTATCATAGTTCGTGAATAGTGCACCAGGTAAGTTCCCAGGAAAGAGAGGTGGGTCATTAGACACACTTAAATACCAAGTCTTTCTTTAGCCAGAACTTTCCTACACATGCACTTCCACTCTACCACATTTTATTTCTAGCAATAAGAATAATCCTTTTCTAATGTGGAAGATCAAGCAATGCTGCAACCACAGAGCATAATAAGAATTTTCTTATGAATATGGTACCTTAGTATCCGTGAGCTCTAAGAGCTTTGATAGCACTGTTGGGAAATGCCAGCACAATTTCCTTCCTCTGTTAACTCAAAATAGGCACTACGTGGAAACGTAATATAATGGCACAAGAAATTTTTAGTGTGAAAAACCTTCTTAGTGTGAGCAAGGGAAAAACCACGGGACCCGTAGGCCTCTTAAAACTTCCACTATGACAATAATGGGACTACAAAAATACAATAATAATATATCTTCAATTGGTGGATAATACTCACAAACTGGCTCACTAATTTTTCTCTCTTAGAAACTCTCTCTAAGGAACTCTTTATTTTCCTCTCATGTGAGGATGTGCTTCTCACTTGTGTTGTGTGTTTTCCACTGGTTCATGTCCTCTATTTATAGAGGAGATTTCACCGTGTGCAATCTGTTGCACAGAGCAAATATAGTTGGGGGTTGAAAAATTTTCAACCTTTCATTAAATCACCGAATTGTTGGCTGTGGATATTGAATAAATTCAACCTTTCACTGATTTCATTGGCCAGACGTTCTACACTAATATCTAAATAAGCTAACACATCTAAACTTTTATATAAGTCAATAAGTATATAATTTTAAGACATTATAAAAAATTACATATATTTTTTAGTATAACCATAATAGTCAATGTCAGACAGCAGTGCGGAACAGCCCCTCAAAATAGGATAACAAAGATGACTGCTATATATGCTCAAAAGTGAAAAATTACTCATTTCATGCACTAATCATTATTAATAATAAAAACTCAAAGTCGTAATACCTAAACAAAACATAAAGTAGATACCAATTAAAGTCAAGAAAACAAACTATAAAGTGTTTAAAGCCTTAAACCCTCTAAAGCCTAAAGTAACTAAAGTACTAGACATTAAAATTCAAATAAAAAAAATACAATCTTCTTAATAGGAATCTTCATTCTCTTCAAGATTCATGTCATTGTTTTCTTTTTCATCACTCCCACTAGCATTAGAATTGTACTCTTCCCCCTTTCATCTTCACTTGCTTCATTTTCATCCTTTTCTTCCACTTCTATTGCCCTTTTCCTTCCTAGATGTAGATGCATCAGTTGCACTCTTCATTTTTGTTTGTCTTCTAGTGTATTTCGAAGGTTGACCAACTCAGTTGCATTAGCAACAGTTGCTACCAACAATACCAACCACGGCTTCTTCCTGCACAACTTCAGCTTGGAATAGTTGAACATTAGTACTTTACAATACTAGATATATATAGCTCTGACCATTTCTATGCCATTCGAATGCAATGGATTAAGGATACATATATATATTACTGCACAAATTATTGAAAGAAAATTAGCCTGTTAAGGCCTATAACAATTATGAGTTTGGCTCAAGTCAATTTGATAACAACAGCAATGGAATTTTTGTCATTGGGTCTTTTTAGTTTCGATTAGCCTATAAAGACTTACGAGTTGGGTCAAGTCAATTTGATAAAAGCAGCAATGGAATCATTGTCATTTGGGTCTTTTTAGTTTAGAGTATATTGTGGGTTTGGTTGAATTTATTTTAAGAGAATAATTTTTTTGTTAAAATTTTTGAGAGTTTAAAAAGGTAATTTTTTAAATAATCATTTTTTGTCAATCAAAATAATTAAATATAAACGTGCACGTAATTCTTAACTAGTGTAATAGCTCTTGTTCTACATAGACGTTAAGTTTACAATTCAAAATTTTTAATCATTTTTAAATTTTATATAAGTATATGTTAGTAGATTTGTATATAAATATTTCAAAAATATATTAACATATTTATAAACATTGATATGTATTAAAAAAGTTTTATATTCAAATATATCTTATATTATTTAATTTATATAAATGTTTGTTTTTAAAAATATTATCTTTATGAATATATTTACATTTGTATATAACTTAGATATATATAATAAGAAATAGTAATAATAAAAAATATTTTATATTAAATTTTATAATTATTACTTTTTCTCTAAAATATATTTCCATCATAAAAGAAAAAAAAATGACTAACATTAATTATAGAAAAAGAGATTTGTTTGTATTTGACCTTATAGATTACAATAAAAATTAATGATGAATACAAAGAAAAGATAATGTTTATATAATAATATTGTTGATCTTATTTATTTTTTTCATAACTAAGAGAACTATAAATTTTTCTCTTGTGATTTTGAGTTAGTTTAGCCTTTCATGTAACATTTCATCTTTATATATACAAATAACTAAGTCCTTTATTTAAGCATCTTAGTTAACATTCAATTCTTAAACATTTACATGAAAAGTGAAACTTGGTAGACACACTCAATTATCATTATTGGACACAACCAACATGAAATGGCACACCATTGAAAGTTTAAATAAAAAGAACATAAAGTTAATTTTTCTGATACCTATTAATTTGGGTGAACATTGGTATCTTGACGAATACATATATGTGCAAATAAATCCATTTAACCACTGACTTGGAAATATTATTTTTTATGGTTAGGGTATGCTTTATTTTTAATTGTTAAGATTAAAAGTTAATGAAGAAAAATCTTAAAATCAACTTTATAAGCGCAAAAACAGAGGACTTGGAGAATCAACATAGAAAAAGTTGTCTTAGCATTAATCTTAATTGAGTTTTTTATTTAATACATATATACATGATGATGATGATGAAGTGGTAGTAAAGATGACCATTGAGTTTGTCCCTCAATTTCTTAGTTTCATCGTTTTTATTTAAATTCTCTATGTATTTTGATTGCCTTTATTTTTTAAAATTGGTATATTTGATCCTTGATTTATGGGTTAAATATATATAAGCATAAATTATCATTTTCTAGATGAAGAGTGATATTGGTGATTGAAATCACGGCAATACTTGAATCATAAAAAAGATTAATCAATTGAATCTGTATGCAATGGTTATAATTATTTCAATTAGTTTAATTATGCATTTTTAAGAATTAAAAAAACTATTTTGGTAGAAAAATAATCTATAAAAGTGTCGTTAAATGACAAAAATCACCTTTTATACATGCTTGTGTAAAGTGTATCAAATGAGATATATTCTTATTGTTAGAATGATAATGACAAATATAAATCATCATTGTATCATATTTAAATGATCAAGATTAACATAAAAATGCACATAACTTTTTAAGTGGTCATGTGACCTGTCACTAACTTTTAATTTTGACCATTCAGGTATGTCTGATCCACATTTATAGTTCTCATTTTTCAAAATAAAAAGAGTTGTCATTTGACACAATATATGTGTGTGTGTGTGTGTGTGTGTGTGTGTGTGTGTGTGTGTGTGTGTGTGTGTGTGCGTGTGTGTGTGTATGTATGTATCTTGACTTATATGGACACCTTAATGACACCCACAAAAGACAAAAAAATGTTGAGTCAATAGCCATAGACAAGGTTATGTGAAGTGTGGAAAAAAATTGAAATATGAAATTAAACAAAAGTAAAGCGAGGCAAACAAACAAAACCAAATTGTGGAAAGGAAACAAAACAAAACTCTAAGCAAGAAAGAAGGAGTGTGAAGAACAACAACAACTCAAGGAAAAGGAAACATGGATTGGAGGAGAGGAAACGCAAGCGAGGAAGAAAGAGAGGTGTAGAGAAGAAAACAAAAAGGAAACCCTAAGTGGAAAGAACGAGTGCAGAGATTCTCAAACAACTCGGGAAGGAAACATGAAGTGGAGCAGAGCAAATGCAACCAAGCAAGAAAGAGAAGTGCAGAGAAGAATTATAGGAAAGGAAACACGGATTGGAGGAGAGAAAATCCAAGCAGATAGAAAGACACTCGAAGGTTTACATTGATGTAATGTTTGAAAGAGAGGTTGACAAAGAAGTCATATTGAAGGGAAAGTTTAGATAAGTACTTGCATTTCACACCATTGAAGGTTTATCATTCCTCAACAATGTCATCTCTAACACAATCCTAACATCGCTCACAAACCTCACAAATTCGATGCACCTAGACAATAGAGAAACGAAAGCACATGATGACTTGCCAAATATTTTTTAATTTTTTAGTTAAAATATTATGAATCATTGAATTAATTTAAATCAATAGTGTAGATTTAGAGTGTGTTTAGCCTAGCTTTTTTTAGCTTATTTTTTCATTAAAAGGAAAAAGCTGAGCCAAACACATTTCATAAGAAAACTCTTAAGAAAATAAGTTACTTTCATAGAACAAAATTTGAAAAAAAAAATAGTTTATAATTAAGTTGCTAGGTGGAGTTTTTTTTTTTTTTTTTTTCAACTTACACAAAACTTATTCATGCATTTCCTCTTTGAATTCCAACGCAACCAAAAATGCCATTTTTTTTTAATTTTTCACTAATTTTTCAATTTGAGTGCTTTACTAGCTTTTCCATTAAATAATACTTACATATATTAGTTTATTTTAAATTATGTTTATTTATTTTTAAATTATTTATTTTAGAAAATTAAAAGATATTTATTTTTTAACCTTTTAAATATTCTTTACAAAAAATAAAAGAACATTACTTATATGAGTAAATAATATAGTTAAATAAAATTTTATATTTTAAAATATTTATATTTTTTATTTTTAAATTTAACTTAGATGTCAATTTTTTAAAAAATTTTAATTTGTAGTTAGTTTTCAATTCTTAATTACACTAATATAATTATTAAATGCTTTTGGTTTATTTAGTAAATAATAATATATATTGATATTATTGAATTATATTTAAATAAATTATTTTTTATCTTTTAAAATATTATTGAAGAATAATATTGAAATTTTTAAATGTTTTATTTTTTGTAATTTATACTTAAATTTATTTAATAAATAAAATATTTTATCAATATATATTATTATATTGAGTGAACAATTAGTTTTAAATAACTTTAAAAAAATTTACCAAACAAAATTTATCTTAAAATAGTTTTAAAACTAAAAAAAAAATTACCAAACAACTTCTACTTTATTTTTAAACTTGTTATTTTAAGCTTCAACTTTAAAGTAGCATTTAAGCCAAAAAAAAAAAAGTTGCACCAACATAACCTTAGTGTAAGTCTATAAAGAAATGTATTTAATGAGAAAGCCGTTTTTAAATGAAAATGAGAGGAAAAAAAATATATATCATACAATCGTAATAAATTTGAGTATTTATTCTCAAATGAGAGTATTTTGAAGAACTACTCTCGTCCTTAATACATCAGGTAATTTTCTTGCATTAAGCATTTTTTCACTTTAATTTGATTTAAATTTTAAATTTTGATATATTATATTAAATTAAAAACATCTTCTTTTTTAGATAAACTAAATTTTAAGATTAATGTAACATCAATCAATCATAATTTAAATTTAAGGGTTAAATATACTTTAATCTCTCATGTTTAAGTTCAATTTTAATCCTTGAAATTTAAATAGTCCTATTTAGTCCTCCATTTTAGAATGGTGTTATATATAATTTCTTTCACTAACAACGTTAATTTGAGTAGACAGAAATGACAAGTCATTCACTGTCACGTGTGACAATGGTATTATATGGATCAAGTTGTGACCTAATGGTTCCATGTCATATGTTTGAGAGAGACTAAAATTGAATTTTTTACATATTTAGAGTGATTAAAACTAAACATTTACTTATTTAGAAGGACCAAAAACATTTTATCATATTAATTTGTGTAGGACACTTAATAATATTATTAACTTAATATATTTAATATGTTATATAACATTGCAATTTTACTTTGTAAACTAACTATAAAACCATATCTGGAAAGTGTTCACAACCATCACAATAGTAAAAAAAAACATTAGTAAAGTAAAATTAGTTACATACTATCCTATTAATTTTGATCAATAAGGTCAAGTTATTGATGCATTATCCTATCAATATTTGAAATTTGTCATAGATAAAGGATAAGAACAATGATGAACATGTAAAAGTTTGGATTTAATCCCTCTAATTATCTAAAAGTTCAATTTATCAATATTTTGAAATTTGTCATAGATAAAGGATAAGAACAATGATGAACATGTAAAAGTTTGGATTTAATCCCTCTAATTATCTAAAAGTTCAATTTATCAATATTTTGAAATTTGTCGTAGATAAAGGATAAGAACAATGATGAACATGTAAAAGTTTGGATTTAATCCCTCTAATTATCTAAAAGTTCAATTTGTCAATATTTTGAAATTTGTCATAGTTAAAAAGATAATAACAATGATGAACATGTAAAAGTTTGGTTTTAGTCCCTCTAAATATATACTTTTCAATGCAGTAGATCATCATCCACATAACACCACGTGGTAGTGGATGGCATGTCATTTCATGAGACTCCCAAAAGTATACCCTTTCACGTGGTATGGCTGGTTTGGGCCCAAATCCACACCAAAAGCCCACTCCAATTTTCCTCAATAAACTAATATTTAATTATTTTTAATATATAATAATTATACAAAATAAAAAATTAATTTTTTTGACCCTTTGGCTGCATTTCCACGTTCAACCATGGTGGGAGCACACCAAAATTGACTTGGCAAGCCTACCAAAGTTGAATTTTTTGTAAATAAGTATAAAAATTTAATTCTAAATTTAATTATTTTTGCACTATAAATACCCCATCACCCTCCCCATTCTCTTCACCACTTTCCTTCACAATAATTCTTCTTCTTTGTCTTGGTTTAGATCCAAGATCTTCCTCCCCCTCCAATAGCCAAAACTCTTGCAAGATTCTCTCACCATAAATCCACCATTAAACCTTAGCTTTATCCTAGCTTGGCCTTTTCTTCTATCCTTAAGCTCCACCAACACCACCCACTTTGTCATTATTTGAGGTAAGGGGGAGTGGGGTTAAGCTTCTATTTTCATTTCTTAATGGGTTATTTTTGTTGGATTGGCCCCCATCCTTTTTATTTTAAGTTAATTCTTGTTATTTCATTATGTCATGTTATTTAGCATCATGTAATGTTACTTTAAATTTTATTATATAGATTTATGATGCTAATTATTGTTAAGTTTAATCTTGAATTTTGTTGATTAAATTAAGAAATGATCATATTTTAAGAGAATTCTTAATATGCTCTATGGTTGTAGTATAATCTGATCTTTCACATCAGAAAATGGTTACTCTTAATATTTGCTTAATTTGTAAAATAATTACACAATACCAACTATATTTACGGTTAGAAAGTTTTTCTTTTAAAAGTAATTTGAATTGGGAAATTAGAAAAGGAGAAGAAAAAATCAAATAATTTAAATACTATACTTGAATTGTGCATGTATGTCTGATTCAATCATGTGTATGAAATTCTATTGCTGAAACTTGATATGCTTATTAAGTCCTGTGACTGTTATAAATGATGAGTACATGAACGTGATTCTGAAACTCTGCTGGATTGTCCAGAGAGTGTGTCATGATATTTAGAAAACAAATTGTAGGGAACCCTTTATTGAGATGGGACCATGTTGTGAGGCATGAGTGCCTATGTTTTAGAAAGTTACAGTTTGATACACTGCGGGTAAAAGGCAGGGACCATTGTTTGGGTCTTGAGGGTAAAGATACCGAGTTATGAATGTCCCAATAGTTAGGATAGCACCCTTGAGCTGAGATAAATCACTTAAACCGACTTGGTAACCCTGACGCCTGCTCAGCATCACCGAGATTGGTAGAGTGTATACCCCTGATGGGTATGAAGCCCTTTCCTTTAGGATGATGATTACGACATGGATGTCTGTACCTTGTGAGGGGTTGTACGAACTCCCAATCACTTCCTAGTGATTCCTGATGATTAAGGTGAATAATCAAAGATGGGTATGGATCCATATGTTGGTAAAAGTCTGTGATTGAGTTATAATAGTATAGGTCAGACCCTAGGATTCCTTATATATGATTGTTTAATAATTATGTATTTATGTTTTAAACTTGTTAAGAAAATGAATGAGGCTTTGCGAAACCTCACTCCTTTTCTCTGTTTCTTTTTATATACATTCGTGGTTCGAGTAGATGCGGCCATTCCACGGGATTCAGAAGACTTGCTGTGAGGACCACTGAAGATGTAGCTAGCTCGTAAACCTTAGGATATTTTGGGGAGGTATAGTGGAGATATACACTGCTCTGACATAGGTCATTTTGTTGTATATACATGGGCAAGTAACTAGGATGATTTCTGATGTATTTCTTTCGTTTGTATTGCCTAGATGATTGTACTTTAATCATGTACCCAAATTTGATACATACATATATATAGATAATGAAATGATGTTTCTTTTATGATCATGGTTCTTTATATAATATTTTTGTAATTTATTAACTGTTCGTAAGAAGTGAACATAGGAAAGTTTTAGTCAAATTGACGTTATTAGTAGGTGTTACAAATTTTTTTATTTATAAATAACTATTTTTTTAATTTTTGAGAATAAAAAAAAGTAATTATTATTTTTTAAATAGTCAAAATTAGCCAGCTATAACCCAAGAGGACTCATGAGTTTGGGTTAAGTCAATATGAAAAAACAGCAATGAAATTATTGTCATTTGGATCTATATAATATAAAGTGTAAGATGAGTGTTAAGAACACTCTCTCTAACACACTATTTATTATTGTTAAAATTTATTAAAAATTACAAAATTATAACTTTGACTCATTAAATAAGAAGTAAGAATCACAAATATTTGGTGACTCCTAATAAATTTTGGTTAATAATAAATATTGTTAGCATTTCTCTAGAATATTGCATGTTTTGCTGAACTTGCTTTTGAAAAAAATGTTGTTATTTTAAATTTTTGAGAGTTAAAAATGTAACTATTAATTTTTAAATAATCAAAATTAGCCAGTTATAGCCTAGAAGGACTCATGAATTTGAGTCAAGTCAATTTGGAAAAAAAACAATCGATTAATTCATTGTCTTTTGGGTCATTTTAGTTTAGAGTATATTGCATGCTTTCTTTCTCAAATCAACCACTCAAAACGTAAACAAGACGAATACACAAATCACGACATAGATTCATCGACTAAGTCTAGAATTTTGTCGATTTAAGTTGTACATATATCAGAGTTGGAATAACATCAATCACTACATTACAACTAATATCAATTGTACTATTTCTTATCAGAGTGCGAATGACATCAATCACTATAGTACAACACACACACACACACACACACACACACATACTCCAAATAGGTCAATTAAAAAATTTAAAAAAATAAAGACAATGATATGAGATTGATTCGTACGCCCTTTCAATATTGAACCCATTTTCGAGACATTTGGCCTGAGACTTTTACATAAGATTGAATCTGTAAGTAGATGTGGCTACACATCATAGAATTCAAAGAATAGGAGAGGAGTATTGTAAAAATAACTCATTGTATTGATTGAATGATAAAAGATGATGAATAATTACAATAACTCTTCTTTATACTAGTGTTATATGCTTAACTAACTAAGTAAATCCTAACTATTGTACTACAAGAAAAATTGCTTTTAGAGACCAAATTTTTGCTCTCTAA